>LT855419.1:2282368-2317709 GCA_900184765.1 Hymenoscyphus fraxineus
TTTGAACTTCCGTCCCGACCTACCATCAGACGTTTATATCAATCACGTTATCCATTTCCACTCTTTGATTGCGGGGAGTGGGGAGTAGACAGGAGGGAGACCTTACGCAATTTTATTTTCATATTTGTGATTGGAATTAACTACTTTCACAATTCAATGAAATCTTTGGACGAGAGCAGCCGGCGGGATTCCCGAGCTGGACGGAGGCTTGTTATAACCGTACTTCGTCTGGTACTCGTACAGAGAGTTCGATGGGAAGGATATGAGTGAGCACTATAAGATATCTTCCACGTTTTTCTTTCACCCTCGGGGTTTAATTTGCTCGGTAGTGTCGATATTTTATGTTTGATATGCTAGTCAACTTAACCATCAACCCCATCTCATGTTTTGTCAACGGTAGTCAATACAGGTACTAGATGTGATAGCGAGGTAGGTATCCCCGCTCCCGGTAATGTGATGTCGTTTTATCGGTTTGTTTGGTTTTGTTTTGTTTGTCCTGTAGGATGGGGAAGGTACTGTACTGTACATTGTAAATTGCGAAGCGCATGGAAGCTGGGAGGTAGGGGGTGGCTAATTCGATTCGTTCGATGCACATGCAGAAGTGTACCGAAGTCTGGTTGGCAAAAGTAAAAAGTCCTGAAACATCGTTGTGAGTGGGGATTTGGGGATGTGAGATTAAGATTAGATTTTACGGATACCTTGTAGGAATCTACCTGTTGGTTTGGTACTGATATCTGGATGGGGTTTGACATTTAGAGGTACATATCCATCATGTGGTTTAATGAATCCCGTTTTCCTGCTGACGAAAGCGTGGTGGCATTCGGAAGATCTTCATGATCCGGGGATCCCGAACCGATTCCCCGATTCCGATCGCTTGACCTCCATCTCCTCACTTCAACCACATGTCCCCCCTGCTCGGGTCGGGTCGACGATGGATTGCTCCCAACAACGACAATAGTAAGGAAATCTGATGATGAACAACAATAGTAGCATGTTATTCACCGAATTGTATTGCGTAGAAGGTCACCGTAGGTATTGTATTACCAGAGGGTATGGAGTCTTCTGTCCTTTCACTTTTAATAGTGCTTCCTTCCATCTTCAACTATCCAGCATAACTTTGCTTTTTCCTCAACTGAAGGTGTTATCAACGGTGGAATATAGATTGATATGCAAGGAGGTTACTCATGAAGAAAGACAGCCCTTCAACGAATATTGATTTGGATTTGCTTCGCACCACAGACGAGCCTTTTAATGAGTTCGTTCTACCCACATTACTTTGTCGAGAAAGCTAACACAATACATCTTCAAGTTCGCTATGATCTCTGTCGTTGGGGTGCGATGCTCATCTCCGGGTTCAACGGCCATGCCATCCCCATGCTTCTTCCTGTGTATGGAGTAACGCAACGCAACGTAACGCACACTTGCAGCTGCGTTTTGCTTTTGCCGTAGGGTAGAGTACTTGTAAGCATGGCTTGCGGGGATGATGGACGCCAATAAGGGAACCAAACGCAAGAGAGCGGTTGGTGCCGGCGGCGACCACCAAACAAGATGGAGCCATTCAGGTGATGGAGATGCGAGACATGCCTGGCAGGATATGGTCAGCTAAGATCCGCTGCGTGTCTCACTCTTGCTGCCACTTATCTGTCAGATATCGCTTTTCCTAGGTTCTCCAGGAAAAGAGCCAGATGTCGGTTGGGGACTTCTCATTGGTGGTGTGGTGGGTGCGTTCGCAGAGGTTTCTCAAGGGATGGGGATAAGTACTGGGCTCCTCATTGTTGCGTTTCCAGAAGCAAGTTCCGCCTCAATGGGATAATGCTGCGAGCGGGACTGGTACACTGGTACTGGGCCAGCTAGCCAGTCTGCAAGTCTCATTCACTCTTCCCTTGCCTCCAGAAATTGTGTGCAGTGCAGTGTGCATTTTCTGGATGAGCCAGGTGGGAAGGATGCATAGCCGTCGATGAAACTGCCAGAGCCCCAACCATAAAGCCCGCCTTTGTCCCACCTCCCTTCTGCTGCTTGCCTTTTGGGCTTGGGAGAAAGACGCGGATATCTCCAGTATCAGTATCGGTATTGCTATCGCTATCCATCTGCTTGCGCTGGCTCAGGACTCATCTTCATCCCATCTCCATCCCATCTCCATCCCATCTCCATCATCCCATATCTTTATTGTCGTGTTGTCGGTTGCCAACTCTCACCACTCTCAGTCTCTACTCCCCGCGGCAGTAATAACCAATCAATTATTCATTGTCAATACATTCAAGGAAAGAACGAAGGAAGAAAAGGGAAAGTCTGCCGGCTACCTGTGAGTTGCTTCCAGCCGAGTTCTGTTGAAGGGCTCAAAGTTGAGGTCCAAGTGAGGTAGTCACGCTTGTTCTTGTGGTTGTTTACACCGGCGACTCGACCTCGCGCTTGCCTCTTTAAGAATTTCTCGCTCCCCCACCCTCCCAAGTCGAAGCTTCCTCACGACAACAACTCATCCCCGGCCAGCACGAGCGCGCCCATATCTTCTGCTCGCCCGTCCTCTCTCTCCTCTTCCTCCCAACAACTCGACAACAACCAACTCTTCACAATCTCTACACAACCCCATTCTGGCCTGATAGCTTCCTATCTTCTAGACTCACTCTCTTCGCTACTTGAACATCTCACAGCCTTGACTTCTTCGTTTCTCCACCTCGAAGCCCTCTCGCACTGATTTCCGCTGCGACGTCCGCTTCGTGCCACTCGACCAAGACGCCTTTCCTCGACTCTTTTAGCAGGTGTGTTTCCTCCAATGCTTGCATGCCGCCGCGCTTGCTCGCCTCCTTACCTCTCGCTTTGTGCCAATGCCAGTAGCTAACCGTCCTCTCTTCTCCAGCTTATTGCTTCGAGACTCCGCAGCCAAAGCGTCCTGTTCTTGTCCGAAAGACTGTGATAGTGAGTCAGACCTGGTTTTTGCTATATCATTGCCCGCATTTCCCCTCTTCCATCAAGCGGAAAGCGGCGAGGGATCGCTTATTCACTTGGAGCGGCAGAGCAATTTTCAACTGCCCCTCTCTCCCCAAAGATTCACCTTCAAAGTTTTCTCCCCGCCACCAATATTTTTCTTGTCTCCATCCTTCTTCCCCATCCCATCTCGCCCCTCATTTAACGCAATCATCAATCCACATCAATCCCATCAACTCACATCTCATCGCTCAGATTACCATGTCTTACCAACAGACTGCGAGCCATTCTGAGACCAACTACCCTCCTCGTCCGGCTTCCGCCATGTACGCTCAACCTCAGATCCGCACTCCTCGCGAGAATCAAACTCAACCCACCGCATTTGCTCAAGGACACACCCCAGCCCAAGGCGAGAACCTCAGCGCAATGATGAATCAATTCGCTGGCCTCGCACTCCCCAACGCCAACATGGCATCTGCCGCTGCTGCCGCTATGGGTGCTCAACTTCCTTCCATGCAGTATTACCTCACCGCGGAGGGTCAGTATTTGATGGCTCCCACGGGTTTGTATTCTCAACAGCCAATGGCCGCAGCTCCTACTCAACTGGCTGATGGTTCCTACAATCCCTATCAAGCTGCCCTTCCATACCTTGCCGGTGCCTATCCTGGTTATGTCCCAGGTTACCCAACAATGCTGCCATACGCTGGAGGAGCTCGCGCTGGTTACTACCCGGATCGATCTGAGCATTCAAAGGACGTCCCAGCTCTCGAGAATCGCCGCGGCTCTTATTCAACCAATGAGTCTGCTCCAAGCACTCCTTATTACGGTGCACTTTCCCAACGTGAACAAGCTGGTACTCACATCGCAGCTGTTGATCGTTCGGTTTTTGGATCTACCCCATCTCCTCAACAGCTTGCTGTCCAACATCCGGATAACCAAAACGTCAAGCCACTCCAATACAAGACTATCCCAATTAATGTTGACGTCGATGCACTGCTTGCGCAGAGCCCACCCATTCCTCGCGCAGTTCCTGCTGTCTTCACACCTCGTGAGAGCATGAGAACTCTCGACCAGAGCTTGTCTAACCCTATTGCTGGCAACCGCAATGTCTACATCCGTGGCCTCCACCCTAACACTGATGATGAGACTTTGGCTGCATATGCTGCTCGCTTTGGTAAGATTGAGACTTCGAAGGCTATCATTGATACCTCTACCGGAGCCTGCAAGGGGTAGGTTTCATCCAATGTCATCTTCTGTCTGATGTATGCATGCTGACTTGACTTCAGATTTGGTTTCGCAAAGTACCATAATGTTCGTGACTCTGAACTATGTATCCGCGGCTTTTACAAGCTCGGTTACGAAGTTGGCTTTGCTAGGGTAAACCCCACCCGTCCCTTGCCCGGAGAGCAACCTACTAAAGTAAAGCAGGAGTCCTTCAACTCTCGGCTTAAGGCAGAGGGTGATGAGTCTTCTACGAATCTTTATGTGTCCAATCTTCCAAAGGCCATGACGGAATCGGTGAGTATACCCCCTTTTGTGTACCAGGAATGTCTAATATCTGTGTAGGAACTTGGTGCTATTTTCATGGATTACACTGTGAGCTCCAGCCGAATCCTTCGTGATTCTAACAACAACAGCCGTGGTGTTGGTTTTGCTCGGTAAGGAAAATGATCCAGTTCTTTGGTGCAAGCATTTATTGACCAATAACAGATTTGAGAGTCGTGAAGTTTGCGAGGAAATCATCAAGAAATTCCATGGACAGCCAATTGGCGAGGATGGCCTTCTCCTCCAAGTTCGATATGCCGACACTCCAGCTCAAAAGGACCTCAAGCGCATCACCACTGAGCGTCGACAATTCCGAACCAATGAGTACAATGTTGGTGCATATGGCACTGCATCTGAACTCACATTGTCCCCTCCAATTCCATCCCCTCTTCTTCCTCGCACCAGCATGCTTAACCAACACATCGGCTCTACTCGGTCTGAGGGCACCTGGAAGCGCGAGGAACCACACTCCACTACAAGCTCAACTGGTGGCGCTCCCATCTTCAAGGACATTGATCGTCAGGTCAAAGTCGAACTCACCGAAGCCACTCCAAACAAGTCCTCGAACAAGTAAGTTTGTTCTTTGGTGCTTTCAATGGACAACTGTCTAATATCCGCCTAGGCAGCCTTTGATCACCACTCCAACCATTTCGGAGGATGGCTCAGCAGACGACACAGTCCAATACGACGCACCACCACACAGTGGCTCTCCAACTGCCCGTAAATCTTAAGCGATATCCCTCTTCATGTTTCCCAAGATGTCATTCTTCCTTGGGCCTCTTTCGGTTTCCATTACGTATTCTTTCCTATCACAACGCGAGGTTGCTTTTCAAAAGTCTTTTTGCGATTCTCTCTCCAAGGTGCGGTCATATGCAGCACATCGCCTTTTACAACATAAACACATTACCATACATGCGTACTCGTCGGGCAGAAGCAGACATACATATCTGTCAACATACACTATGTCGCATTGCTGATGGTACCGTCAACATATTTTCAAGTCTTCTTACCAGGTAACATCGAATGTGGTCGCCGGTATTTTTGAGTTGGGTGTGGCATATGGGATATGGCATTTGGTGGCACGAATCATTTCACTATGTCAGGAAGAGTTGATATGGAAAAGCCTTGAGCTTTTTACTTGTATCAGTTGATTTTCTTTTGCTGTGGAATTATGGCTATCAAACTGCCTGGGGTTGGTAGGATTCCTTGTGTATCATAGTTCGATGGGAATACATCTCATATTTGCCATAATCCAAGTCCTTGCTTTGTGATGTCAAAATGACCTGTGAACCGAGTGTTCTTACATCCCCTTCTTTCTCAGCAACTTAAATCGAAGCGAAGAACTTCTTCAGCTAATCACTATTCCAGTGATTGTTCATTATATCACTGTTCAGCAGACTATGGCCCCAGCGCACTACGGCCTCAGCCCTTCAACCGTGCTGCTCAGTATCCCTTGGCTCATTTGGTGGCTTGGATCTGTAAATTTTGATTGGCATGTTTTGCGCAATGAGAACATGCTCAAGTCTGATCTTCAATTTTCAGCTTCTCGAATATATCATTGCCGAGAACATCCTTGCCAATGACAACCCGATTCTCGTCATTTTGAATAGACTCCACTTGGATCACTTCTGGTTCTTTCGCCTCACTATCTTCTTCGCTCTCTTCTGCTTCGTCGTCCTCGTTTTCTAAATCTTGTTCTTCATCCCCACGTGCTGCATTTGGGTCTCCGTCTCCGTCGACGCCGACTTCCTTCATGTATGCTTCCAGCTCTTTTGCCATCTTCTTTGAGAACCCTGACGCGGAGACTGCGACGTCCAGTCTGACGGAGCCGTCTTTGCCTACTAACTTCTTAGCTTCTGAGAGATATGGTCCCTTCTCGTCGCTGGTAAAGTGGAATCGACGTTGGAAGAAGCGCTTGATGCAGTTTACGTCGCGGTCGAAGTAGTACTCTGCATTGGCGTGGTCGATGGATACCATCTGGGGAAAATCAATTAGGATTGGAGTCAACGTCAATTTCTCCGGTTCCTTCCCGTCTGCGGAGGCCTGGGTGGTTTCTTCTTTTATGAGGATGTTGAATTCGTTGAAATCGCCGTGGATGAGTCCGAATTGGGCCAGGCGCATGATCATGGCTATGAGCTCGGCGTATAAAGACGCAGGATCTGGGACGGAAGAAATCTGGCGCATGGGGAATGCGTCGATAAGTGACATGACGATGGTGTGTCGAGATTGCGCCAGTGGTTCTGGGACTGGGAATCCGTTCTCGCGGAGGACTTGCATAAATGTGTATTCTTTCAATGCTGCTAATCGGGACATGTACATCCAGGACCCCGACGACCGGTTCTTGAGATAATCTCTGTTCGCCTTGACGGTTCGGAAGGAGATTCGACCTAATCTGTGGATCTTGAGGACTCGTTGCACGCCCTGCTCGTCTGCGACGACGAAGATGTCGCTTTCTTTCCCCACGCCGATTTGGTTCCCCACGCTGTAGACATCTTTGCGCTTCCGGTAGGTATTTAATGAAAGGTAGTCGAGACCTCCGTAGGTCAGTCGGTAGCCGTCATATTTGGCGTTCTTGAGGCGCGCGATGAGGCCTACTTTTGCCAGTGCAGAGATGTTCTTGTGGACTCCACCCCGCAGTCCTGATAATTGTGCGATTAGAGGGGTAGGGACAACCTCGTGGTTCTTAGAGCCGGTCTCGACGGCGGTGAGGCAACGCCAGTCTTCCACCGTGAGGTAGCGCATATGCTTCGTGTCGAGTCTCATGTTTGCGGTTTGTGGATTCCTGGAGGGTTCTTGACGTCGCAAATCGTAATCGGACTGTAGATAAATTTATTTTTTGGGGGAGGTTCGGAAGGGTCATGCCAAGCCCCGGGATCCTGGTCGGCGCTAGTGAAAGGCGGTTCCCGCTTGTCTGGAGGGAGCTCTTGACGCGAAAGCTCCCAGTGCCTGAAATTCATCAACCACCCAAATTGTCCTCCGTCACCTATTTCCACAGCCATTCGGATTTCTGCGGACTCCTACGACTTCTACATTGGCCTACGAACTTGTCTGAAACCACAAACCATCACCTTTACTTGATCAATCCGTTGCCTCCAAGGTCATCATGGCGCAGGATGGCGAGCAACCAAAGTCTGTTGACAAGGGCAAGGGAAAGGCGGTAGATGGGGAGCCAGGCAAAGCTGAGGAGGTTAAGAAGGATAAGGATGGGAAGCCTATACCCAATGGAAAGAAAGAGGATGGTCCGGTTGGAGGTAGGGCTTAAATGGAGAGTGACTTTTGGTTGGTTGGATGCTGATATATGTTTACAGCAGAAGAGCTCAGTGAGGAAGACCAACAGCTAAAGAGCGAGTTGGATATGCTTGTTGAGCGTCTGACGGTACGCAAGTTTGAGATTGAAATGGTTTATACAATTACTAACTCTGGTAATTCAGGAATCCGACAAGACACTTTACAAGGCAGCGTTAGAGGCGATTAAAGAGTCCATCAAAACATCGACCTCATCGATGACTGCTGTTCCTAAACCTCTCAAATTCCTTCGACCGCATTACGAGCCTATGATCAAACTATACGAGGAGTGGCCGGCTGGGGATGACAAGACTTCTTTGGCAGATGTACTTTCAGTAATCGGCATGACATTTTCGGACGAAGACAGACAGGACACTCTCAAATACCGACTGCTGGCACCAACGTCAGATATCGGATCCTGGGGTCATGAATACACCCGCCACTTGGCCTTGGAGATTGGAGAAGTGTACACCAAGAGATTAACGGCTGAACAACCATACCAAGATCTCATTGATCTCGCCTTGGTTTTAGTTCCTCTATTTCTCAAAAGCAACGCCGAGGCAGATGCCGTGGATTTAATGAGTGAGATTGAGATCATTGAGGATATTCCCAAGTTTCTTGATAAAGATACCTTTCCCCGAGTTTGCTTGTACATGGTTAGCATGGTGAACTTATTGACATACCCAGAAGATCAACAATTCCTCCGAACAGCACACGGAATTTACAAACATTATGGACAGCTTACCCAAGCAATTGTTCTTGCTATCCGCTTAAATGATATCGACATGATCCAACAGGATTTCAACTCGACGAAAGACCTGGCTCTTAAGAAGCAGATGGCCTTCCTCATTGCAAGACAGCAAATCGTTCTTGAATATCACCCAGAAACCGAGGAGGAGCAGGAAATTGTCGAGTGTTTGAACAACACAAAATTACCGGAGCACTTCAAGGCGCTAGGAAAAGAGTTGAACATTCTGGACCCAAAGACAACCGAGGATATCTACAAGAGCCATCTGGAAAGCAACCGTGTCGCTGGCCTAACCAACCTCGATTCTGCAAGACACAACTTGGCGGCTGCTTTCGTGAACGCTTTCGTGAATGCTGGATATGGAAATGATAAGATGATGATGGTTGAGGATGACAAATCCAGTTGGGTATGGAAGACAAAGGAGGAGGGTATGATGTCCACTGTAGCATCTTTGGGCACATTACAATTGTGGGATGTTGAGGGCGGTCTTGACAAAATCGACAAATACACCTATTCCGAGGAAGAGCCAATTCAAGCTGGTGCTATGTTGGCTATCGGTATCATGAACTCAGGAGTTCGTATGGATTCCGAACCTGCCTTGGCTCTTCTTGGTGACACGGATAAGTTGAACCACAAGAGCCCACAGGTCCGAGTTGCTTCAATTATGGGATTGGGACTTGCGTACGCTGGTTCTAACCGGGAGGAACTTTTGGAGCTTCTATTACCTATTGTGGGTGATACTACCCAGGACATGCAAATGTCTGCTATGGCTGCACTTTCCTTGGGAATGGCATTTGTTGGATCATCAAATAGTGATGTTAGTGAAGCTATCATCCAGACCCTTCTCGATGATGAGCGTAAATCACAACTAAAGGACAAATGGACCCGCTTCATGGCTCTTGGTCTCGGACTTTTGTACTTTGGACAACAGGAGGAGGTCGATGTCATTCTAGAGACTCTGAAGGCTATTGATCACCCAATGTCGAAGCCAACTTCGGTCCTTGCAGAAATCTGTGCCTGGGCAGGAACAGGTACTGTTTTGAAGATGCAGGAACTTCTCCATATCTGTAACGACCACATCGAGGACACCGATGACAAGAAGGGTGATGAGCTTCTTCAAGCTTATGCCGTTATTGGAATCGGTCTTGTTGCTATGGGTGAAGATGTCGGCCAAGAAATGGTTCTGCGCCAATTTGGCCATTTGATGCATTACGGTGAGGCCAACATCCGAAGAGCTGTTCCTTTGGCCATGGGTCTGTTGAGTCCAAGTAACCCACAGATGAAGGTCTATGATACTCTTTCCAGATACAGCCACGACAATGACAACGATGTTGCCATTAACGCCATCTTTGCCATGGGTCTTCTGGGAGCAGGAACCAACAATGCCAGATTAGCGCAACTTCTCCGACAATTGGCAAGTTACTACCACCGAGACCAGGAATCCCTCTTCATGGTCCGTATCGCTCAGGGTCTTCTCCACATGGGCAAGGGAACACTATCCATTAGTCCATTCCACACGGATCGACAAGTCCTCTCTCGTGTCGCAGCTGCTGGTCTCCTATCGGTACTCGTTGCTATGATTGACGCCAAGCAATTCGTAACTGATAAGTCGCATTACCTCCTGTACTACCTCGTCACTGCTATGCATCCACGATTCCTGGTTACCCTGGATGAAGATCTCAAGCCACTGACTGTGAATGTGAGAGTGGGACAGGCGGTAGATGTCGTGGGACAGGCTGGACGACCTAAGACTATCACTGGGTGGCAGACGCAGAGTACGCCCGTGCTTTTGGCGTATGGGGAACGAGCGGAGCTGGAGGATGAGCAGTATGTTCCTTTGACGAATAATCTTGAGGGGCTGGTGATCTTGAGAAAGGTATGTTGCACTCTTCCCGTGCTGAACCTTGATGAAAATGAGATGAAAGAATGCTAATTCGTGATATAGAACCCGGATTGGGATGACGGGAAGAGTTGAGTGGGGGGTTACGCAGCAACGAAATACAGTGTATAATAAAAGGCTTTCCGTAGCAAAATGAGGTTCATCCCTCTTCCTGTTATGGGAGAGGCGATTAGTCACCTTAGCTACTATGAATGATAGAGGTGAGATATTGGAATTACTACTTATGATCTATTGTCTATGTGTGTTCAACTTGATTTGATTTGATTCAGTATGGTTCAGTTTTAGTACATGATGTTTGTGATGTCAGATCTGAGATGCGATGCCAAAACGCGAATATGCCAATATGTCCAGCTTTGTGATACTGTGGTAACTAGCGAAAGAAATGAATACATATTTCGTAAAGCCCTTCCCAGCAAAAAAAGCAACAAGTACAGTAAAGATAGACGCCACGCCATATAAACCATGCTTTCAAAAGCAACCATATACTTTAGCAAGCCAGCCAGCAAAACAGACGACCCGGCCAGCCCAACCTAGTAAATATGTACAGTGTCGCCAAGTAAGCGACGGACACCCACCATCAAAACTGACACAGACAAGCGAGTATTACCCACATCATGATACTCATGTCAAGATCTCAACATCGTTCAAAAACTCTATACAACCCCTTCAGATTCGCCACCTCGACGACACCGCCCTGCACCAACACCTTCGTAGCGAGCATCCGTGCTTTGAAGGCAGGGAAGAGGATATCCTCCACGCTTCGTCGGACTTCCTCTCTTCTGCTCTTGATCTCCTCAGGAATATCTGGTTCGGCATCTCCTCCTTCTCGTTCTTCGCCCTCGTTTGGTCCTGATGCGGGACTAGGACCGGGGAGAGGCGGAAGTTGTTCTGGGGCGTAGAAGGAAGCTAGTTCGCGGAGGAAAGTGTCGAAACATCCTTTCTCGTCTGTCCAGTTAACGTGTGGTCCTAGTCGGAGCAGGAAACGTGGGAGTTTTGAGAGCGAGGGTGTGTAGCCTTTTATTAAGAGGGGGAGGGAGAGGAGTTCTCCGTCCCCGTTTGGGGTGGGGGAGAGGGTAAGGGAGAAGTATTCTTGGAGCATTTCTTTGCGGGATAGGAGTTGGGATTTTACCGCTTCTACTACTTCGGCGATTTCGAAGTCGTCTTCTGGGGCTGTGGAGGGATTGTGGAGTTTCTCGTGGGTGGCGGCGATGGTTAGGAGGGAGGTTAGCGAGAGGGGGTGGATGAATTTTATGTGGCCGAAGTTGCCGAAGTCTGTCAGGCCTAGTTGGTAGAAGTAGGTGTTGCTTAGCATCCCGTAGTCTACAAGGAAGAGCTTCACACCTCCTTGGATGGCGGCTAGACGTCGTCGTTCGTCGACTATGCCGATGAATGTGTGACTGGCGATGATCTCGGTGAGCTCGTTGTGCATGGAGTCCCGCACTGCGGCGCGGAGCTCTTTGATGGTTTGGAGACGGCAGATGATGGGCGTGCGGTCTTCGTAGATGTATTCTGATTCGGTGGTGGGGAGATCATTGGAAAGTGTCATGGAGGAGGTAGCGCTCGTTGTGTGTGGGGGAAGCATGCTAGTTATTTTCCGGACTTTGGCGTCGGTTCGGATAAGGTTGTTTTCATAGGGTCGTGATTTGGGGGTCGATACCTGTCCGCTTTTTGTAGGAGAAGCATCGTTGCTATCTTTTGAGGATCCTGGGGCGAGGGGAATGGGGGCTCCCGGGAGGAGAGTCTGGGTCATGAAGGTTCTGCTCACGTCCACAGTTGCGAGTTTGGTGCGTATGTCCCCGCATATTGTTTCGATAATTTCGTCCTCGTTGAGGAAATTGACTTCTCGTTTTGTGGGGTGGACGTTGACGTCTACTCGGGCTGGATCAATTTCTAGGCTGAGATATGTGAAAGGATGGCCTCCTTTGGGGAGAAACGTTGAGTATGTTTGTTCGATTGCTTTTCGAATGTTGCTTGAGTCGACGGAGCGGTGGTTGATGAAAAGAAGGAGAGTGGTTTTCTTTACATGGTAATTGGCGTTTGTGGTCAGTCCTCTGGCTCTGTATCCATAACGCTCATCCGAAGATGTGAATTCAACCAATTCATTCGCCACTGTACCACCATGAATTTGCCGTATCCGGTCGGTTGTTGAGGACGTAGATTGGGTTGAAATTGTGGTTCCTGATTCGCCATGCTTCTTACAGCTAAAAGCTACTCCATCACAATGAATAGCATATCTTCCTACAACATCAAGGATTTTATTATACTCCTCAGATGCTGATCGAAAGGCCCGACGACGAGTTGGAACATTGTAAAAGAGGTCCTCGACAGTAATTTGGGTACCAGGTCGACCAGCGGTGGGTTTAGGCTCAGCGCTTTGACCTGGCTTAGCTGGAATCAACTTTCCACTGTCATAATGGGCTCGCCAGGCACAACTCGAGTCCTTCGTCTTGGTGGTGACTTGAAGATGTGCAATGTGACTGATGCTGGCCAATGCTTCACCCCTGAAGCCATACGTTCCTATTGAAGTGAGATCCTCAAAGGCTTTCAGCTTGGATGTGGTAAATCGTTCACATAGAATTGGTAAATCCTCTTTCTTAATGGGAGTTAGTATACATTTCTACAGTGGCTTCAATTCAAGGTGCTTACAGCAATCCCGTGGCCATTGTCAGTGATTTGCAACAGTTTCAAACCACCATCCTTGACCAGCACTTCCAGAGAGGTTGAACCAGCATCCACGGCATTTTCGATCAGCTCTTTCAGAGCATGCACGGGCGCGACAATGATCTCTCCAGCGGCGATTTTATTGACGACATCTGGATCAAGAGCCTGAGCAAGGTTAATAAATAGGGTCAAATACAAGATTTCGAAAGCTTACTCTTATCCTTCTCGGAGCAGAAACTTCGAGATTTGATTCATCGGCCTTTCTTTTGGTGCCTCTGGGACCGGCTTCATCAACCTCCATAGGCTCCGACATTTTTCATGCAGCTATCCACGCGATGACGAATTGCGGCTGCGGGATTTGAGTCAAGGACTGCGCAAGCACCGCATCACACTTGCTTCCTCAACTTGGTCGCTATTTAATGCTAGCGCTAGTATGTCGTTAATAGTAAGATATGAGGTTGCAATGGGAATCCGGTGGTAAATAGAGGGTTTTGATGTTGTGGTTCTTTGAAGGCGCCAAAGGTTCACGACAGCATGTGATGTCCCGTCGACAGGGATCTCGGCCCGGCAGGAAAGCCTCCGACTCCGAAAGCTATCCGACTACCCAGAACTTCAACCCTTTCGGGCGATGAACATTCTATCAAACTATTTACCCATATCTTTCAGAATAATCCAGTTCGTTCTTCGAGCTTACGCTGAAGTACCAGAGTCTGAAAGCAGAACTCGTTCTGCTCTTATTCACTTGAGAAGCCCTGCACCCTTTGGTTTGAGAACGACCAATAACGTTCTGCTTGTGGCAACAACCTAAACTCATCAACATCGCGTCAAGTCTTTCATAATCCAGTCATGAATCTTGCAAAACCTCTCCGTTCTCTATTCCATCACCATTCTTCTAATATCAGCCGTCGGAAGCTACATCTGGCACCTCCCTTCCTTCTCGACGACTACATCCCGCGTTATCACCAGCTTTCTTCCATCGATGCATCCAAGAAACGCTCAGCAGCGTATGCGCATCTCCGCAGTTGTAATCTCTGCCCTCGGCTCTGTGGAGTAAATCGTTATGAGAAGACTGGAGCGTGTCTCATTGGGGCGAAGACGGTCAAGGTGAACGTTATTGCTCCTCATTTTGGCGAAGGTGAGTAGATAGCCATATGTAAGAGGCCAAGTTATTCCTTCGGATCATTTGAAATAGGAAAGAGTTTGCATGAGACAGTAATTGTATATATTCGACATGAATTCAGACTGAGCGAAGTTTTCGGTATGCGCTGTATGGCAAACAGTTCAGTACTGATAAACTCCTAACAGAACCCTGCATACAAGGCCACAATGGCAGCGGTTCCGTCTTCTTCTCTGGCTGCAACCTCCGCTGTGTATTCTGTCAAAACCACGACATCGCACACCAGAGAAACGGTCAAGATCTCACCCCAGAAGAGTTAGGCGAATGGTACATCAAATTGCAAAACATGGGCCAGGTACACAACATCAATCTAATCACCCCAGAACACGTTGTTCCTCAAGTAGTCCTCAGTATCCTCCACGCTCGCGAGCTAGGCCTCAATGTACCGATCATCTACAACACCTCCGCATTCGATTCCTTGGAGTCAATTGAGTTGCTGGATGGATTGGTAGATATCTATCTCCCTGACTTCAAAGTCTGGAAAGATACTACGTCCTCGAGATTGTTGAAAGTTCCTAAGTATACCGAGACTGCGATGGAGAGTATCAAAGCGATGCAAGCTCAAGTTGGAGACCTCTGTTTTACCCCCGATGGAATTGCTAAGAAAGGGTTACTTGTCCGACACCTCGTCATGCCAGGGTATGAGAGCGAAGGCGAGGAAATTATGAGGTGGATGGCCGGTAATGTTTCGAGGGATCTTTTTGTTAATATCATGGAACAGTATCATCCGGATGCTCATGTGGGGAAGCCTAAAAGACCGCGGCGAGTTGCAATGCCGACTTCAACGTCTACGCAGGACAAGCCTGGTGCAGGTGAGCAAGTTAGGTATGAGGAGATTAATCGACATGTGTCTATGGAGGAAGTTTCAGCGGTGCGACGTGCGGCTGATGAGGCGGGATTGTGGAGGTTTTGCGATCCTCCAAAGCATGATGGGTTTGCGATTTGAGTAATAATACCTATGTAACTTCTTTCTTGAGCTACTGTTCCGATGTTCGTGGCTCGCTAAACTCCTAGCCCCTGTAAGGGGAAAGTCAGTGGTATGGGGTTGGTTGCTTGAAGTTTCTTCTGTTCCTGGTTGCTCTCGCTTGTCTGATTCTACTGGTTTAACGGACTGACTTGACTCGTTCTTATGTCCAGCACGCTATATCTTTACATTATATCGTTCGTTGCAGTCTAATTTTCCTCATAGATATGTAATTATGTTCTTTTAAGCTAATAGTCAGTGCGCTTCCCTCGGCGCTATCGCTTGAGGTTAGGGAAAGTAAGTGTCCGCGGAAAGCAAGTGTTCGAGTTAGAAGGAGTTTCTTCGGAACATTAAATTAACTAGTAACTATACTAAAAAAATATATATATATATAACTAATACCTAACCTAATTATACCCTTACGTGAATAAAGTCAGTATTTACCAGTGTTTGGAATCTCCCGTCCGTTCCACTCCCGTCCTTTCCTATCCACACTCCTTTCTGAGGCCTATCCGATACAGATTTTCGGCTCTCCTATCCATTCCTTTCCGGACCAATTAATACTCCTTATCCTCGCCAGGGTACCGGATAGGAAAGGACGGGAGTGGTCCTGAGGGCCGGGGTGTTGTAGGTTTTAGTGGGTCTAAATGGGTCTAAATGGCCCGGTCTGAAATATGGCCCGGTTTGAAATATGGCCCGGTTTAAAATATGGTGGAAATTACAAAGTGATCCCCTCCTTGGCTCCCACGTGCCTTCGTACTGTAGGTACCTATATCCATTCCTAGGGCCCACCCTTTTACGTGCCTTTGTATTATAAAAAGACTGTCACTTTCGTAGTAAACAGACTGTCACTTGCGTAGTAAAAAGACTAATTAGCGAACCCTCCCTGGCGAACCCTCCCTGGCGCTCCCACGTGCCTTTGTACCGTAGCAAAAAGACTGTCACTTGCGTAGCAAAAAGACTACTAGCGAACCCTCCCTGGCGCTCCCACGTGCCTTCGTACCGTAGTAAAAGACTGTCACTTGCGTAGTAAAAAGACGACTTAGCGAACCCTCCCTGGCGCTCTTACGTGCCTTTGTACCGTAGTAGAAAGACTGTCACTTACGTAGTAAAAAGACTGGCTTACGTAGCAAAAAGGCTGTTACTTGTATAGTAAAAAGGCTATCACTTACGTAGTAAAAAGACTATAAAAACGTAGGCCTTAATTTAACCTTATTTCAGCCTCTCCTTTCCTTTCCTCTCCTGAACCTAGCCTTTCCTTCTCCGCTCCTATCCAGTTATATAATTCGCTCTCCTTTCCTTTGCCAGGCCAAAGGCCTGGCTCTCCTACTCCACTCCTATAGGTNTACACTGGTATTTACTTTAATTAAGTCTAGCGATTTATAGCTCTCCTAATCGGACGAATAAGGATTATTATTTATATCCTCCTCCTCTATACCCTTTAAACTAGGACAAGGTATAGTAGGGTCTATTATAGGGTATTCTATTTATATAACTACCTTGTTATTATCTTTAGGAATAGCTATTAATTAAGCCTTATACTCTTATACCTAGTAAAATAGAGTAAAGTAATATTCTAGTTAAAGAAATACCTTATCTACCTTAGTAGGGTCTTTCTTAAGGTCTTAAATATAGCTCTAATCTAATATATACTCTCTAGGGAATAGAGCTCGAATTAATATTAGATATACTATTTAATATAACCGCTCTCTTTTATACTTATAAGTATTAATACCCTTTTAATTAAGATCCTTTTTAGCTTTACTAATTATACTAGTAAGTAACTTCTCTACCCTCTATAATATTATAACTTTCTCTTATTATATTTAATCTATAATTATAGCTCGAGCCTCCTTAATATTAACCGCGCCCCCTTTATATATACTCTACTATAATATCTTCTTCTACTTTTAATCGTTCTTTAACTTCGTCTATATTATCTCTAGTTCGACTCTTATAAGATAAGCTCTATAGAGCTTAATTTTAGTATCTTTTATAGTAGTTTTAAATAGCTAGATAGAGGGGTCGGAGAATTAGGTCGGATCGCGATTACCTAGGTAGTAAAGGTTTATAATAGTATAATATATCTTCTCTAGATAAGAAGGTAGATTTAGTAGTAACTCCTAGTTGCTATTATCTAGGTATAATCTCTTCTTATTATATTTACATATCTTCTTTTATATCGCTTTCTAACTTAAAGGATATATACTAGTATTCTTCTATATATTATAGATCGTCTAGGGCTTTATAGTCTTCTCTCGAATCTATTAAAGATTATAGAGTAATAAGGAGATAGTATACTTAAAGTCTAGACTATAGAGCGCTTAAGAGATTACCTTTTTATAATAGTACTTCTATAGTCTAAAAATACTAACGTTAAGAGGCTATAGAATATACGTTAAATATAAAGGGAAGTAAAAGAGCGTAATATTATTTTTATATACCTTAATTTAAAACTCCCTTAAATAATAAGACTTATACTTATTAAATAGGAGTATTTACCATAGTTTATTTAGTCCTATACTTAACTCTTTAATTAAATAATTAAGGTATTCTATAATAATATAGTTATTAATATACCTAGAATTTAAATAGTTAATAGTTTTTATACCTTTAAGTTCTAGAGAAATCTAATTCTCTATAATTTTAGCGCCTAGCGCTATAATAAATAGAGAAGGTAGTTATCTCCTATCTATATAAATTATCAATCTCAGTATAAGAGTCTCAGGGAGACTCTTAGAGCCGTTGTGTGGGCTAGAACTCGTATCGCTTCGTATATACGGATAAGCCTCGGGGTACCTGTGAGTGGTCGGCCAGGGCTCTACCCGAGAGCCGCATGCGCACTTGAGCCTCACCTGCACACAAATAGCTACGTAGCCGCATGCGCATATGTCGGAACGACATAAAAATAAGACCGATTTGTAGGGTCAATTAAGTACTGTCTTGTCCTCGAAGCATGTACGTTTCCGACCGGTGGAAGTGCTACTACGTAGGCGTAAAGAGCCGTATGCGTGCAGACGAGTTTTGGTGTTCCTGCTCGACCCACTTTTCCTTCCGAATCTAGTAAGTGAACGTACACCTTACCCAATCTAGTAAGTGAAACCCCTGTCAAGTTCTGGCCCACACAACCGTTCCTAGAGTCTCTTTAGGGATCCGAGGAACGAGGAATAAATCTATATCGCGACTCTAGGATATTAAACTAGATTGATAAATTATCTTAATTATAGTAACTAACTTCCTATTCTTAGGATTCGAAGTATATAACTCTTTTATAAATAAAGGAACTATAACGCTCTTACTTCCTATATAACTAATACGTACTCTAGACTCGTCTATATTTATAATATATTTTAGCTTAGAGATACTATACTTTTATAGCTCGGCTTAGTATTCTAGGAACTACTTCTATATATCCTACTTACTATATAGTTTAAGCCTCTTATATATAATTAGTTTAGTCTTAATTATATATAGGTCCTAGTTTTACTTTATTTACTCGTAGAACTAGTAATAAGAGGGGTTAGGTTTATTCTATAGTCTTCGAAGGTATATAATTACGTTAAATACTATATTATAAGTTGCTCCTAGACCTTATTCCTACTAGTTATAATAGTACTAACAGATAGCCTCTTCTTATATAATTATTAGGATCTTATTATTACTACCGTAGGAGTTATATACGCCGTCCTTATTCGGCCTCCTCTAGTATATCCTTATTACAGCCTTTTAAATAGAATCCTCCTTAATATAATATATATATCCTAAAACTCTAGGACTATTATCTTTTCCCTCTTAGAGGTACTAATTAATTATATTATAGAGGTCGCAAGTATATTTGTCTTACGTATAACCGTGGCTAATTAGATTAATAAACTATAATTAGTATATAGAATTATAGATAGATTTGAGCGGTAGAGAGGAACGTATAATTCGCTAAAGATATAAAAAAGTATATTACCTAAAGATATGTATTAGTAATAAACTTAAGATATAATTTATATAGGAGACGCGACTACAGAAGATCTACAGGACATCGGACACTTGCTTTCCCTGACCTTAAGCGATAGCGCCGAGGGAAGCGCACTGACTATTAGTTTCAGTACTCGTTCAATGTGGTCAAGTCTCTGTCTTGGTAAGGGGTCGGGTTGGGTCTCACTTGACGGCCATCATAGTATCGGAGATTTACCAAACCGAAATAATTTTGTATCACGCGTAGAATGGCAGGCGAAAGCGCTCTAAGGAGCCCCTGGGTAGGTCGGTAGGTGGATTTCAAGGTACTACGCGACCAATAAACAAGTGGCAACTTTGCCGTCACAGTGAGTTAAAGGGTTTGATACACATTAACACATACACCTGATAGCAACATGAAGTGATTCCAAAAAAGTTTTATTGTATCTATCGGCTTCGCATATCAACTTCCTAAATAATAGGAGTGCACTGAAACCCCGATTCATTAGCCTTCCATATCGAGCGTTGCCCATCATAGAAGCAAAACAGAGAGTATACTTACACACCACTTCAGCTCCGGCGTTCCATTTCCTTCTGCGAAGGTGCATCCCTCAGCACCAAAATCTTCGGGTCTCAGTTCATCATTGTCGCACTGGAAGGTATTGGTCAGCCAGTCGTTTCTCGCGGGCAAGAATTCGTCAAGGTCTGGCTACTCACGTTAAATTGTTCAGTTTTTGGATCGTTTGGTGCATTCTGTGTAGTTGTTAGTTTATTTGGAGAAGCTGTTGATGGTGAGGTAGGTGAGTATTACGCAGATCTTGGTGTTATTTACTTTGACGCATTTTGGTGTACCGGCGGCGGCAGCGCTGCTGGCGGTGAGGAAGAGGATAGAAAGGGTTGCGAGGAACTTCATTGTGACCGGCACGGGGATGGAAGAATATAATAATATAAGAATGTATGTGACTTTTTTTGTAGTTTTATTGGTTTTGAAATGGAATGGAAATCGAAGCTAAGTTGGTGTGGATTACCCGGTGTACTTATACTTAGGTAGGTACGAAGATACGCATGGCGGTAATCTTACAGCAAAGTTTCTTTTTCTTGTGTGTGGAGATAGAGGCGTTTCAGACCGAGCTCATGTAAAAAGCCAAATACGGAGTATCCTTGATGTTTTTACTTTGTCCCAGGCGTAACAAAAGTTGAGTTTACAGGCCACGCTCAGTGGAGTACAGGGTAAAAACCCCCGTAAACTCAACTTTTGTTACGCCTGGGACGAAGTAAAAACATCAAAAATATCATAAATGTTGGTCACATCTGATTAAAACCCTTCACCTGTCATGGTACGGCTCGCCTCAAGTTCAGGTGAACTAGCCAATCAGAGACTCGTGCCTGGGAGTTATAGACTTTCCTCAAATCTGATTCACGAGACAGTGTCCAGTTTGAACTGACCACTCTCTCTAAATTTACATCAGTCAGCAAAAGACCGCATTGAGCATCGGCTAAATCTCAGCTTCTAAGTTCTACAAGTGGTGTAGGCGTCTCAGTTTGGGATGAATGTGGATCGACATGAGACGATTGAAGACGTGTGTGACTTTCTTTGGGATCAGTTAGGCAGTATATCCGTGTCATTGCGGCGGATAGATAAATAGAGTTTCTTGGATGCTTTCGGTAGAACCCCGTAACAGAGGCGGGCATTACTTTGTACTCCATACACACCTAAGTTATAAAATATTATCCTAAAGACCTTATACACCTAAATCAATTATACGAATACAGCGTGAGAACGAATTAATCACTTAATTAGTAAGTAATTAACTAAATCATAATTAAATAGATTAAATTAGATTAGGACCTTTGGGTGATTAAATAGATTAAGTAGCGTTTATTTAATTATATTAATTTAATTTAATTATAATAATAGTATATATTTTAAAGTACTACTAAAACACTTAAAGAACCTGTTAAAAGGCAAATAAAAAGAGAAGAGGAACGTTCCTAGTAAAGACAAGTACAAGATATGTAGAATATAGGGGCTCTCGCTTAGCTTCTACGTAGTACCCTACGTCGTACGCCGAGTACCCTCCGAGCCCTCGGTCCGACGGTCCGAGGGCTCGGCCCGTATTAATTAATTTAATTAGATTATATAATTAATCAAGTAATTAATTAAGATTAGGAGGTCTAGTTAATTAGAATAACTAAGATTAAGGGGCTATTAGTTAATTTATTCTAATTATTTCTAATACTATACGAATACTTTAGAATAATTATTAATTCTTACCCCTAAATAAGCTAGGTAAGATAGGACAATTGATTTACTTATACTAGACTTTTAGTAAAATAACTTTTAATAGCGTATATAGAGTAATACTTATATCTCTTACGTTTATATACCCCCGAAAAGCCTTAGGTATTTAAAGTCTTATTCTAAGGCAATAAATAGCCTAATAAAGCCGTTATATCTTGAGGTGAGAGGGATCTATTAGCCTGGAAACTACGTATTTACATGGAAGGTCGTCGAGTAATTCTTAAACGTGATTGTCACGTGATCCAGGGACAAACCAGGCAACGATAACGATGGATATCAATTTCAAGAAATGATAGTTTATTTGTATATACCGTACTGAGTAAGTTGAGTAAATTAGGTTTCAGAGACTTGTATTTGTGTGTACTCGAGCGGTGGTCATATAGATAGTGTACGGCTTCCTTCATTGTAGGCGTGGCTTTACATGTACGTTAAAGATACGATATAAAGCTATTTTCGAACCTTTTGATTTACGTACTCAAGTCCATTGCAAAGCTCTCTCATGTGATGCGTCCACGTGCCACTTTTTCCTTTCCGGATAGTAGTATAAATGATAAAATCTATTGTTTTTACGTGGAAGAGTCACAGCGAGCCTTCAAGGAAAATACGAGGGAGCAACTCTTAGCTACCTGTGAAGTCAACTTGGTTATCGCCAACGTGTTCCTATCCGTCTAATTTAATTCAGAGAGCATTAGCGATGTATCTCTCGGTATTTCTACTTTATGGATTTGGGGAACCTGAATCATTCGCTTAATCAAGCAAATGACAAGAAGTGGTTCAAGTGGCTGATTTATTCCTTGGTATCTACGTGCGATTATGGTTAGACCTCTCCTAATACGATCGGCTATATAGTCTACTTATACTCTTTTGTTACGCATATTGCTTTTTGGCGTGGGAATGGCCATATAAAAAGTAGACAGAGTGTCTTTAACATTCCTCCCTTCACTAGAGTAATTTCAGGTACGGAATTTGTCTGTTAAATCGGTTAGGTCAAACACTTTAAGTGTCCTCAAGTTTTCGGACCTTGCTTGTTATTACTTGATCTATTGATTATAAACCAATAAAGCAATTAAAAAAATTGAGTCATACGCGAATAAGAAACTATTTACTCCAGCTTTTTTACCTGCCCGATGTTTTCTTGCTCGCCAACTGAAAGCTCCATCATGCTTAATGATACCTGCAGCAAGGCCGCAAAAGCTAACGGACCATGATAAGATTCTTGACATCCAATGAAGGTTTCAACAAGAGCACTTTCGGAATTGACCCAGTAATAGAAGCGTCCATGTGGTCCTGCATACAGCCGCCTCGGACATTGTTCTCTAGAGAGATTATTTAAGTCGGACGGGGAGGTTATACTTGGTAATGAATGGTTTTGATATGCTTAGCATTTAAACTTCAAGGTATATTCGATGGAGTTCTTTATTTCCGCAATATATATTAATACTTCGTTCTATGTTGGAAGTTTGCCTAGTATGGTGAGGCATCCACTGGAAACCATGTCTTTCTAGTGGAAACTGACGTTCATTTCCCCGGTCATCAGTTATTGTTACTTTGTACAGTAGTTACAGTGCGCTTTGGATAGTATGTTCTGTTTTGGAAGTCCAGGAGGCAGTTTCCCCACAATTTCGTACGGTTCCATCGTGAACCACTTTGGGTCCGGTTGCAGATAATGAATAAGAGCTTCGCAATATGTGTCATTATGTGTGAGCTTCACTAAAAAGTGTAAGGGTGGTATTGAAACCGATAAGAGCTCTATTTCTAAGTAGGGTTATTCTATATTTTTCACGCCTCCACAGCCTGTGATGAGTTGTATTCGGCATATTTTGTCTTCGAAAACAAATTACTCACATCACTGGCGCCTATTTCTAACACATCGGGCAGTTCAATAACTGGTTTGAACGTCTCCCTATGGTGGGTCCCTTGCTCATATACATACGCTGCTGCAATGAGGCGTTCGTCATCGCATGTGCGCCCGGCGAAAAGGATGGAAGCCCTGACCTATTTAGCTCGTTTTCATGAATCATAACTTGGTCTTTCTCACGGTACATTCGGGCCAAGTTCCAAAAGATTGTCAGGGGTATATTTCGAGGGTTAGTCGTCTGGATAGCGACCCATGGGCACAGAGACTGTAGGGCAACCGCCATAATTTGCCGTGGTGTCGGTAAATGAAGGAGCCACCAGCAAGTCGCAATTATACGTAGTTAGCAATTCTTGTATTTAGCGTCAAATTATTAGACGCCTCTCTTGAGACCTTTGGTGTTTCTCAGACTCGATGCTGAATGTTTTACCTACATCTTTCTGCCTGAAGCCACTGCTTCATCCCGTATTCCTCAAAGTTTTCTTCTGGTGTTTTGGTGTATTCCATAAGATCTGACAAATTATGAAGCGCAAAGGTATCAACGCTAAAGCTTTCAAGAAACTTGCTCATATCTAACAGAAATTATAGTTAGCTTCAAACACTCGGAATTAGAGTCACAAATCCAAGAAGGTTTTACTTTTGCTAAACTCCTTTTTGAATACCAGACACCATTCTGCTCTTTTACTATTTGGGTATTTGGGAGACCACATTGTGAATTCCACATCCTCGATCACCGTTGCACCTAGAGCCTCTAACTTCTTGAGGGCCTCATTGAGATGAGTGTTTACAACCTCCGGTTGTTCAATACAATGTCGAGGGACCTATCGACATGTTTTTAGCAATATATACTTCACCAAAATATCCTTACGGGGACCTGTACCGCGATTCGTAAGCCACGCAGACTGTTCTTCTGGCGGTTGACTGTAAAATCCGTCCCCTCAGTAGATCGGAGAGCAAGTGCTTGCCCTTCATCCCTAGGATCGGCGCTAGTTAAATTATCCAATTCATCGATGCCTGGACAAGTGAGAAGATGAAGACATAAGCAAGGCCGGAAGTTCCCTTGACTCACCAGCCATTGCTGTCAAGACCGTAGCAATATCAAGAACCGTTTTGCCCAACATGTCCACGGAGTCTTTCCATTCCGTGACACAGTAAACACCATGCCTCGACGTCAGATCCACGGTTGGCTTTAGGCCGACAATACCTGAAGCTCTTACAGGCGACGGGATACTTCCAGAGGTCTCCACTCCATATCAAGTGCCGCAGCAACCAAACCCAAGGAAGATGCTACAGCACTACCGGATAATGATTCCAAAGGACTTTGGTTTATAGCACAAACTTCGTTGCCCTGCCCCCCGACAGCAGACCATCCGCTGATTGACTTTTCTGGCGATCGAGAATTTGACCATTCGGAGCAGCTTGCTTTCACAAGTATTATAGCTCCAGCGTCACGGGGGTTTTCACCTCGAGAACTTGGGCTTCGCACCTGTCAGACCAGAGCATGCTGCTGAGAAATTCATCAGCATACGCACGAAGAGTTTATATATCTGAGCTTATAAGAAGTACTATGAAAAAGGAATCGAACTGCCGAATATGGGTACCTGTGGTGTCGGTTCCATTGGTGGATAGAAATACGTCTTTAACCATAATTGGGATCCGATGAAGACTGCCACGAAGCGATCCTGACACTCTGCCTGAACACTAAAGCTTCGCAACATCGAGAATGTTAAGAGTGACAGTATTGACTGCTCTGACGGTGGGGTTGGCTTGTTCGATGCGGGCTGCGGGCAAGGTACTAGTCCGGAACCAAATTAAAGCTGGTAAACTTTTGAGCTTGGAGTCCGGCTAGGAGGTCTCGTATAGGAGATCGGTTGAGGCATATTATGGTATTGGTTTTCCTCCACATCAGACTGCAGAGAAGGAGGTGAATATTGGGTAGTGCTTCAATTGGCTGTGAATCTGGACGGGAACAAGTCGGTTACGTACTGTGGTGCAGTGAGGTCCGAGCTGCAGGATGTTACCTGTTTACTATAACTAATACCTAAAAGAGCATCGTAAGCGTGTTAACGAAATCTAGGCACTGTTATAGTGGAATAATATACATTAAAAGATACGGTACTAAGAAAATCAGTATTCCTACCCCTGTGTTAGAAGGTCCGGGCCGGGGATCGGCTTTCATTGGATGCCTTATAAACAAGTCTCACACTGTACATAACCCACCGCCAAGCCATCAAAATTTGTCGAGCGATTCCATTATCTCATTACCACGACGCAATTGACACGAATGCAAAAGTCATCATCAGAGCCGAACAACTGCATTCGAAATGACTAAATTTCTTCCATTCCCATCCCCAATGAGGATCGGGACTGATATCTGTAGCATCTTTCGGATTTGGGACGTCGTTATGAGGGATCGGGTGGGTTTCGTTAGGAGGGTGTTGACAGAGAAGGAGAGGGAGTGTTACAAGGAACGATTACTTGCTCCTTTGGCAGTTGCTAAGGATGCGAAAGCTGATCCTTTGAAGCGTTTCGAACCGCTTCTTGGAGAATATCTCAAGAAGAACATGAGTTCGACGCAGGACTCTCATGAGCTTATTACAAGCCTCCGTCTTGCGGAACCCCCGACAGAGAAATATCGATTCCGGATTTCATTGGCATCGTCCTTCGGTGTTGATGGGAACTACATGCTATCGAGCGATAACTGGCGTTTACCGTATGTTTCCTTTGATCTGACGACCGGTAGGGTTGGTTGAGGTAGGATGTGTGTTGTGATTTGGTAAAAATGCTGATGTATGATTGTGGAGTAGTGAGGATACGTATCAAGACATCAAAGCGAGGATTGAAGAAATCGACGGCAATGCGACGATGAGTGATCTTGAGCTAGCTCTAGCTTTGCAAATGAAAGTTGCTAGTCAGGAAAAATTGCCTAAACCGTTCGTTCACCACATTTCCTTTATATAATATCGCGAAAGCGCCTTTTACGAAAGATTATCAAGTCGCCGCTCATACTAACTATATGATTAAGGATCACTTCCCAAATCTTCTGGCTCGGGAGATCGATCGCAAAGATTCGAGGGCGTGGAAAAATGGATGATGAACAAGTGAAAGAAGAACCGATGTACGCCCTGTCGGCGTTCCTCGCTGGAAGGTATATCAAATTTTGTGCCCTCCACAGTTTGAATATCTAACTAACCTTCCAACTAGATTCGCAGCTAAAGAAGCGATTATCAAAGCACACCGTCATCGACGCATTACCTATCATGATATCGACATCATAACTCCCACCGAAAGCCAAACGGAGACGGGGTCTTTGGCTCCTGTGGCGACAGTCAAATCTCAAGAGGGAGATGAACATCCTTACCGAGAGGTACAGGTGAGTATTAGTCATGATAGAGCTTATGCGACTGCTACGGCTTTGGTTTGTGAGCCTTAGTCTGGGCAGCACGAACCGTCCGAAAGCTCAGTTTGAGTTCCACAGGGCGGCTAAGTTGGGATTGTTGCGCCGATACTCACTGTATTTGTACATTTCCACGGAAAAGAAAAGGAAAGGTCATTCGTGGGGTGGGGACACTGGCTTGGCCCTTGAATATGCAACGCCGCTGTCTGGCTGGCTAGCTAGCGGAGCCTTTGTATAGCTATGAGAGAGAGGGCAATCTTGCGCCGGACTGTTCAATTAGTATGTATGGTTATGGGGCCAATAAAATAAAGAATAGAGACCTTTCATTGCGACATTGGAGTACCCAGCTCTATAAATTTCAATGACTTGTTTGGTATCACGTCGACGATATCCCTTTTTGCGGATCTAAGTCTCTGAATTCAGATGGCGAACGGAGTTGATTCTTTGCGTTACTACAACTTTCATTTCGCTATAGAATTCAAGAATTGGTTAACACTACATTTGCTTAACTAATGTAACGAGAGTTAGGTGACTTTGAAGAATAATCGCCATGGACGAATTTTATGGATATACCTTAATACTATGCCGAGAGGAAAAGAGAATATTGTGCAGACGGGGAAAGGAAATGGGGGTTAATTTATATGAAAGTTTGCTGTTTACATAGAAGAGTGGGGCATGAGGTCTGGAAAGCCTTAATATTCTCGTTGCTAACCTTTTCTAGACACTCACCAACAGAGCTCAAAACAAAATTCGCATACTAGCTATCGTCTTTCACCAGCGGAATAGGATAACATGTCGTAGCTATTCACTATATGAAATTAAAAGTTGTAGTGCGGTAGTGTAGTAAAACCTCAAAAAGACAAACATTTAAGCTTACATAAAAAGCTACAAAAAGTGCCAAAAAGAAATACCATCCTCCATCAATCTAACCCGGGCTTATGACAAGCGAGCATCGCAGTTAAATATCGGGTGTTGGCATGTTGCTGTATTTGGTGGACAAGATAAGTGGCAGTCTTGGCGTAGTCGATTTCGCGTGTATCTCTACAAATTCTCTTCGAATTTACCTATTCTAATCTTTCGACGTAGGGATACTTCAGTTTTAGATGTCGACTATGAGCAGCAACTGCAGTTGTTTGTGACGTTTGGACAAAGAAGTACCATCTTCAAGACTCATATGACCAGTCACAAAGGGGTTGTTTCGAGCTATGAGGATGAATCACAAACCACTTGTTTCAATGATTGTGGAGGGCATTCATGATTAACTGGTCCAGGAATTGAGTTAAGTGCGTGAGTTATTATGTATCTCAAAAGGAGTTGCGAATGTAATCGTAAGCGCAGCGTGTATATATCAAACATGCACGTCAAGATGCACCATATACAATCGTGACACTACCATAACCAGAAGCTACTTGTACGTCCCTTTTCTATGATCTCTTGTTCGACCACAATGTCCACCCTTAAGAGCCTCGAAGATTTCCACATCCCAGTTCGCCAGATACATGCATGCCAGATACATACATGCCAGATACATGCTCCGCCCGAGCCGAAAAATAAGATGCTTGAGCTCATTCAAGTTCCGCTCACTCCGAGAACTGAAGCCATCAACAGGGAGGCTATTGAAAGGCTTAGCGCGCCAACCTTGGGTAACAAGAACGTCAAAGCAAAAGCTATCATCATGGAGCAAAACGAACATCCCTACTCTAAGAAGCTAAACTCTATGTACCTTCGAAGTGTGCGTTTTGCCGACCGTGCAGCACAAAGAAAAGAGGAATGGCTCGCAAAGAAATCCCGCAACGCAGACCATAAGAAGAACGTACCCATTTCGAAAATGGAAGGGGACCCGCAAAGACCACCTACCAATCTCCTCGAAACCGCCATGAAAGAGAACCTCCAGTTTGATAAATTCCAGTCTTCAAAGGAAGACGCAAAGATATTGAATGGCGAGGATAATGGTGGGGCATTATTTGAGGTTAACAGTATTCCCGGCGTGAAGGGCGGTTTAGCTCAGATGATATTTGACACTCGCAATTTCACACCAGGCTGGGATGAGCTTTCTTACGAGATGGAGAAAGCGAAGTGTGTTTAGGGGAGCGCATTGAGGATGTTACATAAAGCTTTTGCAGGAGCTGCTTTGAGCAGTGTAGATCGTGTCTGGAGTACAATACACTCGATGTTTTCGCAGAATAGAAGAGAAGTTTAGATGTACAGGTTCTTCATTGTCATTGGGTCGTGAAATATGTGAGCGCACCACTGGGAAAAGTGGAGATTAGCAAAATTCCTTGCTTACTCTGCTGGTGGAGAAAAAGCGTGCTACATATCCCTGTTGACTTGGCATAGTTTAATATTAATTTATCGTCTATTCGTCACGTATTATATGAGAGGCTTATTATTAGTTTTATTTTATATTTGCTGGCTAGCTTCAAACGCTTATACTTTAGCTATAAATAGACTAATTAGGAGGCTCTATTTATTAGATATTTAAAGGATAAGCGCTCTCGGCCCGCGTTTTATAAGGGAGTAGTATAACTATCTATAAATATATACAAAGCTTATAAATCAGTATAATACGTAGTAGTAACATAGGTACTTAGCTAAGGCGAGTAACCTGTAAGGGGTATGTAGGTAGGAGAGCTTAAAAGTATAACGGACAATAATATTATAGTATTATTATTAAAGAGTTCTATACTTAAGTATAGGAAGGGATATAATACCTAGACTCCCTTATTTACTATAAACCCCTACTATTTATTATCTATTTATTACGTATTATATAAGAGGCTTATTATTAGTTTTATTTTATATTTACTAACTAGCTTTAAATACTTATACTTTAGCTATAAATAAACTAATTAGAAGGCTCTATTTATTAGATATTTAAAGGATAAGCGCCCTCGGCTATATTAAGTACTACGAAAAGAAGTAGCTATAAAATAATAAAACTAAGGAAGACTTAAAAAAAGGAAATAAGGGTATAAATTAAAGAACTAAACCTCTCGACCCTATAAAAATTAACAACTTAAAAGGTAGCGATTCTATAAACTAAGTATAAAATATTCCTAAAAGGTATTCGATAACTACCTACTAAGCCGTTATATATCCTTGTCTAAAAGGCCTAAATCTAAGGTACGTTAAGCCGCTCTTTAATAAGTACTATACCTTATATATTATTAAAAATCTAGAATCTTATAAAGACAAAGTTATTATTAGAGGGTATCTATATAAAATTACCTTATAAAGGCCCTTTATTCTATACGAAATAAGGGGGCTATTAGTAGTTAAGGATCAAGGTTAAATAGCGCTACTAAAGTTACTATAGAATAAACTTTATTACTAGTATGTTCTACTATAATCTCTACCCTAGTACATAGTACGTCTACTTTACTCGATTATAAAAACAAAGTTATATATTCTATACTCTAGGTAAAAAAGATATTATATTACTAAACTTTTATCTACTAAAAAAGATATATATTAAACTACTCCGCTACTATATATATAATTTTACTAATTTAAAAGAAAGCTATAAAAGCTAGTTTTATAGCTACCTTAAAATTAAAGTAATTATATTATCTACTAGGAATATAAAAAGGTTTATATAGAATTAAAGTAATCTATTAAATATACTTATATTATAATTATCTTACTTAGTAGACTTATTAAACCTCTTAATCCGCTTATATACCCTAGATTATTTGCTATAAAATTAGTTTATTAAAAACTTAAAGGTCGAATCTATATTCTATATAGTAAGATCGAATAGTAAATAAGCCTACTATAATTAACCTAGGTTTTAGGTGTCTAACTACTAAAAGGCCCTAGGTTATACCTATATTCTTAGTAGCTACCTAGCTAATAAGTAACGTTAAATTCGCTAGCTATACTAGGCGTAATATCTCGGCTTAAAACGCTTTAAAGAAGTAAATATAAGAATTATAAACTTTATAAGTATTTAAAGACAAACTTAAATATACTAGCCTTAAAACCTCCTAGGATAATAAAAGGTAAGACTAAAAGTCTATATAATTAATAGGTAGATCTATTTATAGTTAAACTAAAGAAGTAAATACTAATTAGTAATAACTCCTTTTAAATTATATAAAAAAGTATTAGTAAGTATATTATCTTATCTAGTAATTTAAGTACTTAATATTTTTATATTTATTTATATAGCTATATAAAATAGGTAGTAAAGTAGTCTATTCTAAAAAGAATACTTTAAGTATTACTTAATAAGACTAATTTATATAGAGACGTTATTTATATAAACTATTACCCTTTTTTATAACTATATAAAGGCCTACTTATTAAAGGAAGCCCGAACTATTTTAATCTTAAAGATATTAATATTAAATATAGAACCTTTTATTATAAGAGGGAGGGGTAATTATAATATATAATCCTAATTAAGAAGGTATATATATTAACGCTAATCTACCTAGGGTTTATTAATTATAAGGTAAAAGGCGCCTAAGCCTTAAATAGAAATATTATAAAATAGGTAAATATATTCGCGCTATATATTAAAGAATAATATACTATTAAAGTATAAGAGTATCTAGTTCTACTATATTAAATCTACCTTAACCTCTAAGGTTAACTACTATTAAGTAGTATCTAATAGCTTTTTAGGCTAGGTATAAATAAAAGTCTAAAAGTTATAGTAGAAAACCTAGTCTAATTATACTACCCTAGTATAAAAAGTAAGTAAGCTAGTTAGAGATTCTAACTTCTTTTAAGTAATACTATTTTAATTAATAAATTATATTATAGTATCTTAAATTTAAGATAGTTTCTTTAATAGAATTAAAGCTATAAAACTATTTATATTTACTAGGTATTCTAGGAGTTCTACTAAAGTATTCTCCTTACTTTTCGACTTATTAATTAGAATACCTAAGACTTATACTAATTATAAATATTACTTATTTTAATTCTAAATAAATAATTAAGTAGCCTAAGCCTTTATAAATATAGTAAACCTATTGTCTAAATAATAAGCTATTAAACTCTAACCTAAGAGGTATAATTTAATAATCTATTTAAGTACCTTAGTAAACAAGTTAAATATAAATAGTACTATAGTAAAACTAAAGGGTAGAACTATATATATAAACTTTATACCTTTCTACTTAAATCCTAAGAACTAACGTATATATTCTACTACTAGGACTATTTAAAAGGCGTTTAATATATCCCTCTTAAATATTATATAGCCTTAGTCTACTAAGCAAACTAAGCTTAAAACCTTATTAAAGGTAATATATTTAAGATATATATATTTGTTTAGTATATAGTAGTTAATAGAATCTCCTTTTAGAAAGGATAGGTAGTAGATCTAACGCCTATTACTATTTAGCTTAGGTTTTAGTATAAAACCTAGAGGAGACGTAATAAAAGGATTACTATCTTATAAAAAGACTTTCTTTACTAGCCTATATTATAGATTCTTCTTAATTTTTAACGCTAGTAACTAGGAGAACTCGAATATAAATAAAAGGTTTAAAGAGATCTTAAAGATCTATAGACCCTTATATTCGATTAAGGTACTAAATTAAAGGATATTATTAATTATATTTATAAATTTAGGGTCTAGATATTAGTATAATAGTATATACTACGCTATTAGGTTTAAAGGAGAGGGTAAGTTTTAGAGTAATAGTTTTAATATATTTATAATATTAAATAGTACTAGTATATTCGCGAATAATAGCGTAGAAGAGTAAATATAAGATAGTAAAAATTAGTATAAAGAGACTAAATTATTTATATAAACTTATACTATTTACTAAACTTAATCTCCTATACTAAAATCTTATTTCTTTTTCTTAGCCTTTTTTATCTTACGCTTACTATCTAAGTAATAACAAATATACTTTAAATTTATATAACTAGAGCCCTTTAACTCTTTATAATAAACCTCCTTTCTCTTATTACTATTCGACTTCTCTCTCTTATCCTTTTGACCTCCTCCTCCTCCTCCTTATCCTAGCTTCTTAGTATAGTAATAATTTAAGACCTTAACCTCTAGAATATACTACGGCTTAATACTCCGAAAAGCGCTACGTAATACTACCTATTCCTACTAATATAGCGCTAAATTAAGAACCTCCTTTTAGATAAAGATTCCTACTAGCTTTAAGATCGAGATAATAAAGGCTAATATATTAGCTAGGAGGTTTACTAAGAGATAAAGAGAATAGTATAACTAAATAATATACACCTAGTAATTAAGAAAATAATAGTACTACTTATCTAGATTAGAACTAAATACCTTAATTAACTTTATATCTCTAATAGACTAACTACCTATCTCTATATTAAACGAAATACTAGCGCTTTAGTCCTTTTAAACCGGGGTAGATTCGTCTAATAAGTATAGATTAAAGACTTTAAAAGTACCTTTTATAATTTAGATAATATACTTTTTATACTAGACTAGGAGAGTATTTATAATTTATATTACTAGAGGAGGTAATATACTAATATCTCCTTATAATTAACTACTAGCCTATACTCTATTTAAGAGTTTACTAGCCGAAACATTTAGAAATCCTATATCCTTAAAAGATATACTTATAAGGTTCTAATCTATACTAATAAGTTAGCCCCCTATACTTAAATTTAGTTAACTTATACTTATTCCTTAGCTAAATTATAGCTAAAGTACTCCTTAGGGAGTACTATAACCCTAGCCCTACTATAAAAGTAGTAGAGAGACTCCTATACCTAAATTTTACTATAGAATACTTTATAGATTTTACCTACCTAGAGCCTCGAATATCTAGTAACTAAACGTACCTAGGTTATAACTACTAATACTAAACTAAACTATATCTAGATTATAACTATTAAAACTACTACCTAAGGTACTAAATCTAAAACTACTATATCTACCTATCTCTAGATACTCTATATATCTACTATAACTACTAAAAGCTAGGAGTTAGTATAGTCCTTATAAAGGAGTACTATTATATTAAGGCTAGGCGAGATAGCTATATTTACTTAGATAAAAGTTATATCTACTACTACTAGGTTAAATTAAATTAACCTATACTAGCGGATTAAGTTAATTACCCTATAGTAGATAGTTAACTTATACTAGTAGATTAACTTATTATATAAGTAGGTTAACTTATTATACTTATACTAGTAGATTAACTTATTATATAAGTAGATTAGCTTATTATTCTTATTAAGGGGAGGCTAAACAATAACGACCTAGCGGCGAGGTACTACGATTATAACGATTAGCTAAAAGTATAGCCTTAGTAGTATCTATAGCGTTATATCGGGCCTAGAGGTTTACTCGAGCTACCTCTCCTACTTCTTTAATAAGACAAGCGCGGTTAGAAGCCCTAGCTAGAAGGTTTACTTACACCTCTATACTAGCTCGCTTTACAGCCTTTATTAAATTACCCTTACGTATAATATTATAGCCTCTTGTTTTAAGAGGTATATTAAGGCTTATTATTATTAATTGTCTTATAAAAGAGCTTAAAAGTATAACAGACAATAATATTATAGTATTATTATTAAGGAGTTCTATACTCGAGTATAGGAAGGGATATAATACCCGGACTCCCTCATTTACTATAAACCCCTACTATTATTTCTTTCTATTATTTGTTCAGAAAGATTAAGTATACTACTTGGAAACCTTCAGATATTTACGTCAACTGCCCTAGAATATCCAGATACTTGCGTACTTTAACCAACATAAATTAATAGATAGAAAATAACATTTTCCCAATTTTCTCATTGAATGACCACACGGTTCTCATGTAGAAGTATACTGTACAATGCTCTAGTCTTGCTACTAAACAAAGTTGCGATTCATCGCGAACAATCTAAGTGAACGTCTTTGTCCATACCCTTCACCTTACTTATTCTTCGCAGCGTTCTCTTTGTTCTGTTATTTCCTCCACAAACACATTTCACGTCTGTTTACATAACACCCCAAATACTTCTTCCAAACCCCACCAAGATCATCTCAACCTTCGAGGATTCTAGCACTGAAATCATGAATTCCCAAAAAAACAACAAAGACGGAAAGACTCGTGGGCGGGATGCAGAGCATCGTGCCAAACCTCTATCAGAAGTATATGGCGAAAGCATACGTTACAAGAGGAAGGGAAGTTTGTCCGCAGCGTCCTTCAAGAGTCAGAGTCGAAAGTTTGGAGTTACTACCAAGAAAGAACCAGAGCCAGTAGATAATCCGCCATCTGGAAAAAAACGGGTGACTGGGAAAAAACGGGTAAGGTTCAGCGATCATGTTGAGGTTATCCATCGTGCACCAGTAGGGACTCTGAGAAAACCAGTAGGGACTCTGAGAAAACCAGTAGGGACTCTAAGAAAACCTATAGGGATTCTAAGAAAACCAGTAGGGACTCTAAGAAAACCAGTAGGGACTCTAAGAAAACCAGTAGGGACTCTGAGAAAACCAGTAGGGACTCTGAGAAAACCAGTAGGGATTCTGAGAAAACCTGTAGGGATTCTGAGAAAACCAGTAGCGACTCTGAGAAAACCAGTAGCGACTCTGAGAAAACCAGTAGCGATTCTGAGAAAGGAACAAATACCTCATCTCAGTACTCAGTCGCTGGGTCACATGGCCGTTTCCCCCCGGTTCCACCCCCA
>LT855419.1:2317744-2329688 GCA_900184765.1 Hymenoscyphus fraxineus
CGGGCCCCCGGAATCCACGTGGTGAAGACACAATCAATCATATACTACTACTACCTATACTCTTAGTACTTGTCGGAATATATTCACGTATTTAATCACGTGATACTCCAGGGCTACCTATATATGCCTACATTCCATAGGACAGACAGGACAATACGATTATTAGAACCACTGTTTTTACCTTTGTTGTTGTTTCCTTGTCCTTGATATCTCTGATTTCTCTATACCAACAGTACTCGTTGTCGTCACTTTTGCTACTGTTTCGTACCTATAATGGCATCACCTACATGCCCTTATTATCCCACCAAGTTATACCAACAAATTCACAGAACGGGTCGGAAGAAGTCACTTTCCAAGGGCTATCTGATGCAGAAGTTCTGGAAAATTAGAGGAGGCTGCCAGCAACAGAGGCAAGAATAGAGCCACACTTCGACCTTATGATTCATTTCCAATTCCAGAATCTGGCCTCAACCTCGACTCCGTTCCAGTCACAGACTTCGGCCTCAATCCGGACATCAGTCGTGGATTTGACTGCAAATTTCCTTCTGAGCTTCCCACAGAGTTACAAGCCGATGTTCCTGTTGAGCTTGACAGTAATGCGCTCCATGAGCTACCTGGAGACTAAGGACAGAGACTGGCTGAAAATGCTGAATCAATGATGGTTGGTCATCTTTTTGACCAACCTTACCTCCCTTTCTCTCTTGTCTGCCAAGTTTACTGGCAAAGTACAAGTTAAGGTGGAAAAAAACCCCCCTGACAACCCCAACACTACCAATTTTGTATTTTCTAATTTATGTTTTGATTAACTGCTGAAATAATGATTTGAATCCTTTTAGGACACATGTGATTCACATCGCGACAAACTTGAAGTGCTTCTGGGCCAGGATGAATACGAAATCCATGTGAGCCATGTTGTGACTCGCAACCAAAACATCAATCACTCTTGTTTAACCATTCATGACACGATGAAATTCCAACCGAACTTAAAGAATCGGAAACCTTCCCAAACTAGAACTTCTCTTTCATCAATTCATCTACCAATACTAAGCGAGTAAAGATTCTTCTGAATCTTGGTACCGTAACCGCACATCTGCTTGGAGCATCTTCCCATACTTATTGCAGCTTTCATCATGGCGTATTCCTCTCAGTATCTCTTTCGTGTGCGAGACCTTGAGGGCGTTTTATGCAATTACAGACAGAAACACGACGAAAATATGCTCTGTATCGAACCAGAGCTCAAGCATATATCAGATGACCCCCAAGCGCGTGCAATTAAGACTGACACCAAAAAGAAAAAGAAAAGAGTACGCTTCGCCTCTCATGACTCGTCAGGAAAAATAACGACAATATCCACCACTCCTGCCATCGATCGCAGGAAAGAGCTTGATTCGGAGCTCCTTAAATTGAGAGAGCTGTGCCTCATGCTAGACTGCTTAGAACGCCATATTCAAACCTCAAAATCTGAAAAGAAAGATGAGGTTCTCTACTACATCAATCTTCGTTTCACAAGGCTCGTGGTTCTCTCTGAAAAGCACATTCTCGAACTAGAACTTCTTGAGAAGGAAGCGAGACTCTCTCGTGTCATCAGAAGAATGAAAGAGCAGAAATTTGCTCCGAGACATGAAGTGAATTCGTGGCTGAGCTTGCAAGAAAGAACATGGAAGCCGCTTCGAGCAGATTCGCGACAGTGGGGGAGTCGTACCGAGGTTTCGAGCGAGGCGAGCCTGAGAGCTGAGAGGTTTCAACTGGAATTTGAAGTTGGAGCCTGTCGAAGAACCCTAGAGAAACTTCAAGAATCGCTAAATATCATTATGCTGGTGGAAAAAGCCGCTGCAATATCCGGGAGTGTGGGAGGGCTTCTTCATTTAAAGAGAATGTTCTTTGAGTGGTGGTGAGAGTTGGCTCCTGGCTAGCCAATGCCGGGGGTTTCATATGATAATTAACTTCCGAAAATGTAATCATTGAAATGAAAGTTTCGCAATAAAGATGAAATGGTGCTTCCCTGATCTCCCTCAATTACCGATGCGTATGTTATACTTCTAAGCCCCACGTGACATTATGTATTGCGAAATAATCACTAGTATGACGAATTTGTGTTCCCCTCATTTATTATTACCAAGCATGCAACCTTCCCTGTGGAGCCATCTCTTCACTCTAAAGAACAACAATATCTCGTTCTACGATATCTATAAAAAAAGGGGTTTATTGCGGCCAGGTCACTCGTCTCGCTTATTTTATGCTTAGTTTAGCCTCAGACACCACGTTTATTCGTTTCTCTATCTTTAGGTCATTTTGACAACTTGGGAAGGAATACCATAGCGAATCCTTAGAACTCAGAGATTCAGCTTTACGCAAATGGCTGAGAGTAACAACATAAAGTCGGTAGCAATCATCGGAGCCGGTGCTGCAGGTGATTATCATTTCTTGGCATCCAGCAAAGTCTTCGTTGCTTATCAAGTACAGGAGCTGTTACAGCAGCGGCCTTTTCAGCGGAGCAATATTTTGAAAAGATTACAGTATTCGAGCGCCGGGAATGTGCTGGAGGAACATGGTATTGTTGATAGTCTCACAACACTTCAAATCTGCTAACTCCTTTCCTAAGGATCTACGATCAATCACCCCCACACGATCTGCCCATCCGCCCCGGGAGTCTACCACCAGATTCAGATCCGCCTCTTGAGATCCCGAATAATCTACCAAAGATCACATCCCCGAATGAACAGGAAAGATTTACAAAAACACCGATATATTCTTCCTTGACGTAAATAGTTCTGTCCTTCTCAATAAGGACTGGTTGAGCTGACACATCTTTGCCAGAACTAACGTACCATCTATTGCCATGTCATTTTCAGACAAGCCATTTCCTTATGGACCATTTGTGCCGCATTACGTTCCGAAACAATATATAGAATCTTATTTTTCTTCTCACAAAACAGATGCTCTACTCAATCTCAACACGACTGTCGAGGATGTTTCGTTGATAAGAAGTGCGGAAACAAAAAGAGAAAGTTGGACGCTGACTTTGAGAAAACATGATCCAGTTCTAAATGCAGATATTTGGTGGCAAGACCACTTTGATGCTGTGATTCTCGCAAATGGGCATTACTCCATACCTTTCGTCAGTAATCCCACCTCACGTGACCTCCCTTCAAGTTCCTGACAATGCGAAGATACCTGAAGTAAAAGGTCTCGATCAATACTTGAACCTGTTTCCAGGTAGAGTTGTCCATTCGAAAACCTATCGGACCCCCACTTTATATGAAAACAAGAGGATCCTGGTCATAGGTAACTCTGCCTCGGGACACGATGTAACTGCCGAATTGGTCTCGACCGCAAAACATCCAGTATTTCAGTCTAGACGATCAAAGTCGCCATGGGATGGACCCGAGCCCCCACCTGGCATCGCATGGAAACCAGTGATCAGTGAATTCTTGCCATCAGGAAGGATCGTATTCGACGATGACAGTTACCTGGACGACATCGATACTATTATCTATTGTACTGGCTACAAAGCATCCTTCCCCTTTTGGAACTCGCGTAACAATGGTCGGGATCTCTGGGATTACAAGAAAAACAAGCTGATCAAGAATTATTTACATACGTTCTTCCAGGATTTTGAAACCCTTGCCATAGTTGGGATACCACGCACACTCACTTTCAGAAGTTTCGAGTATCAAGCTATCGCGCTTGCACGACTCTACTCAGGGCGGCAATCCGTGAATTTGCCACCTGTGGAAGATCAAGAAAGATGGGAAAAGGATAGGGAAAAGAGGACCGCCAAGGAGGGGACGAAATATCATGACATTGAATGGGACCATAATGAAACGCTGGATTGGCTCGGTAATTTGTATGAAATCGCAGGACTGGGGTTGTTGACGGGGGAAGGGATGGTGCCGCCAATATTTTCGAAAGAGATGAAATGGGCTCTTGAAAATTTGAAAAAGTATCCAGAGCCCGGGAATGGGGGAGAAAGTGACAAGAATCTGGACTTTACCCGACGTCTGAGGGAGAATGATAACGAAGATGACTCCTGGGTCATGGTGAGAAGGGAGGGTCAGAAGGATTCTTTATGGTTTTTGTAGATAATGATCCCGCGAGGAAAAAAGAAAATACGGTGGATATTTACTTCATGGATATTTCTTAGCTAGAATTTGGGATCGGTCATTCTTCTACAAAAGACGTGGTCATTAATACGTATACACCTAGTTGATAATAATGTTTTGCCCTGAAAGCCTCGTACAACTAAAACACTTTCATAAAAACTTGAATAGAATTATTACTTTCCAGATTCTATCAACCTAGTAATACCAAGAAAAATAACGCTCGGTGTGTTTGACGTTTAGTATGGTGTGCTTTAATCATCTGTACAGTATGTATTGACGAGGTCTGTTACATTGTCTTACCCCCAATCCTCGCTTAATCCATCAAGTGTACTGTGGAATTCATATCATCTCATTTCTCCAACGCCGCCAAGGGAACATGTACTGTAAGGCTCTGTTCAGATTCTTGATTTATTTACTGGGCTTAAAAATGTGTGTACAAGTCACCAGACGTTGCCAAAAAAGACAACACCTGGCGCGTACGGAGGGGAGATTACAAGTTCCGTGGAGAAAATCTGGTGGGATGGACTTTTTATTGTTGGCATTCTATTAGTATTCGAACTTGTACTGGCCCAACAAACCTTTGATCCCATATAATTTAGTTGTATACTTTGAAATGCTGATAGCCTGCAAAACCCGGGTATGTCTTGTGGCAATCGTCATGCAAGACCCTTTGCGACCCAGCGAGGAGAGGCGTAAGGTTATATCTGAAATGGGCTACCGGACTTGGTCCAGTGTACATGATGTGGCAATTTCAGATAACGAATCTCTACTGTGACTCTCTGTACCACATGTTAAGCGCAACCCTGAGAATTGCATCGCGGTGATAGTCACGAGAAATGTGCTTTGCTCTCCTCGTGATGAAGCAGGTTACCCTTTGGGAGAGAAAGAGATTCGAGAACATGAGTGGATTGACCTTGTGGAGTCTGATGATGCTTCTCCGATTACAGGAGATGTTTTGTTTTCAGTGGGAGTCAACCTACATGGATGGATAACCAAGACTATGACGAAAAGATTTTATTTATTTTGAACGCAAAAGCCAAGTCCAGGACATATCAATGACAATTCATTGTACCCAGTGAGCCTTATCTACTGCTTGACAAGCGTTCCATTTATCGCGTTTTTCTGTCTGCAGCGTACATCGTATCCTCTAAAGCAGAAACAACCCACGCCAGTATAGGCTCCTTTTGCTCATTTCTTCTCGTACAAAAGATATACCTCCACCACAACTAGCCTCCCCATCCAAGCAGCTTAGCAGATGAAGAGAAGAATTGAGAACAAAGGACCCGATGTAGATCGACTGATACAGCTTATTACAGTTCCTCATTTGCAACACCGGCGGACGCATCTCCAAATGCAGAAGGTATGGCACCAAAAACACCGTTTGGCAAATCATGCGTATGTCCACTGCCATTATATATCGTCTCGTTGTCGTTCTTTCTGAATTGGGAGCGGTATACTTGAGTATCGCGAATATGTTGAGAAGTCTGTGCAAGGAAAGGATCTGGAATAGAAAAATATCAGTATCAAATAGTTAAGAGGAATTGAGGTCAATTATAGGGGATATTATTGTGTCAAAGCAAAGATGGTGATGTATACTCGGCAAAGGGACTTACGGTAATTGTAGCGAGGAGGATCTGGTGTAGCCCAGTCCAATTCTCCCTTGCTCTCTTGCGCAAAGTACTTTGTGAGGTAGCTATCTGAAGGCGCAGTGCTGTTGAGCGCGTCCGACATAGCCCAGAAACTATTCAAACCACGCACCTCGCGGCCAAAATGGTAAATGAATTTGTAGAACCGATCCATCTTGATGTGTTCACGAGCGAGCAGATCTCTACGAACTGGTGCATGCTCAGGCCATATCATGATACGGTTGTTTGCCTCGTGAAGGCAAATCTTAACTGCAAACACTTCCTCCAATTCCGTAACCGCGCAACCAATCTCTCTTTCAAAGTGTTGTAGACTGGGCAAAGGCAGAATCTGAGACCAGTAAGGAAGTCCAAGAGAGTCTGTTCCATACTGTGGAGCAGAGGCATAACCAAGAAGAGGAGCTACTGCGAATGGTGGCTGGCGATTAAAGAGAACTACGTTTGGTGGAATCGCGCTAATCGGAGCAGGTGGGAAGGTCTCATATTTTCCAGAGAAAACCTCATTTGGCCCTACAAAAATCATGTATCAGCATAGAACATCTGTGAAAGGTTTCAATGAGAGTTGCGTACAAAGGTGCCTTGAAATGAGGTCCTCTGTTGCGAGTTTGACCCCATCGTCGCTGAGGTTCGGGGTTTGGAGCGCGACGGCATGGAAATGGTCAAATAATTGCGCAAAGTCAGCCTGGGTCAGACCAAGACGCAGGGCTCGCTCTTGGATATCACTGAGAACTGAAAGATAGCGAGAGAATGACATGTTGGCGATTGGTGGTTGGTGGTTGGTGGTGGTGGCAGGGTCGGACAGTGGTGGTGTTGTGGAAATAAAATTTGATAGAAGACGCGAGACTACGACCGATTTTTTGGACGCGCTAGTGACCTGGTCGGTCCGATTGCATGATCACGAGTTATTGAAGTAGCCAGTAGTATTAAAAATAACATGGGTTGTAAGGTGCTGCTTTGAAGATGGTAGTGAATTTCTCGCTTAAGGGATTCTCATTCACTTTGGCGTCAAATTTGAACGTAAGGCAGTATTAGTAAGTAGAACGTTTGAGTGTCTTTTTATTTAGACAGTGCTCATATGTTAATATTATCTAAAAGCGCTCACATAATAGAAACGATACAAATAGCTCTTGAAACGTTAAGAAAAGATTATTTTTCTAAACTTAAGTATAGAACGCTTAATTTATTACTAAAAGCTAACTTTATTAGAGCTTCTTGTACAATACAATAACAACGAATTGTTCTAAAATAATATTAAAAGGTATGAAACTAAATACTTAACTTACTAGCTTATTCGTAAATTAATTCTCTTAGTACCCTAGTAGAAAGATATTTTTTGAGATATCTTTAATTATAGTAGATATTACTATAGTAATACTTTTCGCGTAAGCTACTAACGATAGATATATTACCCTGAAAGTTTTCTATATATCTTTTAGTATTTAATATACTATAATAAATTATTATAGGAACTTTAATCTAAGTAGCGTTCTAGAGTACCTCTTATCTAAAATATATTAGTATATTATAGAAATAAATAACTACTTAAGTACTACCTATATATTAATAAAGTTAAGTAGAGTTAAGTAGTAGACTTAATTACGAAAGTAGTACCTATTAATAGAAATATAACTATTTAGCTACGAAATAATAGGTTTAACTATAATATTAGCTCTCTAATTTATCTAAACTCTCTATCTCTAAGCTTAAGAAACGTTATACTCTAAGTATATAGTAACTATTAGTACGAGAGATATTTGTAAACAATAGTATAAAACAGTAGTAATAAAAGTATATAAAAGTTAGTATAATAGTTAATTGATTAATACTATGGAAAGGACAGGTACTAGCTATAAGTACTCGTATATACTAAGCTTTATAATCTACGTAATAAATAGTAGTAGATATATTATAATACTAGGAGTACTTTATAAAGTAATAAAATAGCCGAAAGATAGTAAATAATAAAGTATAGAACTAACTCTATAAAACATATATAAAATAATAATNATTCCTTTTTACCTATCCAACTCTATTAATCTCGATATAATTAGTGTCGATTAGTCTTTTTAGGGTGCTATTTAACTTTGATTTAGTTATTAAATTAGATAGATTATTCTTCCCCTCTATTAAGGAGATATTATTAATATCCTTAGACTCGAATATGTTACGTAGACATATTATGTTAATTATTAGCCTCTTTTTCTTAGTAGTTTTTAATTTAGTAATATAATTGAATATAGACTTTAAATTAGTATAAATTTCGAGTAGTATATACTATCCGAGGTACTATATTAAGGTAGTTTTAATATAAATAGCTATATTATATCCCTAGCTTAAAGCGTATAATTCTAATACTAGTACGCTTTAGGTAACTCTCTTATACTTAAATAAGTTCTAGTATAAAATATTAGTATATCTAGTATAATCTATTAGTACTAGTACCGATCTAAGCTAGGACGTTATATCTAAGTTATTTACAAAGGATCTATTAGTAAAGTATACTAGTTTTAAGATACTAGGTTATAAAGCTATAAACTTTAGTCCCTAGTTCTTATAATCGATTTACTACTATAATCGCTTATTTAGTTAATCTACGTCTTTTATATCCGGATTTATAATCTACGCGGCGAAGGATAAATCGTATACTACCTCTAGTTAGTATACGCTTAATATATAGGCTCTAAGGGCTCGAAGTACCTTGTATTCGTAGGGGCTTATTATAAGCTATAATCGATCTTTTATTTTATTCTTTTATATAAGGATAATCGATCTATCTTATTAGAGTATAATACGGCTTCTATTAAAGTCTATAGGTTATTATACTATAAGAGCCTCGCGCGGCTTCGATTTAAGTAGTAGATTCGCGATAGTAAATTCCACTTCTTTATATTTAGCGAATAGAGTATTTACTAGTATTAAAGAGTTATCTATTTATAATCCTACTATTCCAAAGGCTCCTATTATATCTAATTCGTTTGTAAAGAAGAGGTATTAATCGTAGGTTAATAATTATATACGTAATTACTCTATATAGTATTTTAAATAGTAGGCGTACTAAAATATACTTGCTTCTAGTATACTATACCATGGCTACTTTACCTCTAGTATTTTACCTTCCTACTATAGAACAGGTAGGTTAGTAGGTAAATATATATAAAATTAACGTACTAATTGTTCGCCGGTATAAAGGTACGCTTATTATACGTTATAGCCGTACAAAGGTAAATTAAAGAGTATTATAACCGTTAGTATTAGCCTCTAGCTTACACGTTAAATTATAGGTAATTATATTATTATAGAGTATTTCTCTTCGTTACCCTAGGCTTAGATAACTAGCCTTGATTTATCCTATTATTTTATTATACCTTCGTCCTTTATATTACAAACAAATTTAGAACTAAATATTATTACATTTAGTAGTACTTTAAAAAGATCTATTAGTTTAAAAGACTTAAGCTCTTTAAAACCTTTAATTTCTTTAAGGTCCGCGGTACTTAATTTATTATTAAGAGTTTAAGGTTTAAAAATAATAAAAGTATTAGCTATAATTAGATACTTCCTAGGGTAGCCCCTAGGTCGTTTACTAGTAGTCTCCGGGTAATACTTTATAGCTATAAATAATTATACTATAGTACTAGTAGAATTTAGTAGTAGTTCGATAGGTTTTACTATAGTACTAGAGCTCCTATTAGTAGTTTATAGCCTTAAAAGTCTTATAGGAGGTAGTACGTTACTTAGTTTAGGGGGGTTAATAATACTAAAAGTTTCTTTATTAGTACCTTTTAGGTCTACCTTTTCTTTATAATATAGACGAACTATTATAGTTTAGAAAGGAGTATTCCTATTTAGGCTTAATAGCTTAATAATTATATTTTCTCTTTTTACTTTTATAAGTAGATATAAGCTTATCTAGCTACCCTTTTCGCGCTATATATATATAAGGTATAAAAGTAGTAGATCTTTTAGGTATAAGGTAATTAGCCTATTTCGACTAGCTAATACTCGCTATACCTAGTGTTTTATATAATAGCGCCTTACTTCTTTTATTACCTTTTACTAGGCTATAGCCCTTTAAATTATATTTATACTTAGGGTATTATTATTTAATATTCTAGTATAGGTACTATATACTAGTAGAGTAGGAACAAGTCCCAAGGGTCTAGCTATATTATTTATAGCTTTAAAGGCTATCCTAAGCCTTATTTATTTATTAATTATAGAAGCTTTATTTAATATAATATTAAAGGCTTAGTATATAGGTTCGTAGTACTATTCTACTTGTTTAATTAAATTATATACTTTTATAGGGACTAAATTAATAGTTACGTCTATAGTTTTAGCGTATATTCGGAACTCTCTACTAGTAAGTTATATACCCTAGTTAGTAGTAATTATATCTAGTAGTCCTAGGTATATATAAATCTACTCTCTTAGTATAAGCTCTTATACTATTTTAGCCTTAATATTTATAAGCTAATCGCCGGCTTAATAATTAGTAGCCTTGTTAACTAAATAGCCTACTAGCTTATTCTTAATATAGAAGATATTAAAGTAGACGTTAAAGTTAAATTTATAATTATTATAGATTATAAATNTTTTATAGTAATTGTTAAGTGCTTCTATTACTTTATAGGTAACGTTAGTATACCTAGCTCGCTAGAGTATTTTATATAGTTTATAAATAGATAGGTGTCCAAATCTTCGGTAGAGCCTTTAGAGCTCTAGTTTAGTTAGGAGGGTTTAGTAGTATTTTCTATATAGATTGTCTGTTACTAGCTATTAGTTCCCCTACTAGATAAATAGGTGTTCGAAAATATAGATAGTTATATAACTTATTAAAGCTTTACCCCTATTTATAGTAACCTTTTTAGTAAGATTATTATACGTAATTCTTAGGTAATTAAGGTCCTTAATATATATAATAAAAGGTATATTAATACTAGGTAGTATTACTTAAAAGGTTACTATACTAATAAAAGAGTCTACTTTTACTAAACCTACGTTTTTAGTCTTACTAATACTATATCTTATATTAGATTAACTAGCTATAGTTTCATCTAATTTAGTAGCTAGGAATAAGGATTTATATATAAAGAACTAGGTATATCTAACTAATAATACTCCCGCGGCTCCTATATCTACTATAATACTAAAGAAGTAGGATTTTAGGTACTAAAGTAGTTCTATATTTATACTACGCTCTTTCGATAAATCTATAGTATTTTCAGGGTTAATTACGTATAAAAGAGCTTTATTACAAAGTCGATTTAGTAATAATTAAGTAGAGCTATCTTCGAGGTTATCTAGGGTTATTATAAAAGTAGATCCTAGGTTATTATTATAGGTGTTATTATTATCGTAGAGGACTATTCTATTAATATCTAGGTTATCGATATCTTTATAATCCTTAATATTAAGCTTATTATTAATCTTAGTAGTATTATTATCGTTTATTTAATCTTGGTCTATATTTGTTAGAAAGGTCTAGAATTAGTCCCTTATTATATTAGAATCGTATTTAGCTCTATACGCTTAGTATAAAGCGTTACTTTCTTCTTTAGAGTAATTATAAGGTCTATAGCTAGGTTTCTTATATACGTAGTACTTAAAAGTATTTATATATCTATTATTCTATAGTATAGTTCTTATATTAGAAACTTATTAATAGGGCCGTCTACGTAACTTACTTTGGTTTCTAAACTATTAATTTATAAATAAAGTTTCTTCTAAAAATTAACTAGGCAGTTAATTAAGTGTAAAATAAGTAGAGGATTAATTATTTATATATTCCTAGTTTGTAATAGAGGTTTAGAGTATTTAGATAAATCTAGGAACGTTATCTAAGGGGTTATTATATACTATATAGTATACTTCGAAGTCTTAGTATTTAATAACTAGGTAGTTAAGGAATATAGGATTACTATAAAACTCTACTATAAGACGTGGTCTAATTATCTCTAACTCCTTTAAATATAGGTTAAAAACCTAGGATAGTTATAGTTTAGAGTACTTTACTTTTATAAAACGTAAAGTAGTTAAATTCTAGTCTACTAGGCTATTAGTTTAGTAGTCCTTATTTTCGAAGTAATCTATAAGTATTTATATAGCCTAGCGAAAAGGTATATTAGAAGGACGAATACTACTATTATAGTATAAAAGCGCTAGTCCTTTTAGTAGGTAGGGTAGTACTAATAAAAG
>LT855419.1:2336990-2394611 GCA_900184765.1 Hymenoscyphus fraxineus
TATCCGCTACAACACCGATTATCGCGATTTTGAGTGCAAATTAAAGCCCTTCTATTAAAGTATATGCAAAGGTGTACCAGAAGTACGTACGACCTATATTGCGTTGGATGCAGGCTTACAAAGTAGGTGCGGTATGTAGGGCATATGCGGCTCGGTGAGGCTCAAATGCGTATATGCGGGCTGTAGGAACACCAAAACTCGACCAACCTAAAAACAGGTGCATCAGGGCCACCTTTTTTCGTACCGACTTCTATATAGGGTCAAAAGAAAGCGCTTAATTAGCTCTATATGCTACGCATCTACGAGCCAAATGCCACCGTAGCGCATTGTGTTGTACGCTTACAAAGTACGTACGTAGGTACGTGAGGCTCAAATGCGCATATACCCCACCCCTACCTACACACCCACCTAGGTACGTACCTACGTAAAAACAGGTGCATCAGGGCCACTTTTACTCCTACTAACTTCTATATAGGCTCAAAAGATAGCGCTTAATCGACTCTATAATATATCAATCCGCGAGCTAAATGCGACCGTAGCGCATTGTGTTGTACGCTTACAAAGTGGGTGGGATATGCGGCTCGGTGAGGCTCAAATGCGCATATACCCTACCTGCACACCCACCTGCGCACCCACCTACAAACACTTCGTAATAGTACAATACGCCACGGTCGTATTTGGCTCGCAGATACGTAGCGTATAGAGTCAATTAAGCGCTTTCTTTTGAGCCTATATAGAAGTCGGTACGATAAAAACTGGCCCTGATGCACCTGTTTTTACGTAGGTGGGTGCGCAGGTATGAGCCTTGGCACTACGCCTCTCACTTGTACGTACCTACCTAGGACTAAACACTTCGAAATAACTTAACATCCTACGGTCGGATTTGGCTCGCGGATTAGTATTTTGTATAGCGAATCAAGGGCTTTCTTTTGAGCCTATATACGTCTTTATACGTACAAAATTAGCCCTAATGCACCTATTTTCGAATACGTTTATCGCTTAGTTTTGAAGGCCTTTTTACTCTTTTACTACTACTTTATATCTATACTACCTATTATAATAAGACCTAGTAGCATTTATAGCTCTAGATTCGCTCTATAAATGCTACTAGGTTTTATTATAATCGGACGTAGTTTAATAGAATAGTTAACAAAGAGCTATAGGCTAAAACCAACTATACAAAAGTAAAAATAGCTATTTTTAGCTTTTACAAACTAGTTCGTTATCTTTGTAGGGGTGTACCCCCTTAAAAATAGTACTATATAAAACCTTAATATTGAAAGTTTATACGAAAGTATACACAAATATGTATATTCGTATAGTAGTAGCGTATTAGGGCTTTAGATTCTTTATTAAAAAGCTAACTGTGTAGCTGTGGCTAAACGGATCACCATTTTCCCTCAGACCCTCAAATAAAGGCTGGAGGTGGTGGTGGGTGGCTTGGTGGCGTGATGTGCGGGCCGGGAGTCGGGGTCGGGGCGAGGGGNTAATATTAAAGAGTCGTCTATTTATAATCCTACTATTCTAAAGGCATCTATTATATCTAATTCGTTTATAAAGAAGAGATATTAATTATAAGTTAATAATTATATACGTAATTATTCGATATAGTATTTTAAATAGCGGGTATACTAAAATATACCCGCTTCTAGTATACTATACTATAGCTATTTTACCTCGAGTATTTTACCCTCTTATTATAGAATAGGTAGATTAGTAGGAGAATATATATAAAATTAGCGTACTAATTATTCGCCTATATAGATGTTGGTTTGGCTTCTTAAGCCCGGACACTGAATATAATCTTGTATATTCGTATATGGTTCTAAGAGAGTGTAGGTGGCTAGCTAATATGTAGTGGTGTTGTGGACTGTCTTAGACAGTGCCACGTGACTTCCCCTCCTAGGACTTGAATGAAGCGACACTGGCACTACTCAAAAACAACAGACAAAATCGTAACAGTAGTACAAAGAGAGGACGAGAGTACAGAGCCAGCTGTACAAAAAGAGAGTGGACGAGGGTACCGATGGAAGCCAGTAGTACCCTCTACAAAACTAAATCCAAAAGAGGGGACGAGAGTACAGGGCTAGCTATACTCTCTACAAAACAAAACAAAATCCATCTGTCCAATCACGTCCTTCCGCTTATCCATTTCCAACCTGTACGAATCCAAGTGGAAAGCTGGCAGAATTCAGAAGCCCAAGGCCGTCCAAAGTTTGTATGTGTACCCGGTAGGGTGTGTGGGCAGGCTCGGGGCCCATGGTGAGGGGGTGTCTCTGGGTGTCTCTGATTCCTGAGGGGGTGTCTCGGAGCTCTAGTAGAGCCGCTCCGAGTGAAAAACTGGCTATTCGCAAACAAAAGTAGGTGGAAAAGCTGGGAGGATTCTTTTCGGACTTTGAGAGAGCTCCAATGGTAAAACAGAGCTTCTTGTGTAGCAAATCGCCCGTTGGCATATGGTGGTTGGCTGTACTGTCCAGCTGGGAGTGTAGTTCGAGAGCCGTACCCCTGGTGCGAATTGTACTGAAAGTTGGGGATTGAAGCTGGGAGTGTAGTTCGAGAGCCGTACCCCTGGTGCGAATTGTACTGAAAGTTGGGGATTGAGACTGGAGGACCTGGGGCTCGAACTGATGATTGTACATTCGGAGCCGGCTTTGGTGCTGGTAAAGCAACTGGCAAAGGAGCTGGCAAAGGTACAATTAGCAAAGGTGCAACTGGCACTGGTGGAAGCACTGGTGCTACAATTGGTGTAACTGGCGGTGGAGAAGGTGGAATTATCGGTACAACTGGCACTTCTTCTTGTTGAATCGAGAGCGTTGGAGATATCTTGGATCTGCGAGGTCGATTTGGTCGTGCAAGCACCCAGGCAATCTTCTCTTTAAGTCCTTCCGAGATACTCGTGCTCGTGTCTTTTGAACTGGATTTGCGAGGCTCCTTCGAACTTGGCTTTCGAAGTGATTTCGGTCTTCGAAGCTCCTTTGAACTAGATTTGTGAGGTTCCTTCGAACTTGGCTTTCGAAGTGATCTTGGTTTGTGAGGTCTGATACGAGTCTCGTAATATCTCCTAAACACTGCTGCCCTTGATCCACTTTTCCACATATCCAACAACCCCTCTTCGTCCCACGAGGGCATCAACTCCTCGCTCTGTAGTTCGATCAGCGCGTGGATCGCCGGTTTGAGGCCTCCGTCGTATTCCTTCATCTTCACATTGACTCCTTTCTTTCGGAGTATCTCTCTCATGTTCTTCACCGCTACCGTTCGTGATACCGAGAGCCACCATGCTCTCTGCCACCCTTCGAAGTCTTCCTGGAAGGTATTAAACAAGAACACGCCCTCCACCTATCCATCCGCGTACTCTTCGACTTTGTTTTTAAGGAAGGTTTTCAGATCCTCGAGAGTAGGAGCCGAGACGGCTTTGGTTTGATCGTGGGTAGACATTGTAGTCCGTTTGTCGTAGTTGTAGGGGTGTCTCAAGTTGGTGTGAGAACTAGAGAGATAGAAGGTTACTTTGAGGGTTGTGTAATGAATTAGGTAGGTTGATCTGTGATCACTGATCAGTGTTGGTTTGGCTTCTTAAGCCCGGACACTGAATATAATCTTGTATATTCGTATATAGTTCTAAGAGAGTGTAGGTGGCTAGCTAATATGTAGTAGTGTTGTGGACTGTCTTAGACAGTGCCACGTGACTTCCCCTCCTAGGACTTGAATGAAGCGACAATAGAGGTACGCTTATTATACGTTATAGCTATATAAGGGTAGTTTAAAAAGTATTATAATAGTTAATATTAGTCTCTAGCTTATACGTTAAATTATAGGTAATTATATTATTATAAAGTGTTTCTCTTTATTACCCTAGGCTTATATAATAAGCCTTGATTTATTCTATTATTTTACTATATTTTTATCCTTTATATTATAAACAAATTTAGAACTAAATATTATTATATTTAGTAGTACTTTAGAGGGATCTATTAGTTTAAAAGACTTAAGCTCTTTAAAACCTTTAATCTCTTTAAGGTCTATAGTACTTAATTTATTATTAGAAGTTTAAGGTTTAAAAGTAATAAAAGTATTAGTTATAATTAGGTACTTCCTAGGACGGCCCCTAGGTTATTTACTAGTAGTCTCTAGGTAATACTTTATAGCCGTAGATAATTATACTATAGTACTAGTAGAATTTAGTAGTAGTTTAATAGGTTTTACTATAGTAGTAGAGCTCTTATTAGTAGTTCGTAGCCTTAAGAGTCTTATAGGAGGTAGTATATCGCTTAGTTTAGGGGGGTTAATAATACTAAAAGTATCTTTATTAATACCTTCTAGGTCTACCTTTTCTTTATAATATAGACGAACTACTATAGTTTAGAAAGGAGTATTCCTATTTAGACTTAGTAGCTTAATAATTATATTTTCTTCTTCTACTTTTATAAGTAGATATAGGCCTATCTAGCTACCCTTTTCGCGCTATACGTATATAGGATATAAAAGTAGTAGATCTTTTAGGTATAAGGTAATTAGCTTATTTCGACTAGCTAATACTTATTATACTTAGTGTTTTATATAATAGCGCCTTACTTCTTTTATTACCTTTTACTAGGTAATAGCCCTTTAAATTATATCTATACTAGAGACGTTATTATTTAATATCCTAGTATAAGTACTATATACTAATAGAGTAGGGATAAGTCTCGAGGGTCTAGCTATATCGTTTATAGCTTTAAAGGCTATTCTAAGTCTTATTTGCCTATTAATTATAGGAGCTTCGTTTAATATAATATCGAAGGCTCGCTATATAGGTTTATAATAGTATTCTACTCGTCTAATTAAATTATATACCTCTATAGGAACTAAATTAATAGTTACGTCTATTATTTTAGCGTATATTCGGAACTCTCTACTAGTAAGTTATATACCCTAGTCTATAGTAATTATATCTAGTAGTCCTAGGTACGTATAAATCTACTCTCTTAATATAAGCTCCTATACTATTTTAGCCTTAATATTTATAAGCTAATCGCCGACTTAATAATTAGTAACCTTATTAACTAAATAGCCTACTAGCTTATTCTTAATATAGAAGATATTAAAGTAGATATTAAAGTTAAATTTATAATTATTATAGATTATAAATTTAAATTAACTAAGAGACTTTTAGTATATTTAGTACTCCTTATAATAGTTATTAAGTACTTCTATTACTTTATAAATAACGTTAGTATACCTGGCTCGCTAGAGTATTTCGTATAGTTTATAAACAAATAGGTGTTCGAATCTTCGATAAAGCCTTTAAAGCTCTAGTTTAGTTAGAAGGGTTTAGTAGTATTTTCTATATAACTTGTCTATTATTACTTATTAGTTACCTTACTAGATAAAGGGGTAGCTAAAAATATAGATAGTTACGTAACTTTTTAAAGCTTTACCCCTATTTATAGTAACCTTTTCGGTAAGGTTATTATATATAATTCTTAGGTAATTAAGGTTCTTAATATATATAATAAAAGGTATATTAATACTAGGTAGTATTATTTAAAAGGTTATTATATTAATAAGAGAATCTACTTTTACTAAACTTATATTATTAGTTTTACTAATACTATATTAAATATTAGACTATCCGGCTATAGATTTATTTAATTTAGTAGCTAAGAATAAGGATTTATATATAAGAAACTAGGCGTATCTAATAAATAATATACCCGCGGCTCCTATATCTACTATAATACTAAAGAAGTAGGATTTTAGGTACTAAAGTAGTTTTAAATTTTAATTATAGTCTTTTAATAGATCTATAGTATTTTTAGGGTTAATTAAGTATAAAAGGGCTTTATTATAAAGGTAATTTATTAGTAATTAAGTAGAATTATCTTTAAGATTATCTAGGGTTATTATAAAAGTAGATCCTAGGTTATTAATATTATAGGTAGTATTTTTATTATAGAGGACTATTCTACTAATATCTAGGTCCTTAATATCTTTATAATCTTTAATATTAAGCTTATTATTAATCTTAGTAGTATTATTATCTTCTATTNGTATTTAGCTCTATACGCTCGGTATAAGGTATTACTTTCTTCTTTAGAGTAATTACAAGGTCTATAACCTAGTTTCTTATAAACGTAATACTTAGAAGTGTTCGTATATCTATTATTTCGTAGTATATATCTTATATAAGAACCTTATTAATAGGGCCGTCTATATAACTCGCTTTAGTTTCCGAACTATTAATTTATAAATAAAGTTTCTTCTAAAAATTAACTAGGTAATTAATTAAGTATAAAATAAGTAGAGGATTAATTATTAGTATATTCCTAGTTNAATAAAACTAGGAACGTTATCTAAGAGGTTATTATATACTATATAGTATACTTCGAAGTCTTAGTATCTAATAACTAGGTAGTTAAGGAATATAGGATTACTATAAAACTTTACTATAAGACGTAGTCTAATTATCTCTAACTCTTTTAAATATAGGTTAAAAACCTAGGATAGTTATAGTTTAGGATACTTTACTTTTATAAACTATAAAATAGTTAAATTCTAGTTTACTAGGCTATTAGTTTAATAGTCCTTGTTTTTAAATTAATCTACTAGTATTTATATAGCCTAGTAAAAAGGTATATTTAAAGGATAGATACTACTATTATAGTATAAAAGAGCTAGTCCTTTAAGTAGGTATAGTAGTACTAATAAAAAGGCCTAGTTATTATCGTTTAGCCTAGCTATCGCGTAAATATCTATAAATATCTAGAGTTATTCTCGAAAGTTATCTCTTAGTTCCCTAAATTTTATAGATTCCTTTATTATCTTACTAATATTTACTAGTTCTCGGCTATATTTATTAGGTAGTCTTAGCTATAAAATAGCTAGGAGGTCCCTAGTAAGTTATATATTCTTTATATTAGAAGTAGTTACGTTATAGGCGGCTAGGGCAGGTATAGTTAAAAGTTCTAGTCTAGCCTAGTTTATATAAGAGTAGCTAGTAGTTGGTTTAGAAGTTATAGTATATAGTCCTCTTAAAACTAATAGTAGAATACTTATTATATTAGGTTTTACCTTATTATTCTATAGTTCTAGGTATTCGTTAAAGTATTTTATTAGAGTAATAAGAATAAGAGACTTTATAGTTATTACTTTTATAGAGTATTTTATTAGATTATTATATATCTATATATATAAATAGTATTAATTAAGGATATCCTATATAGTATTATAGTAGGTTATTTAAGTGTTTAAATTAGCCTTTAATAAATAAACTCCTTAATTCGAAAGGATATTATATAAGTAGGTTACTAAGTTCCTTTTATACTCCTATAGGTCTTATTTACTCTATCTTATAAAGTCGTCCTAGAACGTAGCCTAAAGTTCGTTATTATATAACCCTAATAATTTAGTATTATAGTATACTATACGTTCGTATAAGTATTATTCGTTAGGTGTCTTAGCTTATTATTAAACTACTAGGGAGTTAAGTCTAGATATCCTAGGTTATTAGTATATAGGAGTATTAATTATTAATAGTATTACTAAAGAAGGTAGTATTAATAGTATAGGTATACTAGGTAGAAAGGCTCCTAGTATTTCTAATACTTCTACTATTATAGGCTAGGATAGTTATAAATTAATTCCGGCTCCTAATCTAGTATTTACTATACTAATAGTATATAGTATTATAGTTAGGCTACCTAGTTCGATTACTAAGAGGATATATTAGTAGACGCGGTTTAGCCTTAATATACGTTATATAGCTACTATAATTATATAATTAGCGATTAAAGGAGTAGGATTTAAAGGTAATACTTAGAAGGACTATTAAAATTAAAATAGTATAATTTATATTATTTAGGTGCTTGTTTTAGTAGAGTAGCTAGGAGTAAATAGATAGTAGGAACGAGTGTTAATTACGGTAAGGAACTAACTAAGCTACTATAGTAGGGTGTTATTTATACCCTCTAGCTAAGCTACGTACGGTCTATAGAGTGTAGTTACCTAATCGGGTAAGCTACGAACTATAACTTATATAAGAGAACGACTCGTAAGTAAATAGAGACTCGTTAGGGTTATTTACCTAATAACACACCCCTTTTCTATTACTATAGGTCGAGAAACAACTAAACTAAACCTGCTAATAACAATTAACTAATTAAGTATTAAGGTAAATCTACTATATTTAATAACTTAATAAACTCCTTATACTTAACCTTATTTAAAGCCTTTATTAATCTATCGGCAACTATAAACTTTATAGGGATATACTATAAGTCTACTTATCTAGATTTAATAGATTCGCGTATATAGAAGTATCGATATATAAAATACTTTATCTTTTAGTATAATTCTAAATTCTTAGATATTAAGAGGGTACCTTAGTAATCGCTATATAAGCGAATTTACTTAACGTCCTAAGTGTTTTAGCCTATTTACTTAAATAGCTCTTAAATCTATAAGAGCTTTATAATAGCCTTTATAATACTATAAAATTCTACCTTAGTTATACTTTAAGCTATATAAGATTAGTACTTTAATTAATAAGAGATAATACCTCTTATAAAGAAGAAAATATATCTTAAAGTTAATCGACTAGTAGCTTTATAATTAGTATAACTAGCGTTAGTAAATCCTTTAAGTATTATATCCTTACTACCGAATTAGCCTCCTCCGAATACCGTAGCTAATATAATTAAGCCTTTAAGGTATCTAAGATAACGCTTTACTTACGTTATATATACCTTTAAGGGGTTATTAAGAAATCGAGACAATATAGATAAGGCAAATACTAGGTCTAGGCGGGTAATATAACTAGAATAAATAAGAGACCCTACTATAGATTAGTACGTTATAACATCCTCTAGGGTTACTTAGACCCTCTTAAGCTATAGAACTATCTAGTCCTATTACGAAGGATCTATAGAAGTATTAATAGGTTTATAATTCTCTATACCGAACTTCTCTAATATACGCTTAATATAAGTATCTTAGTATAAATATAACTTATAAGTAGAGTAATCTTAGACGATTTATATACCTAAATAATAGTAAGCGGGTTTTAAATCTTTTATCTTAAAGTACTTTTATAAGTTAATTTTTACTTAATCTAACTACTTACTTACCTTTCCTATAATTAGTAGATTATTAATATAAGTATAAATAATAATACCCTTTTTATTATTAATATAAATATAAGTGTTAGTAGTTATTACTTTAAATCTAAGTTACTTTAGAGTATCTCCTAGCTTTTATTACTAGAGTCTTAGTAATTATTTAAGACTATATAAAGCCTTATTTAATTTAACTATAAAGTCTTTTAAAGAGATATTCTTACTATCTTTATCCTAGTTAGGTAGAACCTAGCTATAAATATCTTTATTAATATCTCTATTTAGGAATATACTAATAGTATTTATTTATTCGAGTTTAAGATTAAGAATAGCTACTAGTACTATAATTACCTTTTATAAAGTTAACTTAACTACCCTTATAAAAGTCTAAAGATAGTTAATTTTATAAACCTATTAAAAACCCTTAATAACCTAGTATACTTTATACTTTAAGATCTTTCTATTATAGTCTTATTTTATATAAAAGATATACTTTCTAGGTAAATAATATAAAATACTTAGTATTATATTTTAATATTAAATAGTCTAAGTCTTCTTTCTCTTTAACTAGTTGTCTTTAGCCTTTTTAGCTATACGCTAGTAGTAAGTATTCTTACTAGTATAAGCCTCTTTAAGTATTTAAGGATCGTTAGATATTAGATTTACTTCCTTAATTACTCTAATAAATAAATTTATAAGCTTAGTATTATCTAGCTTTCTACCTTCCTTTACTAATTGTATAGTAGTAGTATTAGAATCCTTGCGCTATAATTAGCGGGTTCGAGGTCTATTACTTAGATTAACTATAGGATAGCTCTTATTTTTCGAGCCTTTTAAACGTTCTTTTAATTTTAGTAGTAGAATTAGTAGAGTATAAGGAATATTATCCTTATTATTAGATATAGTACTCTTATCCTACTTAATTAAATTATCCTTATCTAAAGTTTTATTTAACTCCTTTACCTCTTACTTAAGGTTATATTCCTTATTATATACTATAGGTAGGAATACTACTCGATATAGGTTTATTAAAGGATCCGAGATAGCTAGCTATTAAGCCTTATTATAAGGATTAAAGAAGGTATCTACCTTATTATATACCTCTCTATCTAGTCCTAAAATAAATCCTCCTTTATTAAATCTAATATTAAAGGAGTAAACTATTTATCTATATATACTAAGGGATAGAACCTAGATTCTCTAGATTCGATCTCCTTTATATCTAATAAGAACTCTCTAGTAGGTATAAGATCTAATCTTCTTACTAGCTATACAATCTTATATTAGAATATATATAAATGTTTTATACCTAAGAACTCGAAAGTACTTAATAGTAGGCTTATTATCTTTATTAGGATAAATAGTATTAAAATATACCTTATAAGGAGTTACCTCTAAAAAAATAGAATTAGCTAACTTATTTATTACTTCTATAATAGCTTTAAGGATTTTACTTTATAATTTTAGATTAATATTTTAATTAAGGATTATACTTCGTAGTCTCTTAATAACTGTATAATTAGCTCTCTTAGTAAGACTATCTTACTCTAGTAAACGTAGTATTATAATCTCCTTAATAATCCTAAACTCCTTAGTATAGTTCTTAATATTATTTACCGAGTACTCTTTACTATTATCTAAACGCTAGCTCTTAATCTTAGTACTATATTAAGTATAGACTATTACCTAGTACGTCTTAATATAAGTCTATATCTTACTCTTCTTCTCGGATAGATATATAGTATAATATTATAATACTTTATCTATTATAAGAGTAGTATACTTATAACTACTATAAGCCGCGGGGCTAATCTTAAATACGTTNTTTAAGGTAGGATTAATTAATTTTAGTCTAAAGCGTATAGGCTTCCTAGTTTTATAAGGATTATAAATTAACTCTTCTTAAACTAGTACCGGAATAAAGTATACCTCTATATCCTTAATAATCTTTTAGGTTATACGTATAGTGTTTATATCTAAATAGGCTAGACGTTAATAGTATAAGTATAAAGTTAGATAGGCTTTTTAAATTACTATAGGTACTAGTATAGTAACTATATTATCTAGTATTAATTTAGGTATAAAATCTACTAGTAAATAAAGCTTACTATATAATAGGAAGGTGTTTAGAGCTTTAATAAGATAGTATTAATTGTTAAGTAAACCCTAAGTTTTATTATTTAATCGATTCTATAAGCGACTACCTCTAATTACTCTACTATACTAATCGAAGAGTTTTCTAGAGAATAAATTTACCCCTTTGTCTAGAATCTAATAGTAGTTATTTAGAACTACCTTATAGTATTCTATAGTACTAATCTTTATATAAAGAATAATAGTACTCTTTCCGAGAATACGAACCTTTCTACCTATAATAGTAGTATACCTATATAATTAAATAGTTAATTTACTAAAGCAGGTTTAGTTATAATAAACATAGGTATTAGTACTAGTATTATAAAGGAACTTAGTACTAATAACGGTCGAAGATATTACATATTAAAATAATATACTATTTAGTAAGCTAGTATAACTAAATTAATCCTTTAGACTATTTTTCTTTTTATTACCTTTATCTTTTAATAATTTCTTTAGCTTTTACTTTATATTATTTCGCTTTTCTTATTCGGCTTATTATTCTAGATTCTTCTTATAATAACGTCTAATATTAGCTCTAGAGTATTTCTTATTATATTATTTATAAAGCTCTAGGACTCTAGTATCTTTATTTCTACCTTTACTACCCTTACCTTTTCTACCTCCTTTTAGCTTATCTTTATTATCCTTATCCTTCCCTAAACTACTAGTATTTCTACTATCCTTTCGAGGAGTATCCTTCCTAGAATATATAATCGCTACTATACTAATTATAGACTTCTATTATACCTTATTAAGAAGGTCTTATTAAAGTTTTTCTATTATTAGTAGATTGAGATTCTTATTTAACTTAGCCTAGCGTATAATTATTTAATAAATATTTACTTAAATAGAAAAGGAATTCTTTAGGCTATTAAAGAAGGTAATAAATTAAGTACGATCGTCTAGTTTATACTCTATCTTTTAAATCTATTAATATAAGTTATTATACTTATTAAGGAACTTAGTAAGATTATTATACTTTTTATATATATTAGTTTACTATTTATTAACTAAGTTATATAAGGTTACGTCTCCTAATCCTTAATATCTTAAGGCTAGAAGTTCTTAGATCTCTCGAGTATTCGAGTACCTAGAAATAGCGTATAAAGTATTACTAATATAATTAGTTTAAATAGTATAAGTTATAGTTATATTATCTACTTTATATTTTGTCTATACAGCTACCTCTTCTAGTATAAATATAGCGTCTACTAATTAGATCTTTAGTACTATCTTTAGTATAATATATAAGGGGTTAATAACCTCCTTAATATTTAGTTATTCTAGGAGATACTTAAGTAACAACTTCTATTCTATATAATTTACTTCTCCCTTAAGCTTTACCTTATTACTAAAGACAAAGCTAGTGTTATTACTATATAAGGTAGCTATTACTAACTTTAATTCGAAATTCAAAGAAGAGGGAGGAGGAGAAGGAAGAGGATTATTATTATTATTACTATTACTACTACTACTTAAATTATTACTAGAACCTAGATCTAGTAAAGGAAATTCGGTTTCTATTTTAAGTTTTATAAACTCTTTATCTAAATCGGACTAAGAAACTACCTTACTTTAGGGTAGATTAGGAAGAGATTTAGTATTCTCCTAATCGTCTAGGAATAACCTAGGTAATATAGGACTCTTTTAAGTAGGAAGTACTATAGGATTAGCTTAACTTTAGTTAGCGGTCCCTTTAGTTTTATCTAATTCCGAAACCCTAGCTAAACTTCTAGAATCCTCTCTTTTAGTACTCTTCTTTTACTATTAAATTAGTAACTCGTACTTCGCTTTAGAGATAAACTGTCCCTTAGAATCTCGATATCGAACTCCGTCTATAAATACTAATATAAAGTATTATACGCTAAGTAATTATAAACCTTAGACTTTTAAAATAAAATTGTTTAATACTATACTAGAATAGACGTAGTAAAGCGCTACTATGATTACCCTTCGGCTTACGCTTCCGGGCTTATAACCTATTATTTAGGTGCTTGTTTTAGTAGAGTAGCTAGGAGTAAATAGATAGTAGGAACGAGTATTAATTATAGTAAGGAACTAACTAAGCTACTATAGTAGGGTATTATTTATACCCCCTAGCTAAGCTACGCACGGTCTATAGAGTGTAGTTGCCTAATCGGGCAAGCTATAGACTATAACTTATATAAGAGAACGACTCGTAAGTGAATAGAGACTCGTCAGGGTTATTCACCTGATAACAATTTATAATTCTAATCCTTTTAAACTATTAAAGTATTATTATTAAGGTTCTTCGGTCCTAGTTTAGGGTTTTAGTAATACCGAAGGTAGATTATTCCGTATACTATTAAAAGGCGTTTATAAGAGTAGGATTTAATAGCTAGATAATTACGTACTTGTCGGAGTTTAATATTCGAGTATAATTATTATACTTTAAAAGACTCGAATAGCTTAATTAAGAGGTCGAGTATTAAAGATAATAATATAGGAGATTATTATATACTACCTAAACTTACGGTAGTAATCTCTCTAATCTATACGTGCTTACTAATCAGTGTTAGTACAAGAGATATTCGTAAATAATAGTATAAAACAGTAGTAATAAAAGCATATAAAAGTTAGTATAATAGTTAATTGATTGATATTATAGAAAGGACGAGTACTGGCTATATGTACTCGTATATGCTAAGCTTTGTGATCCACGTGATAACTAGTGGATATATCGTAACATTTGGGAATAAATTGGACTGAGTATCGTATTTGATCGCACAGTGAAGAGTGATTGGGGAAAGGTCTGGGGCAGACAATCAGGCTGTAAAGTATATCCCACCATGACAACGGAATATAGTTTAAGCTGCTTGAGGCGTTACAGGTGGTGAATCCATGTGGGAGCTTTGAAATTGGTATTGGATCCTTGGACTTCAGATTTATACTTCTAGTTTGAGTACAGAAAAGTGGATAACCATCTGTTATTGTGGTAACTTTAGCAGATACAAAATCTCTTGAAGGCGGAAATCGAACTTCTTGATGACTGAAAATAGATCATTTACTATACTGGAAATTAAGGGACGGCTATAAAAGTCGAGCGAGACGAGAGGATGAGAGAACCATCTACCGAAGTATAGCGACACAGCGAGAATATTGTTCGCTCACGTTGCAGTGACTACCACAGAGCACTCAATACACCTGCAAGGGGTTACAAAGGCTACACTTACATTACCTTAAACCTTCACTGTCTCCTCCCATTCTTCATCCATAGATCTGAACTCAACCTATTCAAGCGAACATTTACCGTCAAAAAGATTCTTCCTGTCGATTCCCTGTCTTCGTTTGCAAATAAATATAAATCAATCCCAAACAGGGCGCTAAATATCGACCCAAGAGCTATGTTCTACCGACCATTGAACCTGAATCCTCAAATAGCATCCTCCGTTGTGACCACCCGTTGGTCTGCGGCACGCTATCCGCGCCATGCTACGTAATCATTTTCGCCCCTCAGAGGCTTGGATCTGTTCATATGACCTGCGGTCAAACCTTCTTGGTGTATTTTATATATAGGGTACTAAACGAACTGTAATCCCACTGGAAGTTTGAACTAGTCTGATGATATACGGAATCTATTCAAGGTCCCGTCTCCTCAAGGCCCCAAAGGAGCTTTCTCATTCCCCACTCTCTCATTATCTCACCATCCCAGCATCTTCTTCATCTACGATCAATTTCATATTGACTACCAGCATGCCCAATTCCCCCATATAAAGTACAGCCATTATCCAAACTACAAATTCCATATATCATCTCTCATCCCAAAACCATAATACGGGAATAAGGACCTGATCTCGTCGCTTTCTTCTGATATTATTTAAAGGTCATTTCATCACTACAATTTATTTATAAATAGACCGCGGTACGGGCAGCGGAAACTAAAAGATCGCAAGATCAGTTTGAACTGCACAATCTGATTGGCCAGCACCAATCGCCGTCAACTGGCGCCACATAGGAGGTTTATATATTTAAAATTACATACTGCAGCACTTTGAAACCCGGAAGCAGATAGGTAGATGGAGATTCCCTTTCTTGCCAGGGAAGATATGAGGGAGCCCTCTATAACCTCCTCAATGACCAAGTACAACGCAAAGTTTGATATCTTGGGAAGGTAGCATACCAAGGATCAGGAAAGGACCATGTCTAACTCTTTATCACTATCTTGAAATCCGATCTCCACGGATCCCCCTTTTACTAATAGCATTTTACGACGTACACGCCTAAACACACTTCATGAGGACATTTGATGAATTCTTCGAGAACCGTCATGACTTCTTTACTTATTGCAAAGAGATAGATGCAAATACCGCGAACAGGGGGATCTTTGTCGGGAGGAAGGACAACGTGCGGATGTGGGGGAGTCTGCGCCTTTCAAATTCCATCAACTGATTTCGCGCAATACGCCTGTCCATTTGTCTACGATGAGCCATCTATTGGTTCCCTTGACCTTTCGACCAACAGCGCGAAGAAATCCGAATAGATCACAAACGTGCAAGGTTTTACTCTCGAACCAAGTCATAACCTCGAATATATTTCTTGCGTGCTTTTCTATATTGTCCGTCTATTCGCTTCCACTCCCTACCTGTAATTTTCGGTAATGATTTTCGCTTTTGTGCTTTACTTGTATTCGCTTCTAGACCCATTCATTTCTTCCTTGAAAATTCACGTCTCTTGTTCCAGGTGAGATACTTCTCCGAACATCTTAGACTATTTTCAGAGTTTTTATAGTCTCGTCTGCTTCTAATTGATTACAGCCAACACTTGAACAAACTCCACAGCAAACTTCTTATTACTAACTACAACTACCTCTAATTTTACCCTCTACAGCTCACATTTCTTACAAAATACTATATGAGATCATTGGAACTTTCAACCACACTCGTAGTATCAAAGAATGACCAACCCTTATCTAGAGTCCCCTAGCCAATCTCTGATTTGACGCCTATAAACTTCCATATAGATTTGTAGTTCAACTTTTCAATTTCATTTTCATTATCATCCAATGCGCAAATACCCCAGTCACGCGGTGGACAAAATAAGCGGGACCTTTTTGTCAGTGTGTTAACATCACTAATTCATAAAAATCACACCTGTTTTCATAGCGTACTTAATGAAGGTGTTATGAAAACACATGGGCAAAAAAGTCCCGCTTATTTTGTCCACCGCATGCCCAGTCTGATGAAGATATGTGTTTTCCGCACGCATACGTCGAGCTTAACAAGCTGTCACTCTCCTATGGTGTTCTAAGTCTAATACATCAGCCTTTTCGAAATCCTGGGTTTACAATCAGGATGCCGTATCAGGATACTGTACTAGCAGGTTTTCGAGACTTAACAGTCAAAAGATCTGGAAATACACCCTCTGCGCGAGCTAGAAGATCCTCCATATATTGTCGCCACACTTCTTTGCAGGAACCGCACAATTCAACACCACCAAACACTCCAAGACCCTCGGCACCGTATGATTGACGATAACGGCAATGTTTGCATATCTCAGACTCGCCAATTTCTAGCATTTCAAGAAGTCCATTAAACATCAACCTGTCCCTCTGAGTAACTACGCCAGAATAATAGGAGGTTTTTGATTGGGTCGGCAGCGTTGTCGCATTCCTCATTTTCTCGCTTAGATATTTCGGCTGCGTTGGTGAATTGGGAGGAGAGAACTCGGAGATATGTGCGGCGTCCGTACGATTCCACAGCTTGAAATTCTGACGGGTCTTGTGCACCACATTTTCAGTCTCCGGTTTTCCGATCGCCAGACCGTCCTCGACAAACCGATATCGTCTGGCAGTCATATGAAGTGGACCGCCAAAATTGCGAATGAAGTTGAGCACGCATTGGTACCTGGGAATACGTGCCCAAGCAACCTCGAAGCGCCATAGCACCTCGCGGGCTCGATGAAACGAAGCAACGCGAAGGCTTGAACCAATATACCCAAAAGTATTATGGATTTCTCCCTCGGCACGATGCTTGTAAAAGGCCACGGCATCATAAAGCGTCTCCGCTATTTCCATGAGAACCTGCAACTTCTCCTCTCCAAACCAGAACTCGTCCCAATCGTTGCAAGCCATGGCTCCAGCCATCGTCAACCGCGCGAGAGCATCGCAGTCACGCAGTCTAAACCAATTCTGCGGCGAGTGTGCAAGGGCGTTGACGTATCGTCGGAAGAAGTCAGATGAGCGCCTGCGGCTTACCTTCTGCGCTGTGAATAGCAGAAAGCACCGGAATTCGCGTGCCATATCTTTATGTCCCGGTGTACCAGCAAAGACGGTGTCGATGAGTTCCTCGAGATGGAAGCCTAGTATGTTGTCATTGGCTACCACATCTATCAGATTACCACGCATTTCCACGACCACGGCAATCAGTATGAGGCGTGTGAAAGCTATATATCTATTCCAGTTGGTGTAAGCTGGTATCACGATGCGAACATATTCCCATGCCGTGTTGATTGCTTCACAGATTTGATCTTCGCGTAGGTTGATGCCTTGGAGATCGTTTTCTAGGTCTTGGGGATAGTACCATTGGTCTCGTAGTATTGGTTCTTCATCCATTACCTCTTGGGCGCTCAATTGAGCGGCCATGGTTTCTGAGAGCGTTAGGGCATTTGGGAAGGGTGGTATGGAGGGATATAGCGTGAATGACTAAACAAGAAAGACGTTTTTCCAAGATGTAGAGTTGTAAATACTCGAATGAAGATTTATGTTGGAAATCTATTAGTACTTTTACTTCCTTCCTTCGTATATATAATTGAGTTTTTGAGCCGGGGTTGAGGTTAACTTGTCCAGTGCTATGGCAACCCCGACACTCGAGGATTAGTTGATTAGACCGTTACAAGCGCCACACAATAGATCTGCAGGATTATATTACGCCAGTGGCAAACGGCGTATACACAAACTAGTTGACTGTTCACACAGACCAAAGCGGTGCTCGAGTTGAGTTGAGTTAAATGTAAGTAGGTAATTCATACTTAACTCGTTAAGTAGTGGATGTGACTACTTAAGTTCCACAACAGCCCACTTACTTTGTGTCACAGGGATGTGATAACCGACTTTTTTAAACTTGTTCCCCCTCAGTATTTATAAATGCAAGTGTAGCGGCAGAAGATTTGGACATTAATACGCTAAGTAATCCAGTAAGATCTTGAAGCATCAAGCTGCGCTCTCTTTTATAGCTTACTGGATACTATTACCATATTACAAGAATGGAATTCGACATGTCAGTTTTGTGTACCCTGATCACAAGGTCCTTGTCTTGCGATCCGGAAGCAAGCTGTCCCGATTAATGGGGATCGAGGTACACGAATTCTACCTCCAGGCCACCACTTCTGGTCAGAATTTCGATACTTTCTTCTACACGTTTCACCCTCGGCATTCTGACAAGATACCTAGGGCTGTTATGCTATCCAATGGTTGGTTATTCCAATGGTCGCTGCGTAATTGTACGACCTCGGGCCTAGCCATTTTCTAGTCGTACTTGAAGTATCGATCATGGGGTCATTCTTTGACGATCCAGCCGTCAAAAACAAACCTGTTTTTTAAGCCTAAGTATCCCGAGACCGTCAGCTTTCCCAAAAGATCATGCTTACCTCGCTACCTTAAGTAGTCCTGCTTTACTAATCGCAGCTGTGCCAGCTTCATTTTATAGAAATCACACTTCTACATACCATCAATATTACCCCCAATACCATGCCGTACCAGATCAAAGTTACCAGTGCAGCCATAGCGGGGATCGCATCCCATTGGGGATACTTTATCCACCGGGAGCATCATAAAAGCGCCCCTACTCTCGCGTGGATCTACGTTGTACTTGCAATAACTATCTATCTCCATGAATTGCTCTTCTACGATTTCTCCACACTTCCAGCTTTTCGAGACTCTTTTGCATTCATTGCAGCGTATGCTGGGGCACTTTGCACATCTATGAGCATTTATCGAGTCTTCTTCCATCGAACCCGTTCATTCCGGGGCCCTTTTCTTTGTCGCGTCACTAAGCTTTGGCATTCCTGGCAAGTTCGCGATGGAACAAATCATCTGTATTTGGAAAGCCTGCACAGGAAATATGGTACTTTTGTTCGAACTGGTATATTATGAACTTCTTCCTACTCAAGGGCAATAGGCTAACTTCGAATATCCAGGCCCGGCAGAAATTACAGTGTTCACTGCTGCAGGTCTTGAGGCTGTCGACGGACCTGGAAATACCTGCATAAGGGGAAACTGGGCTGATGCTTTTCACCCAGACCTAAATATCATTAGTATGAGAGATCAAAGGCATCATGATAATAGAAGACGCATTTGGAATTATGCATTTAGCGTGAAAGGTACGTGTAAACCCATGGATAAAGTTTGCATTTGAAATTTCTGGAGCCCAATCTTGCTGATAGTCGCCCTAGCGCTTAAGAGCTTTGAGAATCGACTTATAAGGCATGGGGAACATATGGACCAGTATCTACAGTCGGCAGACGGTCAAGCTGTCAGCTGCAACGATATTTTCACATACTATGCTTTTGATCTTATGGGTGATTTATCGTTTGGAAAATCCTATGATATGCTCAATGGTGGAAAATGGCCAGACTCCATTCTACGAATGCGCCAGTTCATGCCTTTTTTTGGGCCTATGAATCAGTCTACATGGCTGATAAACCTAGGGCTCGGACTCCCTGGTTGCTCCACCGATTGGAAAGCATTTGTTTTATATTGTAAGCAAATCATGAAGGAAAGGATTGAGGTGTGTAGAACGCAAAGAATTCTTGTGGAGTAAGAAACCGCTAACACCGTCAGACCGAAGTCAAAGAAAAAGACGTGAAGCCCCTTCAACACCAGTAAATTCTGACTTTCTACTGACTTGTTATCAAGATTTCTTCATACTTGATCGAGGGCTCGATTAAAAACGACACACTTGAACAGGATCGTCACGATCTTGAGAATGATGCTGTGGCTTTAATACATGCTGGCAGGTGAGTGTTTATTATTTCCATTCTGATCTGTAGAAGACCGAAACCAAGCCTCATTCTACATCTCGATAGTGATACCACGGCATCAGCCCTGATCTATATATTCTACCACCTCGCCACCCTTCCCATCTACCAGAAACAAATCCGAACGGAACTAAAAGCTATCTCATCGATCGCGAATATCGCAGAATTACAACAATTGCCGATTCTTTCGAGCTTCATTATGGAGACTTTACGACTATTTCCTCCTGCCCCGACCGTATTTCCCCGGATCTCGCCAAATAAAGGGGTAACAATCGAGGGGACTTATATCCCTCCCAATACCACTATAGTTACACCTCGTTATTGCATAGTACGATGTATGTCTTCAGCATCCAATGATACACAAGATATTATTCCTTTTATTTTGAGAAATAACTAAAATTACAATACAGTAGAAAGTTCTTTCGAGCAGCCACGTGATTTCATCCCAGAGCGTTGGACGACCAAACCCTGGATGGTAAGAGATAAGCGTGCTTGGGTCCCATTCTCACAAGGTAAATATCTCAAATGCCAATTAATGAACTATACCATCAATAAGGCATAGCGAATAACATAGCAACAGGCCGTTATAGCTGCGTCGCCAAAGACTGGGCAATGAAGAATTTGACTTATGTTACGGCACTCTTAGTCTCAAAATATGACATTAGTCTTCCTCCTGGGGAGAATGGGATGGAAGTCTGGAAAGATATGAAGGACTTTGTCACTGCAGCACCGGGGAAGCTAAATTTGGTTTTCACTAAATACGAGGAGTTTTAGGAGGAATTTATATCGCATTATCATTTCACACATTATTGCACTCTCTCAAATATTCTGGGATAATGTTGATAGCTTCCAAGGTATTGCTATGTCTTTTTTCTGTGGATTACACAGGTAAAATCTTTTTTATTTTGTGACTCAGACCAATCAGGTTATAGGAATCGCGCAAGAATAGAACAATGCTTCGTAAATCGCTAACACCTTGAACAATAATAAACACATTTCTTAACACGAAGGCCGTGAATAACAAACGATCACATGCTGATTCGGGATCTTGCATTACTACCATGGGGCATTTCCATCAGGCATCATGAGGCTGCCGGTTGATGATGGGAATGAAAGGTATTCCATACACTTGTAAGTGTTTTTGGATCCCATAGTGTACTTCTTATCCTTATCTTCACCTGTGAGGGACATGTTAGCACTGTCCTGGCTGCATGAGCTTGCTCATCTGTACTCACAGCCCGTCAAACCAGCTTCGAACCCAGTGATACAACTCGCGATGGACTTTTCTTTGTCTGCAATGAGCTTTGCGGCTGGAGATGAGTTATCTGGGGGAGACCACCAGTCCCTGTTTGTGCAATCGACCAAGTCCCATTTCATCGCGAGGTATAATCTCTCACTATCACCCAAGGATCTATGGTCTGCTTCCCAGATGTTTTCTCCCTCGACGTAGTATAGCTGCCATTGAGGTCTTGTTTTCAATGCGTGGTTCTCGAATGAATCAGTCCATTTATTGCAAAACTGTCCGATTGCTTTCTTGGCCGCTTTGATATTTAAGGTGCTTGAGTCTACATACTCGGGCAGTTTATCTTTGCGATCCTTGTTACAGGCATTTGGAGATACGGGTTCTGGCTTTGGCTGAAGAATTGGAGGACTAGGCGGGCTAGGGGCTACCGTAGGTGCGGGGGCTGCTTCCGTGGATGAGATAACCTGTTATCCTGTCAGTCATTCCAGCTAAGTCTTGGGAAACGGAGCTCACATTGCAATTCTCGCGTCCATTGAGTATTGGACATTTTAGTTCTCCTTTACTCCCTTCTGCATGGACTATTTGGGTACAGATACATAGTACTCCGGCTCCAGTGGTACCTTGCTCGAGGTTGAAGTTGCTGTCGAAGTTGCTGTTGATGTCTGTGTCTGTGTCGCTGTCTTTATTTTCTGCTTTGGTATTTTCACTAGCACAAGACTTCCAACATGGCTTAATACCCAGCCCAGATATCCAAACGTAATGACCGCTACGCCTAATCCTATATTTTCCCCGTTTACCGCAATTGAAGCTGTCAGGGCACTACCTTCAAATAGTAGTTCAACAAGGTTTCCAGCACCATCAGCAACCGTATCTCCAATAGCTTCCCTAACTTCTGCTGCGATCTCTTCGCTTAAATTATCTTCGATATATCTTACCGTCCCACCTGAACAACCTACTCCTCCCCGAGATTTAAGCTTAGCAAGACCACAAGCTGCTTAAACCTTAGTAAAGAAGTTTGTAAGCTTAGATTCCAGGGCGGGAGTGGGTATCACTGTCAGGTCACCGGCTTCAACTCCATCCGATGCCTCGGAAGCAGTGCTCACTGCGACCTGCGCGGATTTTGTAATTGTGGAGGGGATATTGTTCGAGGTGATTGTGATGGTAGAGACGATTACACTATCGACTCCAATCCACCTTGTTGTTGTGGCGTCTGCAGTGAAGTATTGAGTATTGGTGCCAATGCTACAATATATGTCAGTACAAGATTTGAGGTACAGTAGCTTTCAAGCTTCATCTTACTAGTCAGCGGGATTGATTCCAATTTGTCCTGGAGCAGTTGGCTCAATTCCTTTGATTCCTTGTCCAGCCTTCTGTGGTCTTGCTGAACACCCTCCAGCGAAGGCGGAGATTAAGAGAACCCACCAGTCCATTTTACTGATAAATTCTATGAAGGTGCTGTGAACTGACTTATTTGAGTATGATAAAAGTGAAGCATCAAAAGATTGGGGGTCGAAATAATAACTATGGATCTTGAGAAAAATTAAAAAGGCTTTGCAGTCTTATAGAAGTGCAAGGCTGTAAGTGAAGGTAGCTAGAACGTGTTTGACAGGGTGCTGTGGCGACTTCCGCTCTTTCGGCATCATCAGTTCCTAATTGTTATCTATTTCGAGCTCGTCCTCTCTAGCTATTGAACTATTTCATCATCATATGGCCTGAAAGAATTTCTCACCAATCCTTCCACACTGTGTATAGTAGCAAAGTTGGGAATAAACGCCTAAGACTAGTTGCCATTGTCACTACTTTAAGCCTATTTGTAGGAGATACTCCAACCAGCCAGGTAGCTGACTGTTGATAACCCACCTTCTTCCTGTAATTGTAGAGCCCTATCTTACATAAATTGACGTAGATTGGTGACGGTTGGTATTATTGTACCGCCACAATGTACCAACAAAGGGTTTCCAAGCGTATTAACCTCTGGGGCTCCCGCACTAGGTACCTTGTTACTAACAACTCTTTGATAGATACTAACAACACTAATGTGCCTCTTATCTACATGCGAGATAGCCGTACGATATCTTTATAGATATATCTTTCTGTACGTAAAACTTTATATTCATCTTGATTAGATGAGTTAGACCCAACAGTTTAGATGTTGGTCTTTGGCCCCCACGATGTACGGAAACTTTACAGAAGTATAATCGAAGATCTTTTAACAGTGCCTTAGACAATGTGGGACTTCGGAACCCTAATCCGTATATCTTGAGCACTAATCAATCATTCCGACGAGTCCTAAAGTACAAATAATGAGAGGACTGTATTTTCAGGTGTAAGAGAGGCGAGCATTGCTCTGAACACGCTACAGTAGCAAAGTTATTATGTCAAAACTCTGGCACAAGCAATTTAATTGTCCTATTTTACCTAGCACAATAACGATTGAAAAGTACCAATTGTTCGAAACTACCCGTATAATTGTTTTAGTTGTGTGAGGTCTTTAGAATAATATTTTTATAACTCTGGTGTGTACAGAGTAATGCTCGCCTCTCTTACAATACATTTGGAAGCAAAGATAGAGCGCAAGCTTTAGAGTGCTATTCTAGTGGCAAAGCCAAATTTTCAAATCTATGGGTACCATAATAGATGTCCCATGTGACCAACCAACATGGGCGTCTGACAACCGATGTCTCGCTTACCAAATATATAACTGGCACTGCTATCCAACATGGCCCCCCGCTAGGTTGAAGGATTCGAGCACAGTGTATATTTGGAGTATTTTGTGATGTGATGTTGGTGAGGATGCTCTCCAATCATCTTCACTGGCATACGTAGAATGTATCTATGTTTCTCAGTGGGACGATATGTCGAATTAATTTGACTACGCCAGGCTGGCAGCACTGTCAGTATCTCCCCCTCCGGCTCAAATGTTATCCGAGGATTCCGATGTATGCCTGCTCTGAATCTCACCGACTGACATGAGAAGTCCCAAGATATCATTCATTGTGGCGCTTTACAGAGTGATATCTGTTTAGCAAGGACATATAGTAATCATAATCCATACAACCAACCCCCTTCCTAACCCAAGTCCTACACTCCTCCCACCGATTCCACGGTATTCCAAAACAAGACCCATACCATACTTCACCCATTATCCATTATCCATCATCTATCCATCATCTATGTTCAACCAAATCACTCTCCTAACTCAATAAATGAATAAAACAAACCAACAAAAACAAAAGAAACCCCTTTACACCTATCTCTACCTATACCCTGGAACTAAATAGTAGCACTACATTCCTACCTACCTGCCTAATCCATATTCCAAACTATACTCATTATATAAATCTAGCACGATAACGTAGGCCAACAAGGTAATAAAAAAACATATAAACTTCACAATTTCCACTCTCCTCTACCCAAACAAAAAACACCCCTGAAAAAGAACCCTAACCAAAATATATCCCGTTCCCCCTCTCCCTCCCCTCTCCCTCCCCTTCCCCTTTCCTCTAAACAAACCCCTTCTTCCCAATTCCATACCCATATAACCCAAATANATCAAACACAAGCACAAGTACAGTACCAAATCATCCCATTCCACCATTCCACCCAGCACAATCAGAATCGCAAAGTACCAACTATTCTGACCTATTCTATTCATATAATTGTTTTAATCGTATAAGGTCTTTATGAGTAGGATACTATTTTTATAACTCTATAGTGTATAGAGTAATACTCGCTTCTCTAGATGACGAGAGAGCGATGGGTAAAATACATACATAATATACCTAGCAAAACCGGAAGGTATCGTATCGCTGATTCCGGTAGAGCTAGAGAAATGTTGGATAATAGAAATTCCTCTATTTTATGCGTGAGCGACGTTTTAGTACTGTACTGTATACAAACACGCCATCTACCTACACCTTCCAACTCCATCCAAACCCAATGAAGTTTCCACGGATCAAAACCCTGAAACTCCCGAGCGAAAAAAAGTGTATCAAGGGTATCAATCAATCAATCAATCAATGTTTCGGCCTTCCTAATCCCTTTAACCTCAAATACACATCCGAGCCCCATCCGTATAAACTCTGCACTGCGATTCCTCCGCCGAAATACTCGGCGTAAGCCCGACCTAGTGGTAACCCATATCCTAACCCTGCAATTGAACTACCTCCTCCTGAGCCCGAGAGAGCGTTTAGAGCATCCATATTCCCGCTTCCAGGTGTTTGGCCGGGGAAATCATCTGCGTCGTTGAAGGTGGTGAAGGAATAGGACCAGATGTTGGGTAAGACATCTGGACTTATTCCACCGCCACGGTCACGGATACGGATTGTTACTCCTGGAGCGGGATCATCAAATGGCTCCATTGTGGGGTTGGACAGAGAGTCACCAGGAGAGGAGGAATCGAGTTGGCGAGTATGATCTAGTCCTCCTCGGGGGCTTTCTGGTTCAGCTGCGATTGTAATAATAACAGGCTCTTGTGTTCTTCCTGATTCAACGGTAGCGCGGAATGCATTTTTAAGTAACTCGGTAATTATGTATTCGAGATGAACGGGTACGTATGCGAACGTGGTATTTGGCTCTCCGTCTATGATCCAAGTTGGTCGTACTCCGTATTTCAGCTCACAGATTTCCGAGACAAAGTTCCCGCAGGAATTGATAATTGATGCTGGTTCAAGGGCAGTGTCTATAACACCGATATAGGATGATGAAGGATCAGGAGTTTGGTGGTCTGAGTGGTCATTTTGGTGGGGTTGGGAGGACATGTGCAGTGCAATGTGTTGCTCCGCGATTAATCTCGTCCCTATTCTTGCCCGCAAATGTTCGTCCAAGAAGCGTGTTACTTCGGTCGGGTTGACATATCGGCGGCATTCTAGAAATCCTTTTGCTAGTGTTGGTATGGTATGGGCGTGGGTTTCAACCAGATCTGCCAGGACTTCTGTAAATCGAATTTCGTCTTCGAGATTCGAGATGGTTTTGCTTTTGTATGGGAGTAAGGTCGAGAGGGAGTGGAGGTAGTTGTTGTAGATTTTCGAGATGTTTGGATTTGAGACTACTATGAAGGGGAGATTTCGTAGAGCTTGTATGCGATGGGCGAGTCGAATGGGGAGAAGAGAGAGGGTGAAATTGGCCGAGGAGAAGAGGGCTTGAGTATGGAGGGGTGGCCGTCCGTGTCTAGATCATATTAGAAGTTGCAGAGAGAGGAGAGATCTTCAGTGGCATTGACTTGACTAAATCTGCGAGACTCAAGTTATGTAATGGCTTGTTGGCCAGGCTCGCGACATCGTCGTCAGCTATCACCGTCGAGCTGGGTGGATGTGACCAGCGGTGAGCTGATGGAGAGGGATGTCGTGCGAGGTATGAAGATGTTGATGTTGTCAACAATCGAGTTGCGCATTGAGGGTTGTTTCTACGAAGGCAATGCTTCGCAGGCGTCCATATTGAGGTCATTGTGGTGGCATTAGGATTGGATTGGGGTTGTGGGGTAAGAGGCTGCAGTTGAAAAACAAGGCCTCGTTTTGAAGATCAAGATCGCCAGGCTCAGTAGTCAGAGGCCGACTAAGATTCGTTTCTACATTTACCAACACCAACATCGTATTGCCAGCTCAACGTGTATATTCACTGCAATACACAGCAAATTGATTACGTAGTCATGATTCTTTATTCAATTATTCATGAGTCGTAACCTGATTGGATCCAAAGAATTTATCCCGCCCAAGGACCCGAACCCCGCGCCTGTTGTACCTGTACCCATATATCCCAACAAGACCATGCCTCTACCCGTAGATTGTCTATTGTATGGAGACGACCCCATCAACCTCGGCCGACGAGATGTGCTTGCTGTCAGCAAGAGTGCTGACGTTGTCCTTGGGGAATTTGATGCTTGGAGATATTAGGACTCTGCCTGGTAAAGTCTCGAGTGGATCTGGGGACTTACGTGAATCCAGTTATGATAGGACGTCTCTTGGGGTATTTTCCACCTTGCTCCTGAGCAAACTTGATGGCACTAGGAGTTGGTCAGTTGGATTCCTTCGAGGGGTTACCTTTAGGTTGGTAGTGTCAACTTACGGCTCAACATCCTCAGGAGTGTGGCAGCAGATCTATTGGCGTTGTTAGTATTGATATTCCCCTCTCTACTACCCACCCTTTCTGGCATCGTCTTGAAATCGAAAGAACGATCTTTCGAGAAGTTGGGAGTCAACCTACCAAATGCTTAACAAGATTGTTCTTCTTGGTATCTTGCAACTCCTCCTCGTCAGTCTCATCTCCACGTCCCTTGGTATCAGTCATGTTGAAGGAGGTGTTTGGTTGATTTGGAAGAGATGAGGTTGGGTTTGTAGTGATGATGTTTCTATAGAAGTAAACAAGCAGCGGCTGAGGGTTTTATATGTCCAGAAGCTGCCAAGTCATGAGGAACCCCTCTACGTCTATCCTTGGTAGCTAACCTATCATCATTCAACAACTCAAACCCCTCCACTCACCCTACTCTACCCGCAGCAAGCCAGCCTTACGAGGAGGTACGTCATCAAAAGCTGTGGGAGGGGGCAGTTAGCTGCCTGACCACGTATAGCTATTTCAAGATATTCTTGATTAACCTTTCACTGCATGAGAAACGAATGACCAGTGGAACATGATTGGTAACTCTTACTTGAATTCACCAACTCTAGCTTTGTTGAGATACTCTTGAATCCACTCCTCGAAAAGTACAAAAGGGGGGTCATCACATGATTTGACCCCTCTCTTATCGATAAGCTTTGGATTTTGATAGTAACTTAAACGGGACTAGCTCCATAACTAATCCTTGTCAGAGGAAAAAAAGTTCCGCCCGACTTTGGGGGAAAAGTTGAGGTCAGTCTTCAATGCGACTCGACTTCAACATCCGCCAAATTCATCATGGAGAATCAAGCCAATCGCCCACATAGGGCGCCAAAAGAGAAGAAGAAACATACTGGAGGTCGGCATTGACTGTGTAGTCTTCTATACGAAATACTAACATTCAGCAGACAAGAATCCAAAAGCATTCAGTTTCGCAAATCCAGGACGATTAGCAAAAACCGCCGCTCGATCGCACGATGCAAGTCGCAGCCAGTTGTAATCAGATACACAAATAACTAATTGTTTGCGCAGATAAAAGAAAAGCGCTTCCACGTTCCCCAAGTCGATCGAATCCCGGAAGAACCTCCACCACGCCTTGTTACTATCGTTGGTCCACCCGGAGTTGGGAAGACAACTTTATTGAAATCGCTGGTAAAAAGATATGCGAAGGAAACATTATCAGAACCTCTGGGCCCTATTACAGTAGTCACCTCGAAGAAACAACGTTTGACATTTGTAGAATGTCCGAACGAACTCGAAGCCATGGTCGACATGTCCAAAGTGGCGGATATCGTATTATTGATGATTGACGGTAATTTTGGATTTGAGATGGAGACGATGGAGTTTTTAAATATACTGGCTGCAAGTGGTATGCCGGGAAATGTGTTTGGAATTCTTACCCATCTAGATCTATTTCGCAAACCACAAACCTTGAAGGACGCAAAGAAGCGACTGAAGAATAGATTCTGGAGCGAATTGTATCAAGGAGCGCATCTTTTTTACCTCTCTGGCGTCATAAATGGACGATACCCCGATCGCGAAATCCATAACCTTTCGAGATTCATCTCCGTAATGAAGAACCCACGACCTTTGGTTTGGAGAAACTCGCATCCTTACACCATGATAGACAGTTTCCGAGATGTCACCCATCCAACAAAAGTCGAAGAGGACGCGAAATGCGACCGAACAATTGTGTTGTCTGGATATTTGCGAGGAACGAATTTTGCGGTTCAGGGTCAGAGGGTGCATATACCTGGATTGGGTGATTATTCGATATCTTCTATGGAGGCTTTACCAGACCCATGTCCGACACCATATATGGACCAAGTTATGGCGAAGGCTTCCGGAAAGACTGGCCGAAAAAGACTGGATGAGAAGGAAAAGAAATTGCATGCTCCAATGTCTGATAAGAGTGGTTTGAAAATTGACGGTGATACGATATGGATTACGAGGGAAAAGGGATTTAATTTTGACGCCGAGGATGACGATGAGGATCGAGGGCAAGGAGAGGAGTTGATTGTCAGTCTGCAAGGCGAGAGAAAGCTCTTGGGTGAGACCGATGAGGGAGTGCGATTGTTCAGTGACAGTAAAGCTATTAAAGCTGTCGATGAAGAAGAGGACACCGGTCGGAAACAGCCCAGATCTGCCCGGTTTGTTGAACGCGAGGATGGGTCTGACGACGAAGTTGACGATGAAGGATTTGTCAGTGGCGATGAGCCACAATCCGACGATGAAACTGAGTTAACCGAAGACAAACTTGGAAAGGCATTCCGAAAACCCAGCGACAAGGCCGAAGGAGATGTCGCTTTTGCAGATAGTGACTCGGATCTTGGCTCTATATCAGGCGACGAACTCGACTCGGAAGATGATTCCGAAGACGATGATTCTGAAGGAGATGAGGGAATAAGATGGAAGGAAAATATGCTTGATACTGCATTGAAACTTCACAAGCAAAAGCGATTCTATCGTACTGCTGATCTTACTAAACTCATGTATGACGAGGCTATTACTCCTACGGAAGTTCTGAAGAGATGGAAAGGAGAAGTGGAAGAAATTGAGGAGGAAAATATCGAGGATTCAGACGATGAGACTTTCTTCAAGAAATCTGGCCGCGAGAAGGAGGAAGAGCACTATGAAGATCGTGCGATTCCAAAACTCGATTATGAAGTTATGGAAGAGAAATGGTCTATTGAGGATAATATTGAAAGGTTGCGACAGCGATTTGCTTCGGCGGACTTGTTGAAAGGTAAGTCTTCCAAGGACGACGACAGTGAGGATGACGAAGACGAGGAAGAAGATGAGGATGATGAAGGAGATGGAGCATTCGAGGATTTGGAGACTGGAGAAGAGCATAAACCGGATGATATTGAAGCCGAGCGAGAAAAGAATGCTCGGAGAAAAGAAGAATTGAAACTTCGTTTTGAGGAGGAAGATCGTGATGGCTTTAATAATGACAAAGCCAAAGCACGCCGAGAAGATGGAGAGGAGGAGGAATTTGGAGAAGATGATTGGTATGATGCGCAAAAAGCACAAATCCAGACTCAACTCAACATTAACAAAGCTGAATTTGAAGCACTGGATGAAAATCAGCGAGTAAATGTTGAAGGGTTTAGGGCAGGGATGTACGCCAAAATTGTTATTGAAAAGGTGCCCTCGGAATTTGTTACCAAATTCAGTCCACGCATGCCACTCATTGTCGGAGGACTCTCGGCAACCGAAGACAGATTTGGATTTGTTCAGGTCAGGATAAAGCGACATAGGTGGCATAAGAAAATTCTGAAGACGAATGATCCTCTCATCTTTTCTATGGGGTGGAGACGATTCCAGAGTATGCCAGTGTACAGTATTTCCGACTCTCGAACTCGAAATCGTATGCTCAAGTATACGCCAGAGCACATGCATTGCTTCGGTACATTCTACGGACCTCTTATTGCTCCCAACTCTGGATTTTCTTGCTATCAGTCATTCTCGTCCAAAAATCCTGGATTCCGAATTGCTGCTACGGGAACAGTCTTGAATGTTGATGAGTCGACGGAGATTGTCAAGAAGCTCAAGTTGACTGGAGCACCATATAAGATTTTCAAGAATACTGCTTTCATTCGAGACATGTTTACTACATCGCTCGAAATTGCCAAGTTTGAGGGCGCCTCTATTAAGACCGTTTCTGGTGTTCGAGGTCAGATCAAGCGCGCACTAAGCAAACCAGAAGGTCACTTCCGAGCGACGTTTGAAGACAAGATTTTGTTGAGCGACATTGTTTTTCTTCGAGCGTGGTATCCCATCAAACCCCATAGATTCTACAACCCCGTCACGAATCTCATTGGTTGGGAAGGAATGCGTCTTACTGGAGAAGTCCGCCGCGACCAAAACATCCCAACCCCAGTCCAAAAGAACTCCCTCTACAAACCCGTCGAGCGCGCCACGCGACACTTCAATCCTCTCCGAGTCCCACGTGCACTCGCCGCCGAACTCCCATTCAAATCCCAAATCGTACAGACCAAGAAGCAAAGTAAACAGACATACATGCAAAAGCGAGCCGTCGTCGTAGGTGGCGAAGAAAAGAAAGCTCGAGATCTTATGCAGAAGATCATGACTGTGCGTAATGAGAAGGTTGCCAAGAGACGAGCGGCGAAAGAGGAGAAGAGAAAGGTCTATCGTAAGAAGGTTGCTGAGAACGAGGAGATGCGGGGTGAGAGGGAGAAGAAGGAGAAGCAGGAGTATTGGCGGAAGGAGGGGAAGAAGAGGAGGGCTGATCCGGATGCTGCGGGAGGTGGAGGGGGAGGGAAACGGAGGAGGTGATCTTTTTGGTAGATGGGTGGGTATTTTGGTGTTGGAGTTTGGGTTGTTGTGTTACCAAATAACGTGTGCATGTGTAGGAGTTTCAAAGTAATGGGATGATTTTTATTGATTGTAGTTAGGTATTATTAGAACTAAGAGATTTACACACACTCCTTTCATTAGTGGACACAGCACGTGAGATAGGTGAGAAGGTTCGTACTTGCAAACATATTCCTATAAGTACAGTAATAATATTCCCATGACTTCCAAAATAATCCTCGTAAGCAAAATAAGCGAGCGACCGACCGTCTAAGCGAGAAACCATCCACAAATATCCATCCAGTAAAACAAACAAACAAAAAATCTGCATTCTGACTCCTCCATCTCAAACATATACCATCCAACGCCTCTTTCTATCCCTACCCACCTACCAAGCCTAATCCAACGCCTCTATCAAAAAAACCAGCAAATCACCAAATCACTAAATCACTAAATCAATCACCCACCAATACCTTTGAATAAAACCACTAAACCTCTTTCTCGCTTCTTTCCACTTCCTGTCGTACATGTATATACCTAGTACCCATCAACTCACCATCAACTCACTACCCCTCCCACACACTAACTCCCCCACCCATCAACTCACCATCAACTCACTGCCTTTCCTACACCCTACCCCACATTCTCAATCTCCAACCCAACCCCAACCCCACCTTTACACCTCGTTCCCGCAGCCAGAGGGATGGGCGCCCGGAATTGACCACCGGTACAGGTTGAGAAGGGGGTTTGACCGGGGTTGCAGCGGAGGGTGCCTTCTTGGCATTTTGAGTTTGGATTTGGTTTTGTGGATGGGTTGGGGGTTGAGATGGAGGTGGAGGGAGAGGGAGAGGATTTCTTGGGGGGTGGTGAGGATGACGGTTTAGATTTCGAAGAAGAGGGTTTCGCTTGCGTAGAAGTTCCTTTCGACTCATCATGAGCCGCAGGATTTACAGGCTGTTTCTCGTCCCCGTTCCCCTTACCACCCCCCTTAGCAAAAGGATTCCCATCACACCCCGCAACACTACCAAACAAATTCCCCTCTCCCTCCGGATACTCAACCTCCTTCCCAGGATTCGGATACCGTACCGCTTTCCTCTGTTCATGCTCCACCGACGTGACACAGCCATGCGACGCCGGTCCCATGTTCGCCATGAAGACCGGTGGGAGGGTTTGTAGGAAGGAGGAGGATGAGGTTTGGTTGTTGCTGCCCCCGGAAATAGTTATTGGTGCGCAGTTTTGGTAGAATTCGGGGGTGCCGCCTATGCGTTGGATCCTGGGTGTTGTTAGAGACTAAACTAAACTAAGCGAGATCTCACATCGCATCCGCAAGATCTGTACAGTACATAATGTGAGGGAGAAGAGAAATATAAGAAAACATACCACGTCCAAGCAAACGTAAACTCCCCATCCCCCACCTCCCTCGGAACCACAAACTCATAATCTCCCGCCTCCTCCCCATCCCTCAAATTCCCCTCTTGATTCCTCGCCGGACATCCCCCCTCCCAACTCTTGATCACGCGAAAATCCGCATTCTCCTTACTCGGTGCGAAACCCGGTAGTAGAGAAACTTGACACGAGCCTCCGCCGTGGACTGCGCCGTTCCCGCGCTCGAAAGAGAGGGTTTGGGGTACGCCGGCGGTGATGGGGGTTGGTGTGCCGTCGATGATGAGGGAGCCGACGCCGGAGGGCAGTTTGCAGGGCCAGTCGGGGTTTGTTGGGTCGATGGGGTTGGAGGGGCCGTAGGCGGGGAATTTGAAGGGTTTCGGGGTTTTGAGGACGATGTGGGCGTGTGTGAGGGGGAGGAGGAGGAGGAGGGGTGGGATGTGCATTTTTTTGGAGATTGTTGGGTTGATGGTTTTATGGGTTTATGGTTTATGGTGTTGTTTTGGTAGAGAGTGGTGTATGTGAGGGGTGAGGATGGATGGAGGTACTTGATATTGGGGGATGGAGTGTTGGTTGCTTTGTTGTGATTGTTTGTGATTATGGGATGGACAATGGGTGTGTTGGAGAGACAAAGGGGATTACAATCACTTGTGTTGTAAAGAGAAAACGAGGAAGGGATGTAGAGAGTTGTTGGAGAGGATGTTGTGCGAATAGCTGAGACTTCAGCATCCCTTTGGGAATGGGAATTTTGAATATGGAGGACCGAAATAGAAGACCATTAAGATGTTTTCCAGAGAATGAGGTTCTTGAAAGGAAATAATCAAGACCGTTGTAATCGAATTACTAATTATATGACAGTTGGATCTATACAGGTTATAAGAATCAGCGTTCCAATCACAACAATCAAAGATCGCAACGAAGGTATGACTGGGAGTACAAGTATTAAAAAGTATATAAAAGCTTGCAGATACCGAGCGGGTGAGCAAAAGTATATAGCAATTAGCAAATATAAGTAGGTGACTGGTAAAAATGACTCAAGTAACCAATCATCATGAATCAAATATTGACGAGGAAAGTAAGCGCATTCAGTTCTAGAATCCACTCATAACTTACTACTACCTCCATTTCCATCCGCAGAAATCTCAATAACCAATTTCCCAAACTGTGACCCATCCCTCATATGTTCAAAGAGCTCATCAATTTCCTTGATATTGTCAATTCCACTGACCGCTCTCGAAATGACCGGAGCAATCTTCTTTTCCTGTATAAAAGATACCATGTCCCTGAATTCTTTCCTGGAGCCCATTGTCGTCCCTCGAAGTTCTAGATTGTTGAGGACTGCTAACATGGACCAATCCATTTTTGGGCCAACCGTCATGCCGTATTGAACAATAGTACCACCAGACTAAAGCAGACTTAGTGAAGCAAAGAAGGAGAAGTCGAGGATTTTACCTTGAGTAATTTCGCAGCCTTGGATACAACGTTTCCCCCAGCGCCATCGATAATAGTATCAATAAACGGTCGATCCTTCGGCAACAATTCCTTCAACTCCTTCTCCCACTTCTCCCCCTTATAACTGACACCCCCAACAGCACCCAACTTAATCGCCTTCTCAATCTTCTCCCTCCCCCCACTCGTCACAAAAACTCTCATCCCCATCGCAACAGCAAACTGCAAAACCGCCAACGCAACACCCCCTCCAATGCCCGTAATCAAGATATTCCTCCCCTCCACCGCATTCCCACTCTTCGACACCAGCGCTCGCCACCCCGTCAACCCCACCAGCGGCAGAGCCGCAGCCTCCACAGCCGATAAATGTCCCGGCACCTCTTCCACCTCCTTCTCATCCACACATAGAACCTCCTGCAAGGTTCCTAGAGGAAAAGTACTTGTTCCGCCTAGGATCGCGAAATTCCCTGTCTCCGGACCTTCATGCGCTTCTTCCCATCCGCGCGATGGCATGAGCAGGACGCGTTTTCCTAGCCATGATTTGGAGGCGGCGGATCCGAGACCGGTGACGATGCCGGTGCCGTCCGCGAGGAGGGGGGTGGTGAAGGAGGGGGAGGGGTAGAGGTGTTGGCGCAGGAAGAAGTCTCGGTGGTTTAGAGCAGCGGCTTGGATGGTGATGACGAGTTCGTTGGGTGCTGGTTTGGGGGATGGGAGATCGTGGATTTTTAATCTGGTGGTTTTTAGTTTGTTAGAGTAGAGCAAGGTTGGTGGGGGAGGGGTAGAGGAGCGGGATTTACGGGTAATAAACTTGGCCTGGTTTGCCGTCTATTTTTTCGATTGTAATGGCTTTGGGCATGATTGTGGTTGAGGAATTTTTGCTCAATTTATTGCAGAGGGGGTATTACACTTTAATTGTGTTGGGGGAATGAATTAAGCATCTCTTATCAAAGGTACTAGTAGCTTGACGTAACTGCTCGCCCAGTGTCTTTCTCCTCAATTCAGCCGAGGTTATCTACAGGATGACTCCGATCGGAGGATGTGAGAACCGTTCCCTTTCTAATCTTTCGATAGGTATTTCCCCAATAACTGGTTAGACTCCCAGTGTGTAGGTTATGTGTATGGATAAATATTTGAGAGGCACAGACTTACCTCATTTCAATACTTCTCTTGTCCAGCCCATAAACACTAAATCAACAATATAAAAGTATGTAAGATCTATGGGTAGGTAGATTCTACATAAGAGATAACTTCTAGCGCTACTGGGAAAGGTTTTCTAATCATTTTAGGTAAACTTCTAGAGCCCTCTTACTGTGTTACCTACGTGCTCTACAATTGTTAACTTGACTACGAGTATTGAATATGTTTTAAACATCTTCTATAGCCCATCTCCCCTTGCAGAGTTTCCGGAAAAGGTTAAAATAGACAAATCTTCTGAAACCTAGGCTCGAGTATATAAAAGGTTGTTTTACTTATGCAATCTTTTAATTGGAAGTCGTAACTAAATAGCGAGTCTCAGAGGTCCAGGGTAACAACCTTGACAAAACACCCCCGCTCTTCATATGAAACACACCTTTTCTAGAAACTCTGCGCCTAGGTAGGGCTGTAGATATCTAATGAACTTTGTTTGTGCTGGGTATGTTATTCGAGTATTCCAGAAGTAGTCGAGTACACGATACTGAAGAGGATAGCCTTAGAAATTTGAATCGCTTGTGGTAATACAATACGTCAATGCAGTGATGTCATACATCTGATTCTATAGGAACGTCAGTGGCAGTTTTCGGAGATAAATATTCACGGACTCCATGCGACTCATACAATAGAGAACAGGATACGAGTACAAATGTTTATATAGGTCTTCTTGTACCTGAATTAACGCTATAATACTTTTCTTTCTTTTCTAATGATCCTCATTTTGCTTCTGCTTTTCTCGACATCCTTCTCGTAACCATACGGTACGAGTAAACAGCACCCCCCTTACATTTGGTCAACGGAATTGATCTCAGTCGACCGCGTCTCAGCCTTTTCTCCATGACGTTGAGACTTTCGGAGATGCTCGAGTTATTCGCAAAAGTGAAGAAGCCCCATTATTTCTTTGTCTCCGGAAGCTATCCTATCTCACATGTCTGGTAAAGCCTGGTGTCTAGAATTAAGCCATGACCTCACCATGAAATCCCGATTTCAGCTCAGACATATAAGATATCCTCATTCCAAAGGATGAACATATCGATTAACATTTTTCATCATTCCAAAAACTGCTCAATTAACGAAATCAATTATCTTCAAAACTATCCTCAAAATGTCCGCTGTTCCAGACCAATACGAAGGCTTCACGATCTCCTCTACGAAGGAATGGAGTAACTTCTCTAGAACAAAAGTAGTTACTTCTTTTCCAGTTCAAGAGTTTCTTTCTGATTGATAATTACAGCTCACACCAAAGAAATTTGAGGATCACGATGTTGATATCGAAAATGAGTGTTGCGGTGTATGCGGCTCAGATGTTCATACCATCACCGGTGGATGGGGCGAGCTAGGCACAACACCTCTCTGTGTGGGCCACGAGATCATTGGAAAGGTCATTCGTGTAGGAAAGGCAGTCAAAGAGTTCCAAGTTGGAGACCGTGTTGGTGTCGGAGCCCAGGTTCAATCATGTATGCAATGTAAGAATTGCAAGTCGAACAATGAGAATTATTGTCCTAAGATGGTTGGTATGTTGCTTCTCACTCCAAAAGTAAGGAATGAAGAGAAGAAGGGACTAATGGGTATAGATACCTACAACGCTCCATACAACGAAGACGAAGGACGCTCCGACAAACCCATGAAAGATTCAAAGGGAAATCAAATATTCTCTCAGGGAGGCTACTCATCACACACCCGCGCACACCAACAATTTGTCTTCTCCATCCCAAAGAACATCCCCTCCCACGAGGCCGCTCCAATGATGTGCGCCGGTCTCACCAGCTACTCCCCCCTCCGACGCGCCAACGTCGGACCAGGCAAAACCGTCGGAATCCTCGGAATTGGAGGACTCGGTCACTTCGGTATTTTATGGGCCAAAGCCATGGGCGCAGAAGTCTACGCACTCTCCCACACCCCCTCGAAAGAATCCGAAGCCAAGGAGCTTGGTGCCGATAAATTCATCTGCACCGAGAATGAGAACTGGGCTGATGATCTAGCCTTCACGTTCGATTTCATCCTTAATGCGGCGGATATGACGCATAAGTTTGATTTGACAAAGTACCTTGGGACCTTGAAGGTTCAGGGGGAGTTTCATAATGTTGGGTTGCCGGATGAGCCGCTACCTGGGATTATGGCGCAGACGTTTGCGCCGAATGGGTGTAAACTTACGGGCAGTCATATTGGGAGTAAGAAGGAGATGTTGGAGATGTTGGATTTGGCGAGTAAGAAGAATATTCATCCTATGGTTGAGACTATCAAGATTAGTGAGAAGGGTTGTAAGGAGGCGGTGGAGAGGGTGAAGGTTAATGATGTTAGGTATCGACTTACTTTGGTGGGACATAGGGAGGTGTTTGGTACTGGAAAGTAGATAGACTTGCAAAGCAGATTAGATATTTCGGAAATGAAATGCATGTCTACATGGATAATGGAAGTAATTGTGTAATATATCTTTATGATTGATCGTAACACAGTAACACATCTTCAATTCACTAAGCGGTACTCCAAGTGTCAATAGATTCAATTCATCAACAGAGTGAAGAAGCCAAACTACATAAAAGTCATAAATCAATAAATCCATCAACATCAACATCCAAAACCCCCCAAAATCCCCTCAACTTTCTACCCATCTATTGGGTATAGATATAAGCTGCCTTGACGTTGGACTGAGTGTAGATATACGCAGCCAAGCTAGCAGGGAGTTCTCTGCCTTGGTCCTTGGTGATGCCAATCTCTCCATCCTTCTGTGGGGATTGGGTGTAGATGTACGCTGCCAAGCAAGGAGGGAGTGATTTTCCTTGGTCCTTGGTGAGGGTAACTGCCTCGCCGTCCTTTGCAGGGGATTGGGTGTAGATGTAGGCAGCTAGGCATGGAGGGAGTGCTTTTCCTTGGTCCTTGGTGAGGGTAACTGCCTCGCCGTCCTTTGCGGGGGATTGGGTGTAGATGTAGGCGGCCAAACATGGGGGAAGTGCCTTTCCTTGGTCCTTGGTCAGAGTAACTGCCTCACCATCCTTTGCAGGGGATTGGGTGTAGATATAGGCAGCTAGGCATGGGGGAAGCTCTTTGCCCTGGTCTTTAGTGAGTGTTACATTCTCGCCATCCTTAGCTGGAGACTGAGTATAAATGTAGGCAGCTAGGCATGGAGGAAGTGCTTTGCCTTGGTCCTTGGTGAGAGTTACGGCTTCAGCATCCTTGGCAGGGGATTGGGTGTAAATGTATGCCGCCAAGCAAGGTGGGAGTTCCTTGCCACGGTTTTTGGTAATGGTGATGGATTCTCCGTCCTTCAAAGGAGACTGGGTGTAGATATACGCAGCTAGACATGGAGGAAGAGCTTTGCCGAGACCCTTGGTGATGGTAATTTTGTCTCCATCCTTAGCTGGTGACTGGGTATAGATGTAGGAGGCCATGAAAGCTGGAAGCTCTTTGCCGTGGTCCTTGGTGAGAGTAATGGCTTTCTCGGTCAATCTTCCAGCCTCAACCTCCTTGACCATGTTCTTGTATGGAACCCACATGTCCTTACGAGGATAAGCAACATCTGGAACTGGCTTCTCCAGGAATGCACAAAGTGATTCCCATCCTTGGGTTGCGTCGAAAATCAAAACCTCACGACCCTGCTCAGCAGCGGCCTTTTGCACTCCCTCGTTGTGCTTGCGGAAAGCCTCCCGTCCATGGGTTGGGAAGTCGTTTGCCCATAAGTGCTCGTTGTAAGTTTTAGCAAGCTTCGAGGGCTCGCTCTGAGCTTTAACGTAGGCAATGTGAAGAGTCTTGGACATGGACTCAAACCAAGCATCCTCAGGACGAGTGGTGAGGATAATTTGGGCATCAGGGTATGCGGTCATGAGTTCGCGATAGAAGATGGAGCATGGGAAATCGCTCACGGCCTGTTGTATTGGACAAGGAGGTCAGCGGCTGAGTACTTGTGGCGATTAGGTTGTACAGTAACCTTACATCAAAGTCTCCCACAAGTTCGTCGAATTCCTTCTTACTTGGTAGAGCTCCCTTTCCTTCAAACTTAGCCTCGAGAGCAGCGACCCACTTGTCATGATGCTTATTTGGTCCAACCGATGTCATATGGTAGTTGTTTTTATGTCCAAGTATACGAAGAGCCTCACAGATCGCTATAACGGTAAGTCAGATTTTATTCAGCTACACAAATCATAAGTTCATGGTGAACGCACACTGTGTGCCAGTACGTGGCATTCCTAGAACGAGGACTTGAGGAGCCATGATGAAATGTAGTTTCGAATGGATTATGAGGTTTTAGTGTAGTTGAAATGTGATGATATGCACGAGTAAGTTGACTTCAAGCCGGCAGGCACAGAAAGAAAGCATATCGGGATGGTGGGAGAGGGGTATATATAACTTACTTACAGACATGCATACGCTGGTGGGGCGAAACTAGGGGAGGATTCGGAGGAACAAGGGATTATTCTCTCCGAAAAGTGAAGGATGTCCAGAGACAAGACCATGACAGAGTTTCGAAAGGAAAATCATTCTCCTGGGCTAATCCTGTTTCAGGGTTTGTTTGCTTAAAAAAATGGAGTGTTGCGATGTAAAGTTGTCCCGAAAGCAACTTTAAGTACCCTGTAAAGCGGCAAGTCAATAACAGTCTGGCTGCCCTCCCGTCCCCCTTGTATGTTCAAGAGGGGAATTGATAAGAATTCTTTATTTTAGGTTTTTAGAAGAGTAGAACCCCAACATTTGCTATCGCGGGTATACATACTATCTTAATCGACAGGGCATCGTCGCTTTAGTCTGTAATATTTGATGATCATAATTTATTCCGATAATTTATTAACGGTTCTTTGGTTATAGGAGCCTACCTATTAGTACAGAAGTCTAGAGACAATAAAAGCAAGTAAAGTACGACATAAGCAGTACCGGTCTTGACACGACTTGCTAGTCCTGAGTAGCAATTTTTCCACACCCCTAGTGGGGTAATATCGTTGGCGTTAAGAAGTATGGTCAATTTACTAAATATACTTCGTATCAAGTACGTGGACGAAAGTATAAAGTTCTGGGGTATAACTAAATGGACTATAGTCAGTAGTAGGGACGAGTTGAAAACTCCATTTTCCGACTGAGCAGACCCATATCCTTATCCTGAAAAAAGATTAAAGCGGCAGCGATTTATTGCGAGGTATTCATGTACACTACAATATCCTTTGTAACTCAAAGTGGACTTATGTATGCATATGGTTACAAAAAGTGTCGTATGCCTACTCGGGGACGAGCTTTTGCTGGGGCCGGTGTATATCGGTGACACCTACTATCCTAGAGTCTAGACTATTTCGAAGTAAAGTAGAGGTGGAGTTTCAACCCTCTTATACGAAGCAACTTCAGTCTTCGCTCACAATCCGATCGGTTTTACAAATATCATTCAAATAGGACAGATCACGGAGAATTAACAGTGGATTAAGGAAAAGCTCGGCAAGTAGGCAATTCTCAATAAAGGTCCTTGAATTGGGCGGTGTGTACGGAACACCAAATGAACGAGGTAGATTCATTGGCAACATTGTTACGTTGACTTGCCTACGCATCAAGTAGCAGGACGTACCAATCACATCTAGGCAAGGGTGTTGTAGAGTTGGGGGGCGGTTTATCCGGCGTTGTGATAACGAGAAAGCCTTGTTTGCCTCGTACTCGCACGAGTCTTTTTGAAGTTCGGAGACCGAGTAAGGCTCTGTTTAGTCAGATTATATCGCCAAGGATTATCGTTGAAACTACGCCTAATTAAGACGATATTTGGCCTCCATATCGTGTGGGTCAGGAGTTAAGTATCTATATGATATAGAGGCCACATATCGTCCGAAACAGGTATAGTGTCCTCCTATCTATCCTTGTACTAAGTTACCCCTAGTCTATTCCCCGCCTTTCGTTATATCGTTAATTTTTAGTACGATTTTAGTAGTTTAAAAGAAAGAGTTAGAATAATTAAAGGGACAGCTAGTAAATAAACTAAGATATTTAGTTATTAGATTATAGATATATTTATATTTAATCGGGGTATTATTAGATTGTTTTAAGTAGTAAAAAAGGCGGTATATAGATATTATTAGTATAAAAACCTATAGATTATACTTATTTTCCTATAAGATATTAGGAAGTTAACTTACGATTATTTTATAATTATTTTTATCTAAAATACTACTAAGATAAACCCTATAAAATGCCCCACGAAATACCCCCCTAAATACCCCCCTAAAAAGTATAGTTAAATCGATTATAAACTCGATTCTAGGTACTTTAATTATAACGATTAGTAATATATTATCTGCTCTACTATAACCTTCGTATATACTAGATCCGAATAGTTAATTCTACCTTGTAGATATTATATTATAAGCTTTAAGCTAGGGAGTTATTTTTAGTACTAACGTAGAAGTTATTAGCGAATATATACTACTAGTATAACTAATTATACCTATTCTAGCTACTCTAAAAACCCTCGTACTACCCCCTATACTAGTACCTATTATTATTTCGAAACTAGTAGATTTTATACCTAAAACTCCTAAAAAAGAGCTAGCGAACTAATTAAATTAGACTAAGGAGATAGAGCGCGAGTTATTTATTCGAATATTAGAGTTACTAAGAGTAGGTAAAAGAGCCGATAATAGTTAGAAGTAGAAGGTATAGAACGTAATAATACTTCTACTATTATAAGTACTTTATAGTAGTAACCTAATTAATATAACTATCCTAAAGTATAAGTCGAAGGAGACTACTTTTAAGGGTTTATATAAGGATTTTCGCTTCTTATAAGGCTAGTTAGGATTTAGGTAGAATTATAAGAAATAATTAGTAACTACAAGTAATTAAGCCTAGAAAGACATTCTTAAAGTTAGTATAACCTACCTATTATATCCTAGAATCTACTTAATTTTACCTAGGTCCGACCTTTATATAAATAGTATAAAAATAACTCTCTTTTATATATTAATATCCTAGAGGAGTTATTCGAAAATATAATTATAACTAAAGACGGGGTAGTATCTCTTAAAGGGTCCTAGGTAGAACTAGCTATTCTAGTATCTACTTATTATTATAAACAATAATTAGATATTGTAGATATTACTTCTAGATAAGAGTCTTCTTTAAAGTCTCGATCTCGTAATACTAGTATAATATTAACTCTCGCTATTATAGTATCTCGATTAGCGGAAGGTTATAGAACTACTTCTAAACGAGCTATAGTAGAATTCGGACGAGATTATCTAGAGTCTTATATAATACTAGATAATTAGGATTTAGTATATACTTTTTTAATAAAAGAAAGGTATATAATTAAATTCCTTAGAAGACGTCTAGGAGTATTAAGGGATATGTTTTTAAAGCGTAAGGTTAGTACTAAAGTGTTTATATAGGTAGTAGATATAGGGTAAGATAAGGCTAGAGATAGTAATAATTAGTTTACTAGTATAGTTCTTATTATTAGATTTTAGTAAATATATTTATATATTTGCTATATAAATTTATATAGTAGCTTCTCTAAAATAGTTTCTATATACTTATCCTTCGAAACCCTAATATTCCTAGTAATCTTTTTATATTTAAGCTATAATAATTGTCCTTAGCTCGTCTATTACTTTATAACTACTACTCCTTCTACTACTCGTACGCTTTATTATATCTACTATCCTTTCCTCCTTATCCCTTCGATCTATCTCCTTTATATCTCTATTACTATTATTAAATATATACTCTAGACCCTCCTAGAATAGTATAAAGTTATATAAGGTATAAACGCCTATAATAAGATAGATCTATATATTAATTAAGTACTTTATAATATAGCCTAGGATCCTAAACTTACGCTTTACTATACTAAAGATATACTTAATCGTACTTCTTAAAGATATATAATATAAATTAAAGAGCTCCTCCGGGGTCTAGGGCTTCTTGTTTACTAGTCTCTGTTCCTTTAAGTAGTATTATACCCTGTAATATAGACTTATTATAAAGGTAGAATTTCTATACCTTATATCTCCTAGGTAATATTTCCCTTTAGGTATTATAAATCTATACCTTACTATAGCGTCCTAGAGTACTCTCCTATTATATACTAACCCTTCCTACCTAATCTAGTTAAAAATCCTAGAGTCGCGATATGGATTTATTCCTCGTTCCTCGGATCTCTCCTGAGACTCTTATACTAAGATTGCTTCCTACCCTAGTAGGAGATATATAAACGCCTTTTTAAAGTTATATACTACGAGAACGTTTTATAATAAAGTACTCTTTCGATTATAATATACGGCTTATAAATTCGATAGTATATATATACTAATATAAGTACTATCTAGGGTACCTAAACAGTCCTTAAAATATAGTATATATTAAGGGTTTTTAGTAATAAAAGAGGAGGGAGGAGTACTCGAATCTAGGAGTTTAATAATATATAGATAAAGTACTAATAATAAGTTAAGGATATTATAAAACGCTCTATTTAAGTAAGTTTTTTACCTAGGTTTATACTTAAAAAACTTACTTTAAAATAGTCCCCCTAGTATACTAGAACTCTTCTTATATATTATAGTTCGAGTTAGATTTAGTATATATATATATAAAGATAATAATCTTTTCTTCTACTAATATATATCGCTTCTTACCCTTATACGTCGAATACTATACTTTTAAACCTTTATATTATACTAACTAATTACAAAGCTTATAAAAAGTATTAATTAATATACAAAGAACCTATTATACTTGTCGAGGGTAAGCTACCTCTAATAACTCTTTTATATATTTAGTACCTTTACGACCGGTATATATATATCTCTTAGCTAATTTTAGTAGTATAATAGGTACCTCTGAATTATCGTCGCTTTCGAGAATTGTATATATTAGGCCGATTATTATAATTTCGTCTTTAGTAATATCGTCGGTATCTATAGTAGTAGTGGTAGTAGTAGTGGTAGTAGTGGGATACGGTATAAAAGAAGGTGGAATAGCATAGGTGCGGACGAGTCTTAGCACGATATGTTACTCAGGACCAACATATCGATTATACTACTAAAGACGATTTGGCGCTATATCCTATAGGTTATAATTCGATCGACTATAGGGTTTTGTAGTAAGATATAGTAGTTGTATTTACTTAGAGTAGAGTTTAATTTAAAGCCCTCGGATTACGACCAAATTGAGCGAAATCCACACTTAGCGTACGAATCAGGACGATATTTCGGGCGATATAATCTGACTGAACAGAGCCTAAATTGTGAATAGCAGATAGGGCGTCAACGTCTAGAGACTAGGATATATATTTTTTGATCCCCTGAAGCCCAGTAGACTCGCTTAAGGCAAGTTCGATTAAGATAGAAACCCAAGAAAAGAAAATTGATCAGAATCGTAAAGTATCTACCTGATCTTCAAAGACCAGATAAAGACGGAATTTTTAGATTGTCAGACTCGAAACATCTGACCAAGGAAACGTTGCCATATCAACGCGGAACGTTCAGACAGAAAGTATAAGTTGTCTTGGCACCTACTTGGGTACCTGGGATATCCTACGGACCAGCTTCCCCATGGCATGATTGTGGGGCAGCGTCATGTCTGATCGTCTCCCGTGGGGACTTCATAACCAGAACAAATAAAGCGATCATATTTTATGCCCCTCTTTGACTTGCGGTAGCAACCTTATCAAAACGATTTCTTTTTCGTTTGGCTGGGAAATGCACCGTGTACTGTCCTCCGGTACTAATTACTAAGACCCTGCGGGTTCGTTGTTCTACTAAGAATCGAACACCTGTGGGCATTGCGATACGATCGAAGGGCAAATGGAATTCCAGGTTTGTGCAGATGCAGACAGAAGATTTGGTCCAAAAGTGCCTTCAGAATGCCGCGGTGGCTCCGACTTCACAGTTCTATTTGAGGAAATCTTTTTCTCCTTCCTACCGGCTGTGGCATTGGTGTTTGCAGCTTTGATCCGCTTGTGGGATCTTCGTCATCGCAAAGTAATTGCTTTTGAATTTCATTTGCAGCTTGGCAAACAAGTTAGTGCCCCCCTTTTGGTCCAGGAACTTATGTTAACACCACGAAGTGTGTTGCCATCTCTTACGCAATCACTCGGTTAGCGATCCTCGTTCTTTGGGCAATACCATCATCGTATAGAACAAGACTTTCAATTACGACAGCAGCATTTGACCTAATCTCATGTGTGTATATTTGCATCTTGTCATACGTCGAGGGCAGAAATACCATCAGACCATCAGCGCTCTTGAACTTTTACTTGCTCGTGACGACTCTTTTTGACGTCGTCCGATTGCGAACATTGTGGCTGTTAAAAGAACAGGAATCAGCCTATACAGGACTTCACAACATTGCCATTGCATCTTCTGTCAGTATTGGCTTGAAGGTGATTCTTCTCATATTAGAAGCTACCACCAAACGCATCGTTGGATCATCACTGTCTCCCGAGGAAAAGTCGGGGATTTACAGTCTGAGAACCTTCTGGTGGCTCAATCCGATTCTTTGGCTTGGACGGCGTAAGAGTTTGAATATCAAGGACTTATTTCCCATTGACACTGGATTAAAGACTGAAACATACAGCTCGCATCTCGCAGAGACTTGGAACAAAGGTTAGTGATACCGATTTCTTATCATTTGCCTGAGGAGATAGCTGACAGGACATAGCTGACACAAGCTCAAAATATGCGCTCCTAAGAGCGGTGCTTTCCACTCTGAAGTGGCCACTTATAGCTCCTGCCTTTCCTCGTCTAATTCTCATAGGGTACGTTTCTTTAGTCCAGGAATATACTGATCTGTATGGACTCTTGTTATGCTTTTGGTCCATCCCTTTATGAATCGCAATTAATGGTTTTTCCTCATTTCAGTTTCACTTACGCGCAGCCACTACTCATCAAACGTGCGATTAACTTTGTGGAAAAAGGTGGCAGTGAAGATATTGGATACGGCCTTATTGGAGCTACCGTGATAATTTACATTGGTCTCGGAGTAGGTGTTTCCGTTGTCTTCAGCAACAATTACTAACTATATGAAGATTCTCAACGGCTACTATGGCCATTTGTTATACCGAAGCATTACCATAGTTCGCGGGTCTTTGATTGACATTATTTACAACAAGTCCTTGAGGATAGACATTGTGACGGCACAAGAGGCTACTCCCGCAGGTAAAACCACCCAATATTCCATGATTCCGGCTTGGTAGAAACGTATTGGGGCTTTCGATAATGGCTAGCAGTAGCCTTTTGGATGTGGTTCTGGCCTCTTCCAACGTGATCGCACTTAACTAACAATTTCCATTCTGCCTCTACTATCGAAGTCCCTTTTTATGCTTGTGGTTTCATCAATCTTCAATTATAAGATAGCTGGCTCAATCCTCTCGGATTTCACTTGATTTGGTGTGCAAAATGGAAGCTGACTTTCAAAGGTCTTATAACCGCTGACGTGGAACGGATCGATTTTACAATCGAGAAAATACACTCTCTTTGGGCAAGTGTAATCGAGCTTGTCGTCGCCGTGTTTCTCCTAGAAAGAGAAGTTGGTTGGGCATGTATCGCACCCGTATTAGTGGCATTTGGTCAGTATACGACATTCGTAGAAGATCAACTACTAACACCTTTGTGAAGTCTGCACCTACTTAACTTCCGTGATTTCTAAAGTATTACCAACTCGACAAAAGACATGGAATCAGTCGATTCAAAAGCGAGTGGCTCTCACATCAACGATGCTGAGCAACATGAAAACCGTAAAAATGATGGGTCTATCCAAGTATATAGCCACTACTTTACAAGCCGCTCGTATGACGGAGTTGGCTGCATCACAAGCTTTTCGGCAGTGTATGGCAATTGTAAATGTACTAGGTGACACACCGGCTCTGAAATGTGGAAATAATTACTACTAACAAAACAACAGTCCTTGTTCCAAAGCAACTTTCTGCTCCCTTCACATTTCTTCTATTCGTCTTTGCCATCCATAGAGGTTCTAGTAATGGTGCAATGTCTGCTTCTCGCGCATTCACGACTTTAACAATCATCGAGCTTATCACCACCCCTATCGGCCTAGTTCTGCAGACCATCCCAAGTGTTACAACATCTTTGGCATGCCTAGATCGTATCCAGACATATCTAAAGTCTCCAGATAAGATTGATAGGCGTGGTGCCATGAGATCCTCCCAAGATTCCAAGTCGTCCAACTCGGAAAAATACAACTCTGCTGAAAAAGATTTATCTGTCATCTATTTCCGAAACGCTAGTTTTGCCTACAAAGCCACTGAAGATCTGGTCCTAGATTCAATCTCCTTAACAATACCCCGAGGATCCTTAACAATGGTAGTCGGTCCTGTCGGTAGTGGGAAGAGCACTCTCCTTAAATCTATATTAGGCGAGCTGGAATTACGGACTGGAGAAATTGATGTGCGTGTCGGAAGTATTGCGTACTGCGATCAGAGTCCATGGATTGCGAACGGATCTATTCAAGATTGTATTATCGGCACATCAAAGTTTGATGAGGACTGGTTTAAAGAAGTATTGCATGTATGCGGCCTTGATGAGGATATTCATTCTCTCTCGGAAGGAAGGCACACTGCGCTAGGAAGTCGAGGTATCGCCTTTAGCGAAGGACAGAGACAAAGATTGGTAGGAACTTGTCATCACTCCTTTCCCCTCTTTTCTTGCTAACCATAACCAAAGGCACTTGCGAGAGGAGTCTATTCTCGCGCTCCCTTACTAATCCTAGACGACATATTTAGATCCCTTGACTCAAAAACCGCTGGGCATATCTTTCAAAGACTCTTTTCGCCTGACGGATTAGTCAAACGAACCAACCTGACTGCTGTTTGTGCAACACACTCTGGTCTGCCCCCGGTCACAATGTTTTATGCCAATTTATGTGTATTTTGCTAACGTTGAAGTAGCACGCCATCTTTCTGCCTCAGATCAGGTAGTTGTCTTGAAAAATGGTGGAATCTCTGAAATTGGCAGTTTTCAGTATCTCAAAGAGCGTGAAGGGTATATTCAGAGTTTGACAACAAGAAGGCAGTCCATTGGACATGGAAATTCTGCTCCCCAAGATAACAAAACCGTTGAAATCAAAGCACAGCGGACCCAGCCAACAAGGAAGCCACAAATTCCTGCGCCACGCGTCATAGGAACCAGGGACCAATCTGTATACATCTTCTATCTAAAACCCATTGGCGTAATGAGAGCTGTGATCCTGCTCATGGCGGTCATCTCATTGGCATTTGCAACTCGGTTTCAGCGTTAGTCATCATCCTATCCAGATTCTTATTGGCCGTAATTTACTAACAATTCCAAGGCATCTGGGTCCAGTGGTGGACGGAAGAAGACAGTCACCATTCGATGTATATTGGGGTATATTTCTTGCTTGCCGTTGGTGCTTGCTTGAGTTTTGCTTTCTTCTTCTGGTATGGCACTTTTCCTGGTTGATTTCGTTTAGCTGACATGGAAAAGGTGGATGTGGATGTTTGTTGTTCCAATGACGGCTGGGGGCCTACATGAGCAATTGCTTGATTCGATCATTAAGTGAGTGATGTCTTGCATAAAATTTCGTGTTTCCCAATTAACATTGAGCAGCGCTCCTCTATCATATTTCACCAAAGTAGACGCTGGTACAATCTTGAACCGGTTTAGCCAAGATATGGCTATCCTCAACGGCCAGCTTCCAGTCAACATCTTCCAAGCCCTTTCTAGTCAGTGATCTCATATGAAGATGCTAGGACCAAGCTAATAGAACGAACAGTTTTGATGATATGCTTGATACAGATTGCCTTTATTGCTTATGGCTCAAGTTATTTAGCATCAGCTATTCCAGTCACACTGCTTGTTGTGTTCCTTCTTTCCCGTTACTATCTACTTACTTCACAGCAACTTCGCCTGCTAGATATTGAACTTAAAGCACCCATTTATACGAGTTTGACTGAAACCAAGGAAGGCCTCGCAACAATACGAGCATTCGGTTGGCAATCGTCTTACAAAAAGAAATGCCAAGCCCGGATTGATGAGTCAAAGAGGGCAATATACTTGTTATTCATGATTCAGCGATGGTTGAATTTCGTTCTCGATCTAATCGTTGCTGGTTTGGCGACTTTGCTAATGACGTTGGCAACACAACTACGTCAATCAACGAATCCTGCTGCACTAGGAGTGGGCCTTTCCAGTCTGATAGCATTCAGCTTGAATGTGTCCCAGTTTATATATTGCTATACCGAGCTGGAAAACTCGCTTGGGGCTATAAGCAGAATCAAAGACTGCGTCGAAAATATTGAAGTGGAAGACTCTGCTACAGACGCCAAAGAGCCACCCGAAGACTGGCCGCCGAATGGTTCCATCGAGTTTTCACATGTTACAGCCAGCTATAAGTATGTAACCCTCTTCTTTCTAACTTTCATAATACTGATCGCAATACTAGTGATGACGAGGAGACAGCGCTTAACGATATTTCTTTCAATGCTCTCCCTGGTCAAAAAGTGTGCATTTGTGGCCGTACAGGGTCAGGGAAGTCTACGCTGATGTCAGTAATCCTTCGACTCCTAAGCGCCCAAACCGGCGAAGTCTCAATCGATGGTATTGATATTGCCACTTTACGTTCCGAAGCGGTTCGGCAGAATATCAACGTGATTCCACAATCGCCCTTTTTCCTCCCAGGTTCTGTAAAACTCAATCTCTCGGCGGACCATCACACAGATGAAGATATGACAACAGCTTTGGAGAAAGTGGGCCTTTGGGGTCTCATAGAATCTCGTGGCGGTTTATCAGCTGAAATCTCCGCGGTGGCATTGTCGCATGGGCAACAACAGCTGTTTTGCTTGGCGTCAGCGATGCTGAAGAAATCGAAAATCGTATTGATCGATGAAGCGACCAGTGGGGTAGATGATGAAACGGAAAATAAGATGTATGATCTGATCCATGAGGAGTTCCGGGACTGTACTGTTATTAGTATCGCACATCGATTGGACAGGGTGCTTGAGTATGACCAGGTTGTAGTATTATCTCACGGTCGATGTATAGAAAATGGGGCGCCTGGCGATTTGTTGGAGAAACAGGGGGAGTTTTGGAAGTTGGTAAATCCGTAGTTTGTATATAATGAGTGGGTACTGCTGTTTTTGATTCTCAAAAATATTCGAAATAAATATTACTAGATGTTTAATAAGATTTTAACTCAACTCACTTGCTTTCGAACTGGAGTGGGAAAGTCAGTCTACGGATACTTTAGTAGCAGTAATAACGGCATAGGTATCGAATTAAAATTCTCTAAGCACTCTAGGTTCTTAAAGCTGTAAGAGAAATACAATCTTCAAACAGTTCCCTCTTCTATTCTCGTCAGAGAAAACCCTAGGATCTTATATTACTTGAGTGCACGACAATAAGTTTTCGAGAAGAGTATAGCAAATGCTTCTACTAATAGCTATTATATATACAGACGCAAGAACACTAAGTACGACATCTCAAGCACCGTTGGTAGGCGGATCATAATCAGCTCTGTAGTTGTACGGAGAAGGATGAGTCCTATAATACGGGTCATTCTCGAACAGAGTAAAACCCGGATCTTGTGGTGCAATATTTCTCGGCCAGCAGGGATTCTGGTTCAGTCCATCATTTGGTGCAGAAGGGGGCCAGCTGGAAATGCTGAATTCGGGACGTAGACTGACGTCGACCAGAGCACTTCGTTGGGTTAGGCGTTTATCTCCGCTCGCTGAGTTGGTGACTCGGAGATTCGGGCCAGCGGCGTCGACTTTGTTTTTGAGGTCTCGGTTTGACATGGCGCTTTCGCTTACGAGTTCTTGGAAGCAGACTCCTTTCCACAATCCCTTGGCAGCATTTCCGTTCCAAATTGTCAGCCTAACTCTCCTGATATATAAATCAAGTTTATAAAGGTATACATACCTGTGTTCCTGGTAACATACGAACCAATTGACCTCCTGGATTAGTGGTGCCGGCATTGATGTAAGCTGGACTTTGACTATTAAGGAAGTACAAGGGTGGGCTACGGCAAAATAGCGAGTTAGCATTGCCATTATGAACGGTAGGTAGAGGGGAGAACAAAAGTGGAGATGTAGAATCTCCTGTGAGGAGTCCCACGGAAGTATGAGAATTCACTTACTACTCGTCCGCCTGGCAAATCTCTGGAGATGGCAGCTGTGGCCGGTTACCACTAGCCGTCTAACACACCGCAGTATCAGTAAGTGAAATATTTCAGAAGCATTCGGAAAAGTAGCAGAAATTCACTTACATCCCACCAGCCTTCGCCTTGGTGTTGTGCTTCCCATACCCTTGGAACTCTTCTGTTCACTGCAAAGAAACATGGTGTTAGCATTTTTATTTTTCGTCTCGACTCATTCCCGGAGATCATCCAAGGCCCATAGTTGTCCGAATAGGTTAAGCTCAACTTGTATTCAAAGAAACTTCCTTGGGGTCACAATATTGTGGGTTAACTTACTGTCTGGCTTCTTGGTGGCCGCAGCTTCTGGCACGCAAGTCAATGTCGCCCATCCAGGGTTCTGACGGATAGCTGAACTGTAATGCCTGTTGATAAAAAGATTAGCCTTCTATCGTGGAGCGACTGTACATTCTCTGAGTCAAAGAGGGTTCGTTGCAATATTGCTTAAGCATGATTCCAACAAATTCTCTCGTCTTGGCTGTATGAGGAGTTTTAGAGCTTACCAGCATGCGTTATCCCAGTCCACCTACGGACTCAAAGTCAGTATAATGCTAAGAGTTTCATATTAGGATTCGACTTACGGAACATGGCTTAGATACTCTAGTTGGTGCAGCGTTTGCAGCATAATTGAGTGACGTGACAATCCATTCGGTCTGTACTGTCTTATCTGCTACACACGCTCGTTCCCGAAGGGTGTGTCTAAGTCGTTGAGTTTGCTGAGATGCTGGGATCTTGCACTTGGGTGTATTGTTTCCATTACCTTTACTTGGTGCCCTTGGTGTGCCTTGATCGTGTGGGTTAGCGCCATCTCCCTTCTTTCCACTGCCCTTTGGCAGATTCTTTGGTGTTTTGAAACTCGAAACTCCACCCGTGACGGAACTCAGAATACCAAAGAGCTTTTTAATCTCATCAGGCACAAGTGTCGTGCCTCCACAGGGACTCAACCACCAGGAGAAGGCTCCTTCAGGATCCTCTTCTTCTGGGTAGAGGTATGATGCCATTTGAGCAGCCGTAGTGGCCATATCTAAATCCGAAGATTAGGATCCGGACAAGTAATTCCGAATGAAAAGAGGTGGTATTATCGAATAACATACCTAGTCCAGCATCAAGCGCTTTTCATACTCCTGGAATTGCCGATAATCCAATGTCCAGTACCAGCTTTAGGGAAGACATCAAAATATAACACCCAATCTGGGCGATTGCTGGCAAGGCCTCAATTACTGTGTCGGCAATTTCGTTGAGGAGCCAGTTATCGCACAAGCATTGTCCAGGCGCTACCCAATAACCAGTTCCCGGCTGTTGCAGTCAGCGCTCATTCTATGCCAGAAAGGAATAATTCTGCGCAGCTAGAATTTTTGCGAGGCTAGATAAACGTTTGGAGAAATGGCAAATGAGTGACTTACTGGTTTCTCCCATGGAATCGCTTTGTCAAGAGGATAGAAGCCCATACAGCCGTAGTTTGATGTTCTTCCTGCCTCAGCTGCTGCATCCAGTTGCGGTTTGCATGTATTATAACATTGCATAACGCTATTGTCTCGTAAGGCTCTATTCTGGTATATCAAGCACCTTCTAGAGTTCTGTTCTCTGGCGGATGCATAATCAAAGCCCGTATTAGGGTTGTCAGCGTCAGCTATCACTACATCATCCTTCGGCTTTTTGGTGCAAACATCGTCTGGGCAGTAGCCGTGCTTACATGCAAAGAGGCAAAGTCGATTTACTATAAAGTGATTAGTAATTATTTGAGGTGGACCTACAAATCCAAAGATCAGGGACCGAGAAACCGGGGGGGTTTCTCAAGAGATGGATATGTCTTAGACAGTAGAACTCGGAGAATCATAACTATATGGCGGAGCTTATTATTAGTATAGAGATATCTAGGATATCTAAGGGTTAAAAGAAAGGTATAATATATTTAGTTTATAATATCTTAATTACTATAGAGTAGTATTGTTCGAGTACTTATAGTACTCGAATAAGTAGGTCTAATTAGGTAATATAAATAAAAGGGGTAGAATATATCCTAATACTTATAATACTTTAAAAAGAAGGGATAAAAGAGATAGCTATATATATATAAAGAAAAGTATACCTCCTCTATTAGCCTCGTTTAACCTAAGCGTTTGTCTTAATCTCGTATAAGTTTATATCGATTAAGTCCTTTAAGGTACTATTCGCTTTTAACTTTGTTATAGAATTAGTAGGATTAGTCTTACCCTCGATCTATATTAAATAGTTAATATCCTTATTCTTAAAGGTATTCCTTAAATATATTATATTAATTATTAGCCTCTTCTCCTTTATTATACTAAGTTTAATAAGGTAGTTATAAATCGACTTTAAATCTATATAAAGTTTAAGTAGTATTTACNTATAGATAGCTATATTATAGCCCTAGCTAACGACGTATAGCTCTAAGGCTAGAACGCTCTAGGTAACGCGCTTATACTTTATCGAACTCTAGTATAAAATATTAGCTTTATTATAACGGTCTATAAGTACTAGGACCGAGCTAAGCTAGGAGGTAAAATCTATATTATTTATAAAGGAGCTATTTATAAAATAGATAAGTTTTAAGAATAATTAATCTAAAGGAATATATTTAATACCTTAATCTTAGTTAAATATTTACTATTTAATATATTTATTTAGTATATCTATATTATTACTATTCGGCTTACTTACCTAGGTAGTAAAAGAGAGATTATAGCTAGCCTCTAGCTAGTAGACGCCTAAAATATAGGCTACTAGCGCTCGAATTACCTTATATTCGCCCGGATTCTTAGTAAGCTTTAGTTACTCTTTTATCTTTTACTTCTACTATAATAATATAGAGCTATCTAAAAGTAGTATACTTATACTTTTATTAAATTCAAGCTTTTAATTAGTTAAGAGAGTTTTTTAAAGCTTTAATTTAAGTATTAGAATTATATTATTAAACTTTAATTCTTCTCTTATAGTAAAGTTATTATTTACTAGAATAAAAGAGTTATTACTTTATAGTCCTACTATATTAAAGGTATCTATTATATCTAATTCGTTTATAAAGAATAGGTATTAATTATATATTAATAGTTCTATTAAGAGATTGTTTAAGTAGTACTTTAAGTATCTTAAGTACTAATATACTTCTACTTTAGGTATACTATACTATAGCTATATTACCTTTAGTATTTTATTATCCTATTATAGTATAGGTAGGTTTATAGATAGTTAAGTAAAGAATTATCTTATAAGTAGTTTACTAGTTTAAATATATACTTATATAATATTTTATTTATATAATTTAAGTCTTAGGGTTATTATAATATAGAGTATTATCCTCTAGCTTATATATTAAATTATAAGTAATTTAGTTATTATAAGCTTCTTCTCTTTATCTTTTTATACTTAGATAACTAAGTATAATTTTATTCTCTCTTTTAATATACTTTTATTTTTTATATATTTAATAAACTTTAAATTAAAGAGAATTATATTATTTAAAACTTTTAACTTATTAATAAGATTAAAAGATTTTAGTTCTTTAAAACCTTATATTTCTTTAAGATCTTTTAAAAAAAGAATTATTATTTTAAAAATAAGTAAAGCTTTAAATAGTTATTCTTTCCTAGGTTATCCCTACCCTTATTTCTACTAGAGTAGTAGAGTTAGTCTAGGTCTTACTACTACTTTTATAGCTATTTTATTAAAGGAGTAGTCTTTTAGTAAAGTTTTAACTAATTTTAATAAATTACTTCTAAGTATTATAAAAATTCTTAATTAAATATTATTTATTTTTATCTTAGACCTTAAAATATATTATACTTTATTAGTTCTATCTTACTTAGTATTTATATATTCTTAACTTCTTACTCTAGAACTACTTTAATTAATATACTTAGGAGCTTACCTTTTTACTAGTAAGAGAAGCTTATTATTATTCTTAGGAGTAGGATCTCCTAGGGCGTCTCTTTCTTTATAGTATAGCTTAACTATAATAGAGTAGAAAAAAGTATTTCTAGATAGCCCTAAGAGTTTAACTATTATATTCTTATTATTAAGTTTAATAAGTAAATATAAGCCTTATTAGCTATCTTTTTTATAAAAAACTTATACTAGATAGCCTAGTAGAAGGTCTTTTAAATATAATATAATTAGTCTATTTTTACTTCTAAATATAGATTATACTTAGTATTAAATATAAAGTCTTTAAACTTCTTTTATAGTATTTTATTATATAAATATTCTAAAAACTATATCTATTATAAAAGGATTATTATAAGTTATTTAAATATATACTTTATATATTAGAAAAGTTAGAATAAAGCTATCTAGGCTAGCTATATTATTTATAGCTTTAAAGGCTATCTTTAAATAAGTTTATTTATTAATTATAAGAGCCTTTTTAAATATTATTTTATATACTTATTAAACTATATTATAGTATTTTTTAACTCTTCTAATTAAGTAGTAGGCTTTAACTAAAATAAGTTAAATATTAATATTTATTATTTTTATAAATATTTAGAATTTATAGCTTACTAATTATATATCTTAATTTATAGTAATTAGATTTAGTAGACTAAGGTATATATAAATCTATTCTCTTAGTATTAGCTCTTATACTATTTTAGTAGAGATATTAGTAAACTAATTACTATTCTAGTATTTTATTATTTTATTAACTAAATAACTTATAGGTTTATTTTTAATATAAAAGATATTAAAATAAATATTAAAGTTAAATTTATAATTATTATATATTAAAAACTTAAATCTACCTAATACTTTCTTATAGAGTTAGTATTCTTTATAATACTTTATAAAAGATTTAATTACCTTATAAGATATATCTTTATACCTAGCTCTCTTTAGAATATTATAGAGTCTATTAATTAATAAGTAGTTAAATCTTCTATATAACTAGCGAAGGTCTAGCTCTAAAAGTAGGTTTTTATAGTAGTCTTTTATAAAACTCTATTTTAGGTTCTTTTAGATTCTCTACTATAGGAAGGGGTAGCTATTTAAACGCTAGGTTAGGATACTTCCTTTTAAGCCTCCTTTAGTATTAATTATTATAATAGTCTCTATTAGGTTATTATATAAGGCTTATAATTTATCTAGGTTATTAATATATATAATAAAAAGTATATTAATCTCTTATAGTATTACTATAAAGGTAATATAGCCTATAGGGGAGTTAATAGTAATAAAGCCTATATTCTCTATTAAGCCTATTCTATATTATACTATTAGGATATATTCTACCCCTTTTATTTATATTACCTAATTAGACCTACTTATTCGAGTACTATAAGTACTCGAATAATACTACTCTATAGTAATTAAAATATTATAAACTAAATATATTATACCTTTCTTTTAACCCTTAGATATCTTAAATATCTCTATACTAATACTAATTAGTATATATATAGATTAGAGATATATTATATCTACTTACTATATAGTTACTCTATTCTAGTAATTACTACTATTAAGCCCTTAATAAGTATACTCCTAGTATAATACGCTAGACTCTTTTATTAGACTATTTAGTATACTAAGTAACTACTATAGAAAGATCTTATAATTAAAACTATAAAGGCGAAGAGTTATATA
>LT855419.1:2398671-2423337 GCA_900184765.1 Hymenoscyphus fraxineus
GAAAGTGCCTACTATATAATATACCTCTTAGGTGCGCTAGGACATATACTATCTCTATCCTTTACTTTTTATAACCTCTAGACTACTACTATAATACTATAATACTATAATACTATACCTTGCTAGAGTAAAGTAGATCGTTCTACGTAAACTATAAATACCTATATAGCTAAAAGCACGAAGTTAGGAGTAAGTATAGCCTTATCGTAAGTAGTTTTAACCTTATAAACGCGTCTTAATATCTACGATCTAAGATCTAACTTTTAAACTTTACTCTACTAAGCTAATATATTTTAATAGCGTACTAGATTACCTAATAGCCCTATTCGCCGCCGCCCTAAATCTAAACCTAAACCTAAGCTAGTTCTTATTCTTACGCCTAAGCCTAAGCTAGTTCCTACTCTTGAGTCTAATACGTCGTCGCTCCTGTCTTCTATATCTACTCTAAAGTATAATCCTTTTAGGTTTAATATTAATATACCTAAGAATAAAGAATAGTATATTTCTAAAAATCCCTTAGTCGAAAAAGGTAATATTAAAGATAAGAATAATAATAAAGAGATAGAATATAAAACTAAGACTAAGCGCGAAGATACTAATAGTTAAGCTTATACCTATACCCCTATACCTAAACCTATACTATCCCGATCTAGAAGAGTACTTGTCCGTAGTAAAGTTTATATTCCTCCCTATTAAGGATATGTCCGCGCTATATTACGTAGAACCGATAGAGATAAGGGTATTTATTATAATGTTTTAGGTACACGCGCTAGTTTATATTATTTTTAGTACTCTAAGGGTTATACTTACAAACCTCTTTATTTAATCTATATACCTTTCGCGCTTTAACTTTAGAGTATTTTATATAAACCTTTAAACTTAGAAGGCTATACTAAGTAAGTAATTCTATAAATCTTATCTTAAACTATACTAACTTTAAAGTAGTCGACTTAAGAAGTGCTATAATATTATTAAATAGGTCTTAAGCTACTATAGTAATAAGGAACTCGATAATATACTAAATACTACTTATGTCCTAGAGTATCCTAGTATAGTAGTACCTAGTAAGAAGAAGGCTAGTATACTTATTACTAGGGAGGAAGAAAAAACTACTATTAAAATTATAGAGGAAGCTAAGCCCTTAAATAATATTAAGATAAAGTTCCTAGCTCTAAGTAGTATAATTAAGGAGTTAAGAGAGCGTATAGCTACTAAAGGTAGTAATTAAATATAAATAGTAATTTTTAAAGGAGTTTTCGAGCGTTGTTATACCTAGGAATAAATTAAAGAACTTCTATAACCCTTAATAATATAACTTATTTAAAGCTATTATAAGAACTATAGTAGTCGAGTACTCTTTGTCTTTAAAAGACAAAAACTATAAAAACAAGGCCTTTTAAATAAAGAACGCTTAAAAAATAAAATAAGTCTTCTTTAAGCTATATATAGCTCTCGATTACGACTCTAGTAGTACTCCTTTATTTAGGGAGTTAAATTAGTAAGCGTGGTCACCCCTTAGGAGGTGCTCCCTAGGTAAATAGTATAAATAAAAAAGTACTAATTATAATTATAATAGTAATAAATCTTTAATAATTAATAAATAAAAAGATATAAATATAAAAGAAGTCGAATTTATTAAAATTCGGATACTATACTCTAAGCGGTATTACCTCTTAGCTAGAGTAGAATCTATTCTAATTTTAGGTAACTCTTAAAGCTTAGGGTTTATTTTATATAACTCTTAATTAAGTAAGCTAGTAAGTAAGCTTTTATTCTAAAGATTAATTAACTAAATAAAGTTCTCGAATTTAATCTATAAAAGATTTTTAGTTATTCTATCTATAAGTATATCCTTAGTTAAGATATATATAAGCTTAAAACTTCCTTAGTAGTACTCTTGTTATAGCTATATATTTTAGATATCGACGTAATAGAGCTTAGTTAATATATACTAGTACTCCTCTACGACTAGCCGAATTATTTATATATTATTATACTATATTATCTATAATTGTTTTACTTAGAGCTAGAGCTCCCTAAATAATCGACGGAGTACTATAGACTCTACTACTAGGACTTTTACTCTAATTAGTTCGGATTTAGTAGAAGAAGTAGTAATAGTATCTTANCTATATAATAAGCCCTCTAAATAAGGAAATAATATAACTATAAGAAGACCTCCTTATTTCTAAATCATTTATAAATAAAGTGTTAGAGGCTATAACTAAGAGGTTTAATCTAGGTTCTACTAAATACTCTATTACTAAGAACCTTAATCTATAGAGGTAACAAATAGTCTATTCTACTACTTAGATATAGGTTTAAAATAAGTTAGTTAGGTAGCGTAAAAGGAGTAAGTAAGCGAAAGCGATATCTACCCTAATTATTATTCTAGAGTATAAAATAGAACTAACTATTTACTAAAAGAGCTTAATTATAGTAGTTATTATAATCCCTTTGAATTTATAGAACTTAACCCTAGGTAAGGGGGTGCTTAGGCTAGTTTTATTTATAAGCCTAAATCTCTTTATAACCTTCTTAATATATGTATTATATAAGAGCTAGAGTTTATTTACCCCTTTATTCTTAACAACTCTTATACTAAGAAACTACTCGACGTTATAAAGGTTATATAGTTTATACGTTTAGCTAAGCTTAGTAATTAAGGTCTAGGCCTCGAGTTTATCTCTTTTATAATATATAAATTATATATTATCTATAAAGAATAATATAAATATAGTACGTTTCTTTATTATATATATATACAGCTCTTCTATATATAGAATTATTCTAAGAATATCTCTTAAAGTAGTTATAAATTCGTTAAACTAAAGTACTAGAGAGTCTCGGAGTTTATATAAGGCGCGGTTAATTTTTAATACTATTCCTTTCTTTTTAAACCTATCTAGTATTTAGTAAATAACTAGTAGTATATCTCCTACTCTTAAAGCGTTAATAAAAGTATTTATTATATTATATTACTTAAGTTCTAGGTTAAAGTATACTACTATTACTATAGCAAGTCTAAATAACTTTAAAGTAAGCGTAGCCGCGTAGGTAGATATAATCGAATTGTTTAGTTATAGATCCTTACATACTACTATACGTAAGCAGTAGCGCGTTAGGTAACTATCCTTATCCTTTTTATATATAAACACCTACTAAAGTAGAATTAGTAATATTATTAAAGTAACTTTAGATCTTTTAATTTTAGTCTAGTATCTTAGATCCTCCTAAGTCTTAATTTTATTTAAGTAGTCCTTTATAAACTATCTACTATATTTATAGGAAGTTAAGTCCCTAAAGTTTTTAGGTTTCTTAGGTAGCTTGCTCTTATAGACTTTAGGAGTGTCTAGTTCTAATACTAGTAATTCTAATATTAGAGACTCGAATTTAATATCTTTCTAGTTATTTTTAAGTAATTTTTATATTATAGTAAATATAGCTTTAACATTACTAAGGTCGTACTCGAAAACAAGTAGGTAGGTATCTATAAATAGATCTTAGTAATTAAGTAAACTTAACGCTAAGTTATAGGGTAGTATATCTAATAGTAGTACATATATACTATTACTATCCTTATCTTTCTTAGTTTATAATCTAGTTCCTATTTAAGTACCTATTATACCCTTAGTTTTACTAGACCTATTTTTATATACCTTTTTAGGCTTAGGTATAAGAGTTGCGCTTAAACTTATAGTTTATAGTACTTTCTACTTAACCTTACTAAATAAAGGTTATATATTTATCTCTTCTATAGCCTAAGTTAATAGCTAAGAGTTAGAGATAGTATTATTAATATCTTCCTAATTAGGCTAGTCTAATATAGGATTTTCTAATTTATAAGCCTATATTATACTACCTAGAGTACTATCGAGTAGCTCTTACTACTCTTCTTTAGTAGTATTTCTAGTAGAACCTAGCGAGTAGCTATCTTATACTCTTTAAAGTTATTCTAGCTCTAGTATAGGTTCTAGGGTTAAAAGTCCGAACCTAGGTATTAAGAGATCTAAGTTTACTCTTAAGTTTTAAGGACTAGAAGTATCTTTATCTTTCTTAGGCTCTTTTATTAGAGTATTTATTATCTCTAAATCTTTAGTATTATTATTTATTATTATTTAATCTTTTATTTCTAGTAGCTTTAAAGTACCTATTACGTCGCTAGTAGCGTCTATAGAATATTACTTAGTCTTAGTATAGATTAAGTTCTAAGCGATTCTAGGGGTTAATTAAGGCGCGTTACTAAATATAATCTTGTATTCTATAATAGCTTTAGTATCTTATTCTTTGTTTTTAGTAATAGTATTAGTAATATCTCTTATTATAGGAATTAGATAGCTATCCTTTTGTTCGCTTCCTTTATTATAGAAGAGTAATTTATTAAATATAATATTCTAAGTAATAATAACTCTATTAAGTTATAGTACTTAGATCTAGTAGATATTATAGTTAATATACCCTACTAGATACCCTATATACCTACAAGGTTTTATTTTAAAGGCTTTTACTTCTTTTCTTACTTCTCTCTCTTTAATAAGTAGATATACTCTATATTTATATATATAGATCTTATTCTAATTAGGTTTTAGGTCGAATATAATAAAAGTAGTTATTTCTAGATTATACTAACAGAAGTACTACTAGAACTAAGAATATAAGACCTCGTTTAGCGATTTCTAACTATAGTGTTTAGATAGTATTTAGTTATAAAGGAATACTATAGCCCTTATTAATTTAGGCTAGAGTTTTAATAGTAAGTTTACCCTAGTTAATATCTTAATAGAATATATAGTAACCTCTTATCTTACTCGCTTAATTAAACTATTTAGTTTGTAAGTATATATTAGGGATAGTTCGAGCTCGATTCCTTACTTTTTAGCCTATATCTTAAATAAAGTATCTCCTTTAATCCTAATTACTACTTTCTTATTATCTAACTTTAAGATATAGATAGATAATCGGTACTAACGGCGAACCTATAGTTCGAAGTATTAAAGGCTATTAAAGATATTAATTAAAGATTTGTCTATTAACTAGTAACTATATAGTTTTCTACTAAATATATCTTTTACTAGAAGTAATACTATATAACTATTATATCTTCTTTTATAGAAGAATAAATCCTAAATAACCTTCTAGAAAGGATAAAGTAATAGGTTCTCTAAAGGTTATCTAAATATAACTTACGACGTATAAGTAATTATATATATCTTATAATTAATACGCGGTATACCTTAGATTTTTATATTACAAGTATAGTAGAGGAGTTATTTAAGTACTTTCTTACTAGTATATCTAGAGCGAAGGTACTATATAATAATTTTATCGAGCCTTAGTTTTACGTAATTAAAAGACAGTCTAAATAGTCTTCTCTCTTAATAGAGAGTTAGGTATATTATTACACTTAGTATTAGAGATTATAGGTAGGTAGAAACAGGTTTATATTAAAGGAAGACTAGGTTTAGCTTACGCTTTAACTATTTAACTACTAACGATTTTACTAATAGTCTAATATATAAAGTATAATCTAAACCTATAAACTATAATCCTTTCTTTAATAAGGCGGCTTTAGACACTATGTTAATATAGAAACCTTCTACGATAGTAACCTTTTTAAGTACTAAATCCTAGGTACTAGAACTATTAGGACTATCTATAACCTTCTTAATAATACGTCTCTTATAACCTAAGATCTTTATATAAGAAGTCCTAGCCTCTACTATCTTATTAGGTCTAGCTAGTATAAAACTACTAGGAATAAGTATTACTTTACTATTAATAAGGTAGAGCGCTCTATAGTTATCTAGTAGAGTATTATTACTTAGCGGGTAACGGCCGAAATCGAGTATAGTAAAGTATACCCTAAGGTTCCCTTATAGGTTACTAGATAACGTATCTATTAAAGCTAGGTCTATAATAGTACTAACGTAGAAGCTTAGGAAGGATAGCTTAGATAATAAACTAGATCTTTTAGATAGATCTATCTTAATTCTAGTTTTCTTATCTACCTTAAGCTAACCTTTCTTAATAACTTATTTTCTTAATTCCTTAAACTTATTATTTTAGAGTCTAGTAAGAATCTCTTAAGTATATTCTTAAGTTATAGCTTTCTTTAAAGGTAGATTATAATATCTAGTTAGAGTACTTTCTAATTAGTAATAGCTTTTAGGTCTAAAGTTATAAAATAGGTTCCTATAAGGGTATTTATTATTCCGCCTATTATAGCCTAATATCGCCCTACTTAGCTTATTATTAGGTTCGTTAATTATTATAGCGTAGACCTAATAGCTCTTAGCCTTCTTAGTAGCTAAGCTTGTATTTTCTAAGATACTAAGAAAGACCTTAATAAGTTACTTAGTTAGAGCTACTTCNTTAAGAGTTATCCTTTTAACCCTTTTAGAGATTTATTAATAAGCCTATATTAGTTAAATATATTAGACTACTTCTAAGAAACTCTTACCTACTAGTAGTTCGTTGACTTTAGGAATACCTAGGTAATATACCTAGTTATATACGTTTTCCTATTCTTATATCTACTTAGCTAGGTTAATATTCTAGTTCTTAGTAGTAGAAAGGACTTAATAATACTCTTATTAAGCGCAGGACTTTTAAACCTTTATAGTTAGTCTTAAGGTAGAAGCTAGTTTATAAACTATAGACTAAGTTATATATAGTCCGTCGCTATTACGGCGGCCTAAGGTTATTGTTATATTAAGGTATTAATACGTGTCTACTATAGTACTTATAAAACAATTAATCTCCTTAATAGCCTTTTAAGTGTCTTAGTACTCTTCCTCTTCTAGTTTATACTAGTTTTAGATAAGGGAAAAGGAGCGTAATATAGACTTAAGTAAGGTAACTTCTAGAATTAGCGGGTGTACTAGTAGTAGTCTACGCTCTTTAATAGGATCGGTACTATCCTCCTATTCTTATAGGTGTTAAATATATATAAGGTATAGTAGCTTGTCCTTAAACTTTTAAAGGTCTTCTTTTACCTAGGCGTCCTTAATATAAGGAATAGGCTTTTAAATATTAAAGTTTAAAGCGTCTAGAGTATTAGGATTAATAAAGTACTAAATAAGTTTAGCGCTCGCGAGTTGCCTAAGTATAGAGTACTATATAACCTAGTCCTTACTCGAATAGAGCTTCGGATAGGTTAGAGTCAAGGATACTATAATAAAATAGATTAAAGAGAGAGAGAGAATAAGAATCTTATTATAGATTCGAATTTAACGTTATAAGAGTAACGTATATTAATTGCTTAAATATAGTAGAAGGTAGAATTAAAGTTTATATTAAACTTTAGGTACTAGACCGGGCTTATAACTATAAGTTACCTTATAGTTAGCCGATTATAGCGGGAATTATAACGGGTTTTATAAGGGTAAAGTATAAGTATAGAGTGCTTATAAAAAGAAGTATTAAATTAAGTATAAAGCTTACTAAATTATATAGGAGAGAGCACGAGTTTATATAGTACTAGCGTGCATGTCCCTCGGCTAATTACTAAAAGAGCTCTACTACAAAGGAAGTGGAGCGCCATCACGTGAGAAAGTGCCCACCACGTGACAATAGTATTTATATATATCTAATTAAAAAGAAGTACTCTAAGATAAGTATTAACTTACTCCTTAAAACCCTCTAAAAAGAATATAAGTATAAATAGATACTTTAAGAAATAAGAACTTTTATAAGAGAGATAGTAAATTATAAGTCTAAGTAAGTTAAATTAATCCTTTAATATATAAAAAAGTATTTAAAAAAATAATAATAAATTAAAGAAAATATAGTAGTAACTTTTACTACTTTAACTATAAACCTTCTACTAATAAAACTAGTAAACCTAGCTTAAAATATTACTTTATAGTAAGATTCTACCCTAGTAGGAGTAACGTTTACTTTTAGAGAACTTATAGATAATAGCTTAACTTTAGTACTAAAGGTATAATAATAATATTAATACTAAGAGACTCTTATACTATAACTATATTAATAATAATAATAAGATAATTAATAGTAGAATAACTATTAAATATCTATTTCTCTATAATATACTCTATATTACTCTAATATATTATAATAGAACTAAGGGTTTATAAACCCTTTTAACTTAAGATATTTAAACTTACTTACTCTACTCCTAAGCCCGACCCTTATCCTAGACGACTTACTAGTAATTTTATAGCCTAGACTACTATATAACTTTAAGTATAAATTAGCTAGTATTAGTAAAATCTATAAAAATAATATAAAATTTAAAAGAATAGAAGATAACTTCTAAGAATAACTAGTAGTCTTTATAAATTACTACTTAAGTTATAACTTCTTAATAGAAGGATATACCTTAGTACTCTCTACTATATTAAAAAGCCTTACTCTCTCTTATTATAACCCTTTAATTTAATTATAGAATAAACTTTTTAAAAAATATTATACTTTAATTTAATAATATTTTAAAAATAAAGTATACTAAATATATAGTCTTATAGTATAGAACTATATAACCCTAGTATATATAAAGATATAGAACCTAGATAAAAAATACTTTAAGTATTTTAATCTACTCTTAAAGGAATTAAAGAATATTTAACCTTACCTTAAGCCTAGTCTTTATAGTAATACCTTTTATATTAACTATTTTATAATTAGTTATTATATTATATAAGTATACTAAAATATCTACTTAAAACTACTAGTACTTCTATCTAATTTTATTAAATAACTTTAAAGTAAACTAATCTTATAAAAATTATCTAATATATAAGAATCCTTAAGTTTTATAGTATATAATATAGAAACTATAAACTAATTAGAGAATAAGACTTTATTTATAAACTATTACTTCTACTAAAACTTTTAAGATAGATTATATATTATTATTATTTATCTTACGCCGCTAGGCGTATAGCCTACCCTAAGGGTATATAGAACTTCTACTAATCTAAACTCTAGTTATTACTAACTAGCTTTATAGGTCTTACCTATCTTCTTCTATTTAGTAGCTATTATATACTAGGTATAGGGCTTATCTACCTACTTAGTAGCTAAGAATAAATTCCTAGGTAATAGTTAGAGCTTAACTAATAAAGTATAAAAATAAAAAAAAAAAGAAATAAATAAATAACAATTAGGGCCTAGTATTATAGGAACCTTAGAGATAGTAGTACCTTTTTATAAGATATAACCTCCCTTATAGTACCCTCTACTTACTTAATATATCTAATAACCCTTCTACCTATTAATCTTCTCTCCTTTCCCTCTTAAACTTAAGAGCTAGTTAATACTTACTAAGATAGTTAAGTAAAAGTAGCTAAGTAATTATTACTAGGGCCCTTCCTCTACTATATAAAGCGCCTTTAATATCTCTAAGGCTAGTAGCCTTCTATCTATCTAGGTCTCTCTAGAGCCTAGCTCGGTTATCTTATAGCTTAAGGTAGTAAAGTATAAGGTAACTAATATTCTTAGTCTTAAGGCTATATCTATAGTATAGGGTAAGTTAGTCTAGGACTCTTCTATTAAATAGGAACTCTCTAAGGCCTATCTTTCTTATCTTTACCTAGATTAGTAGAGAGCTCTTTACTTTTAGAAGGTTCCTATATAGTTCCTAGGGTTACTAGTTACTATTAAGGATATTAATATTATTAGTAGCTTCTAGTTACCTTCTAGGATAAAGTTCTCTTATCTATTAATAGCTAGCCTAGATCCTTATAGCCTAGTCTCTTATAGCTACTTCCTTCTTATTAATAGACGCCTCCCCTCTCTTAAGCTAATCTCTAAGCTAACTATCTCTTACTTTAGCTAACTAGGGTATTAGTAGTTATACTAGTACTAGTCTCCCTCTTCTTTTTCTAAGGAGCCTCCTTTAGATCTTTTTATATATATCTCTAATAACCTTACCTACTAGAAGGTCCTAGTATACTTTCTTAAATTTAGTAACTCTACTATTTAAATATAGGTTAATAAGAGTATAGTCCCCTTTAACCTTAAGATCTCTAATAGCTATTACTCTATAGGCTCTTATAATAACTTAAAGGCACTTATTCTAGTAAGGTAGAAGGGTTCTTATTATACCCTTAGTCTTTCTATCTCTCCTAGTTTAGTAGTACTATACTAATACTCTATATACTATTATACTATATATAACTACTATATATACCTAGTAGGACCTATTAAAATCTATATCCTATATCTTTACTAAAAGTCTAGTAAGGGCGAATATCTAGGTAGTTAGTTTCTTATAGATAGCTTCTCTATAGGCTATCTAGTTTAGTTTCCTATTAAGCTATACTCTAAGGAATCTAGCGCTCTCCTTAGAAGCTAGGGTAGCCGATCTAAACTAGACTATCTTTAGATAGGCCCTTCTTATTCTTATAAAGTAGATTAGTTTACTTTTCTCTAGTCTAAAGGCTATATCCTTCTTACTAGCCTACTCCTAATAGATCTTCTATCCTTCCTTAAGTATTCTTATATTATTCTCTATACTAGTTAAAATAGCTAGTAGGTTTATATTATCTAAGAATCTAACTATTACTAGCCTTTTTACTCTCTAGAGGTTATTATATAAGGTTAAGGTAAAAAGAATAAATAGGATAGGAGAGAGGATCGAGCCCTAGAGGACCCCTTGTCGGAGATGTTATTCTACTATATACTTACTATTAAAGTATAGTATTACCTTTCTATTAGCTAGGTAGCTTCCTACCTAAATAACTACCTATCTTAGGATCCCCTTTTCCTAGAGTATATAGAGGAGCTACTTATAGTCTACTTTATTATATACCCTAGCTATATCTAGCTAGGCTAGTAATATATAGTACTTATTCTACTATACTATATAGATACTCTAAGTAACTATTCTAATTACTATTTTAGTATTTTAGCTAGATCTATTACCTATTTATATATTAAGTAGTATACCTTCTATCTTAGCTAGATATATAAGGCGGTTTATAAGAACTTTCTTAATTACTTTCCCTATAGTAGAGAGTAGTATAATTAGTCTATAGGCTCTAGCTTTAGATTTTTCTTCTCTTATCTTCTTAGGCTTCTAGAGTACTACTACCCTTACTCTCTTAAACTAGGTCGGGAAGTACTAGAGGAAGAAGCTAGCCTCTATAATAGTAGTAAGAGTAAGTCGGAGTAGCTTACTATATTCTTAAAGGAATCTATTTACAAGTATATTAAAACCTTAGGCCTTCTATAACACTAATCTTATAACTATAGCTATATCTACTTCGGATACCTCTTATATAAGGTAGTATTAGGCTAGGAAGCTATTCTCTTCGAACTACTAATTAGGTATACTAGAGTAGTCTACTAGAGACTCTAGAAAGAACTTCTCTAAGAGTATCTTAGCCTTTAAGGTATAGGTATTACCTATTACTCTCCTATCTATTAAGACTAGTCTAGGGAGGGCTAGGGCCTCTTGTCGAAGGTAGCCTTATAGCCTCGCCTATTTTTCTAGTTTCTAAAACTAGCGATTATTATAGGAGGCCTCCTATAGTACTCCTCTCTAGCTCTTAGTCTAGGCCTATTAAGTAAGTCTTTTAAGTTTAGCTAGAGATTCTTACTTCTAAGTATTAGTACTCTTAGTCTTAAGGCGCTTTTAGAGCCTATCTTAGGCTTTTACTTTAGATAAGGCTCTCTTTACTTCCTTATCCTACTATTATATTACTCTCCTATTATTTAGTTTCTTAGAAGAGGTAGAGAGCCTAGTTATCTTCTAGAGTTTTAGTATAAGGTAATTAACTACTTCCTCTAGCTTCTTAACTATTCTAATTACTAGTACTATTATTAACTCTATCTTAGTAGTAACTCTAATCTTATCTATTAGCTTCTAGCTAAACCCTAGAGTAGGCTCTACTAAAGGGAGGGTTTTAAGGTTAATTTCTATAAGTTAACTCCTATAGTTTAAATATAGTAGGCTCTTACTTTATCTCTAGGTTATAAAGGTCCTTAAGTAAATAGCTAGATCTATAGTAGAGTCTCTCTAACCCCTATCCCCTAGTCTTATTACCTTACTAAAAAGAGTAATTAGGTTAAGATCCTATTCTACTATTAGCTATAATATATATTCTAACGCTAGGTTAGTCTAGTAGTATCTATCCTACTCCGGGCTATAGATGTTAAAGTCGCCTATAAGAAGGACCTATTCCTAGGGTCTCCCCCTTTCTATAATACTAGTAATAGATAAGGTTTTACTTAGTAGGTAGTATATAGAATATATTATAATAGCTATTTACTTTACTTTAAACTTAATAAGGGCCTAGTTCTAGCTAGCCTTATATAACTATATAGGTATAGAGTACTATCTATAGACAAGGAGTAGAGCCCTACCCGCTTCCTAGACAAGGTAATATTATAATCTAGAGGGGTACCTTAGTAAGTCTATTAAGTTGTTCTATAGTAGTTCCTATATAGAGAGAATATCGGCCTCTATATTAAGGGCTTTAGTATAAGCTTCTAAGCTCTTATATATATTCTAGTAGATTAGCTATACTATTATAGAGTAGACTAAAGGATATTATCCTTACTAGTTCCTAATATCTCTATATTAAGGGTTTATAGGAATCCTAAGATACCCTATCTATTTCTTAAGCCTACCCTATATAGGAGGATTAGTTACCTAACTAGGTTAGTAGAGGGTAGTCTAGCTATAGAGCTAGATCTCTTACGTTTCCTTAGTTTAAAAGGCTCGCTAGTTTACTATTAGGGTCCTTCTCTTAGGCCCCTAGCGTATATAGCTACCGCGTCTCTATAGTTGTTATAGTCTAGAGTAAAGGTAATAGCTCTATCTAAGTATCTTACTTTAGTAAGCTTTACCTACTCCTAGGCTACTAGGTAGTCCCTTATAGTAAAGGAGGGGTAACGCCCGCTATAGTTTATATACTTTAGGTCTATACTCTATTTTTTAACTAGGTATTCTTCTTTATCTTTATATACTATATAAGTATAGAGTAAATATCTTACTTCCTTCCTATAGTATCTAAAGTTATAGCCTTATCCCTAGTACTTATAGTACTATATAATATTAACTTCTAATATATATCTCTTATAGGGGAAGTATTAGTTCTTCTAGAGTAGGCCTCTCTTATAGAGGGTCCTTACCTCTTTAATAGTAGCTACTTTAAGGATAAGGTTTATATTTATTTAGGTTCTTTTATTTAAGCCTTAGGCTCTTATCCTTATTACCTTAAGTATCTTAACTTATAACCTATAGCTTATCTAGTCTAGTATCCTTACTAGTTTATTATTATAAAGTACGTCTAGAGGGAAGTGTTTTACTAGTACTACTATTATTCTATAGGCTACCTTAGCTCTATCCTTAAATATATTCTTTACCTAGGTAGTATCCCTTATAAATTTAGCCTATCTATTACTCTTAAATCTTACTATTACGTCCTCTAAGGGTATAACCCTTATAGCTATTACTACTATACCCTTTCCTACTATAGTATTCCTAAAGTTTATAGCTACTATAATTTCTATTATTATTCTACTCTATAGGTTCTTACTTATAGAACTACCTTATATAATAAGCTTGTAGAACTATCTAGCTAAAAGTATATACTCTTATATACTCCCTAGTAGTTTAGTATTCTAGATAATATTTACCTATAATATTAGCTAGGGGGGGGGGCCTCCCCCCCCTCCTTAGGCTACCTATCTATACCCTAGTTATTAGTCTAGAATCTTCTTTATATCCTCCTTAATCTAATTCCTTATTAGTTATTTATCTCCCCCTTCTTTTAATACCCTATATCTACTTACCTTTATAGCTACCCTAATTATCTCCTTAATATCCCTATTCTTAGCTACTAAGAATCGGATAGTTTATATTAGGCTCTCCTTAATAATATCCTTCTTAATCGCTCCCTTTATTCCCTTTCTACTAGGCTCTCCTATATTAGTTAGTTTAACGTTTATAGTTCAAGGTACTTAAGGGGTTATAGGCTTAACTAGTAGTAAGTTCCTATAACTATTAATAATAATACTATTATTAGGTATTACTATAACTTTATAATTTAGCTAGTACCCTAGTATAGAGTATTAGGATAGCTTTCTAGGAGTTTTCGGGAACTTTCTAGAATTCGTGTTTTTTTTATAGTTTTTAGATAGATTATATAGTTTACCTTAATAGTATTTTAGTAATAATACTATAAATTACTATAAGAATACTAGGGATAAGAAGTATTATATATATAAGAAGCTAGACTATAGGTCCTAGAAGTATATACTAGAGAAATAAGTAGTCTTAAGGAGAGTATTTAATAGCTACTACCTAAGCTAGAATTTAAATAGCTAGTATAATACTTTCCTAGTAGAATTTAAACCTAATAAAGAAATAATATAATCCTTAGAAAACCTTAATAAAATATTAAATAAGAAGGATAATTAATAAGAAATATACTTTTAAAAAGACTCTATTAATTATATTAAAGATAATACTATCTTTATATTATTACTTAGTAAACTAGAAGGTTAAAATACTTAGGAAATAATAACCTACTTACTAAATAAGTCCTTTTTATATATATTTACTACTTAAGGACTCTAGACCTCTTAGCTAAAAGATATCGCTACTTTATTACTTTAGTACTTAGCTAGCTACTTTTTTAAGCTTCTAATTAATATAAGCGTTACTAGAGTATCTTTAGTTAGCTACGCCTAGTACCTAGCGTATACTACTATATATTCTACTACTAAATTAAATACTAGTATAGTAGGAATAACTAAAGTATAATATAAAATAAACTCGACGAAGAATATAAGCTTTATTATTATTAACTCTCCTATAGGCTAAGTTACCTTTATAATAATACTATAAGGGATTAATATACCTTTTATTATATATATTAATAACCTAGATAAATTATAAGCCTTATATAATAACCTAATAGAGACTATTATAATAATTAATACTAAAGGAAGCTTAAAAGGAAGTATTCTAACTTAGCGCTTAAATAGCTACCCCTTCTTATAGTAGAGAATCTAGAAGAATCTAGAGTAGAGTTTTATAAGAGATTACTATAAAAACCTACTTTTAAAGCTAGATCTCTACTAGTTATATAAAAGATTTAACTACTTATTAGTTAGTAGGTTCTATAATATCTTAAAGAGAGCTAAATATAAAGATATATCTTATAAGATAATTAAATCTCTTATAAAGTATTATAAAGAATACTAACTTTATAAGAAAATACTAAATAGATTTAAGTTCTTAATATATAATAATTATAAATTTAACTTTAATATCTACTTTAATATTTTCTATATTAAAGATAAACCTATAAGTTATTTAGTTAATAAAGTAATAAGATACTAGAGTAGTAATTAGCTTACTAATATCTCTACTAAAATAGTATAAGAGCTAATACTAAAAGAATAGATTTATATATACCTTAGTCTACTAGATCTAATTACTATAAATTAAAGTATATAATTAGTAAGCTATAAATTCTAAATACTTATAAAGATAATAAACGTTAATATTTAACTTATTTTAGTTAAAGCCTATTACTTAATTAAAAGAGTTAAAAAATATTATAATATAGTTTAATAAATATATAAAATAATATTTAAAGAAGCTCTTATAATTAATAAATAAACTTATTTAAAGATAGTCTTTAAAGCTATAAATAATATAGCTAGCTTAGATAGCTTTATTCTAACTCTTCTAGTATATAAAGTATATATTTAAATAACTTATAATAATCTTCTTATAATAGATATAGTTTTTAGAGTACTTATATAATAAAATACTATAAAGGAAGTTTAAAGACTTTATACTTAATACTAAATATAATCTATACTTAAAAGTAGGAATAAGCTAATTATATTATATTTAAAAGACCTTCTACTAAGCTACCTAGTATAAGTTTTTTATAAAAAAGATAACTAGTAAGGCTTATATCTACTTATTAAACTTAATAGTAAGAATATAATAGTTAAACTCCTAGGGCTATCTAGGAATACTTCCTTCTATTCTATTATAGTTAAGCTATACTATAAAAAAGGAGACGCCTTAGAGGATCTTACTTCTAAAAATAATAATAATAAGCTTTATTTACTAGTAAAAAGATAGGCTTCTAAGTATATTAATTAAAGTAGTTCTAGGATAAGAAGTTAAAAATATATAAATACTAAGTAAGGTAGAACTAATAAAGTATAATATATTTTAAAGTTTAAGGTAAGAATAAATAATATTTAACTAAGAACTTTTATAATACTTAAAAGTAATTTATTAAAACTTACTAAAACTATACTAAAAGACTACTCTTTTAATAAAATAGCTATAAAAGTAGTAGTAAGACCTAGACTAACTCTACTACTTTAGTAGAAGTAAGAGTAAGAATAACCTAGGAAAGAGTAACTATTTAAGGCTTTACTTATCTTTAAAATAATAACTTTCTTTTTAAAAGATCTTAAAAAAATATAAGGTTTTAAAGAACTAAAATCTTTTAATTTTATTAATAAGTTAAAAGTTCTAAAGAATATAATTCTCTTTAATTTAAAGTTTATTAAATATATAAAATATAAAAGTATATTAAAAGAGAAAATAAAATTATATTTAGTTATTTAAGTATAAAAAGATAAAGAAAAAGAGCTTATAATAACTAAATTACTTATAATTTAATATATAAGCTAAAGAATAATACTTTATATTATAATAACCCTAAGACTTAAATTATATAAATAAAATATTATATAAGTATATATTTAAACTAGTAAACTACTTATAAAATAATTCTTTATTTAATTACCTATAAACCTACCTATACTATAATAAGATAGTAAAATACTAGAGGTAATATAGCTATAATATAGTATACTTAAAGTAGGGGTATATTAGTATTTAAGGTACTTAAAGTACTACTTAAATAATCTCTTAATATATAATTAATACCTATTCTTTATAAATAAATTAGATATAATAAGTACCTTTAGTATAGTAGAACTATAAACTAATAACTCTTTTATCTTAGTAAATAATAACTTTACTATAAGAGAGGAATTAAAGTTTAATAGTATAATTCTAGTATTTAAATTAAAGCCTTAAGAAACTCTCTTAACTAATTAAAAGCTTAAATTTAATAAAAGTATAATTATACTATTTTTAAATAGCTTTATATTATTATAGTAAAAGTAAAAAATAAAGGAGTAACTAAAGCTTACTAAGGATCTAGGCGAATATAAGGTAATTTAGACGCTAGTAGCCTATATTTTAAGTATCTACTAACTAGAGGCTAGTTATAATCTCTCTTTTACTACCTAGGTAAGTAAGTTAAATAGTAATAATATAAATATATTAAATAACCGTATTAAATAATAAATACTTAACTAAGATTAAGGTATTAAATACGTTCCTTTAGATTAATTATCTTTAAAACTCGTCTATTTTATAGATAGCTCCTTTATTCGTTAGTATAGCTAACGTTTTATAACGGTTAGAGGGCTTAGTAAGCGTAACCTAGGCGTAAAATATTTATAGGACCCTTATAACGCTATAGCTAATATAAATTCGGCTTAATTTAGGGGTTAATTTAAGGATATTTTATAATAGGGGGTAACTAGACTCGCTTAACTTAGTTAGCGTAGGGGTAGGAATACTAAAACTATAACTACTACTCTCGAGCTTATATTAAGCTAGGATCGTATTTAAAATATATATAATTCTAGTATAGGATATCTAAGAGTTTTAGCTATACCTTAGTATTCTCCCTATATTTATACGACCTCTATAGCTAGAACAAGGTAGGTTAGAAGTAGCGTATAATTACAACCGTAGGGTTAGTACCTTGTATCTATAAGGCACTTAGGCACCTACGCTTCTACGTAGGAATACTAAAACCACCTGTACGTATCTTAGTTAGGCTTAGTTAGACGGGGGTTCGGGGGCTAGCCCCCGAGAGAAAATAAAGATTAATAAGAATAATAATAATAACTAAATAATAACTACTAATTAATAACTAATTAATAAATAACTAATTAATAACTAATTAATTAATAATTAATATATAATTAATAATTAATACTTAATTAATAATTAATACTTAATTAATAATTAATACTTAATTAATAAAAACTAATTAATTAATAATAACTAATTAATTAATAAATAATAACTAATTAATTAATAAATAATAACTAATTAATTAATAATTAATACTTAATTAATAATAATAACTAAATAATAACTACTAATAAATAACTATATAATAACTAATTAATAAATAATTAATTAATACTTAATACTTAATTAATAATAACTAATTAATTAATAATAATAACTAGGGGGGTTCGGGGGCTAGTCCCCGAGAGAAAATAAAGATTAATAAGATTAATAAGAATAACTAAATAATAACTACTAATTAATAACTAATTAATAACTAATTAATTAATAATTAATAATAAATAATTAAATAATAACTAATTAGTAACTACTTAATAACTACTAATTAAGTAATAACTAATTAAGAAATAACTAATTAATAAATAATTAAGTTAATAATTAATTAATAACTAATTAGTAACTACTTAATAACTACTAGTTAAGTAATAACTTATTAATAACTATTATTATTTGTCTTACGCCGCTAGGCGTATAGCCTACCCTAAGGGTATATAGAACTTTTATAAATCTAAACTCTAGCTATTACTAACTAGCTCTATAGGTCTTACCTATCTTCTTCTATTTAGTAGCTATTATATACTAGGTATAGAGCTTATTTACCTACTTAGTAGCTAAGAATAAATTCCTAGGTAATAGTTAGGGCTTAACTAATAAAGTATAGGGATAAAGAAAGAAAGAAATAAATAAATAATAATTAGAGCTTAGTATTATAAGGACCTTAGAGATAGTAGTACCTTTTCCTAGGGTACGGCCTCCCTTATAGTACCCTCTACCCGCTTAATATATCTAATAACCCTTCCGCCTATTAATCCTCTCTCCTTTCCTTCTTAAGCTTAAGAGCTAGTTAATACTTACTAAGATAGTTAAGTAAGAGTAGCTAGGCAATTATTACTAGGGCCTTTCTCCTATTATATAGGGCGCCTCTAATATCTCTAAGGCTAGTAGCCTTTTATTTATCTAGGTCTCTCTAGAGCCTAGTACGGTTATTTTATAGTTTAAGGTAGTAGAGTATAAGGTAACTAATATTCTTAGTCCTAAGGCTATACTTATAGTATAGGGTAAGTTAGTCTAGAACTCTTCTATTAAATAAGAACTCCCTAAGGTCTATCTTTCCTATCCTTACCTAGATTAGTAAGGAGCTCTTTACTTTTAAGAGGTTCTTATATAGTTCCTAGGGTTACTAGTTACTATTAAGGATATTAATATTATTTATAGCTTTTAGTTACCTTTTAGAGTAGAGTTCTTTTATCTATTAATAACTAGCCTAGATCCTTATAGCTTAGTCTCTTATAACTACTTCCTTCTTATTAATAGACGCCTCCCCTCTCCTAAGCTAGTCTCTAAGCTAACTATCTCTTACTTTAGCTAACTAGGGTATTAGTAGTTATACTAGTACTAGTCTCCCTCTCCTCCCTCTAAGGAGCCTCTTCTAGATCTTCTTATATATATCTCTAATAACCTTACCTACTAGGAGGTTCTAGTATACTTTCTTAAATTTAGTAACCCTACTATTTAGATATAGGTTAATAGAGGTATAATCCCCTTTAACCTTAAGATCTCTAATAGCTATTACTCTATAAACTCCTATAATAACTTAAAGGTACTTATTCTAGTAAGGTAGAAGGGTTCTTATTATATTTTTAGTCTTTTTATCTCTCCTAGTTTAGTAGTACTATACTAATACTCTATATACTATTATACTATATATAACTACTATATATACCTAGCGGGATCTATTAAAATCTATACCCTATATCTTTACTAAAAGTCTAATAAGAGTAAGTATCTAGGTAGTTAGTTTCTTATAGATAGCTTCTTTATAGGCTTTCTAGTTTAGTTTCCTATTAAGCTATACTCTAAGGAATCTAGCGCTCTTCTTAGGGGCTAGGGTAGCCGATCTAAACTAGACTATCTCTAGATAAGCCCTTCTTATCCTTATAAAGTAGATTAGTTTGCTTTTCTTTAGTCTAAAGGCTATACCCCTCTTACTAGCCTATTCCTAATAGATCTTCTATTCTTCTTTAAGTATTCTTATATTATTTTCTATACTAGTTAAGATAGCTAGTAGGTTTATATTATCTAAGAATCTAACTATTACTAGCTCTTTTACTCTCTAAAGGTTATTATATAAGGTTAAAATAAAAAGAATAAATAGGATAGGAGAGAGGATTAAGCCCTAGAGGACCTCTTATTAGAGATGTTATTCTACTATATATTTACTATTAAAGTATAGTATTACCTTTCTATTAGCTAGGTAGCTTCCTACCTAGATAACTACCTATCTTAGGATCTCCTTTTCTTAGAGTATATAAAGGAACTACTTATAGTCTACTCTATTATACGCCCTAGCTATATCTAGCTAGGCTAGTAATATATAGTACTTATTCTATTATATTATATAGATACTCTAGGTAACTATTCTAATTACTATTTTAGTATTTTAGCTAAATCTATTACCTATTTATATATTAAGTAATATACCCTCTACCTTAGCTAGGTATATAAGGCGGTTTATAAGAACTTTCTTAATTACCTTCCCTATAGTAGAGAATAGTATAATTAGTCTATAAGCTCTAGCTTTAGATTTTTCTTCTCTTATCTTTTTAGGCTTCTAGAGTACTACTACTCTTACTCTCCTAAACTAGGATAAAAAGTACTAGAAAAAGAAGCTAGCCTCTATAATAGTAGTAAGAGTAAGTTAAAGTAGCTTACTATATTCTTAAAGGAATCTATTTATAAGTATATTAAAGCTTTAGGCCTTCTATAGTACTAACCTTATAGCTATAGCTATATCTACTTTAAATACTTCTTATATAAAGTAATATTAGACTAAGAAGCTATCCTCTTTAAACTACTAATTAGGTATACTAGAGTAGTCTACTAGAGACTTTAGAAAGAACTTTTCTAAAAGTATTCTAGCCTTTAAGGTATAGGTATTACTTACTACTCTCTTATCTATTAAGACTAGTTTAAGAAGGGCTAGGACCTCTTATTAAAGGTAGCCTTATAGCCTTATCTATTTTTCTAGTTTTTAAAGCTAGTAATTATTATAGGAGGCCTCTTATAGTACTCCTCTCTAGCTCTTAGTCTAGGCCTATTAGGTAAGTCTCTTAAGTTTAGCTAGAGATTCTTATCTCTAGGTATTAATACTCTTAGTCCTAAAGCGCTTTTAGAGCCTATCTTAAGCTTTTACTTTAAATAAGGCTCTCTTTACTTCCTTATCCTACTATTATATTACTCTCCTATTATTTAGTTTCTTAAGAGAAGTAGAGAGCCTAGCTATTTCCTAGAGTTTTAGTATAAGATAGTTAACTACTTTCTCTAGCTCTTTAACTATTCTAATTATTAGTACTATTATTAACTTTATTTTAGTAATAACTTTAATCTTATTTATTAGCTTCTAGCTAAACCCTAGAGTAGGCTTTACTAGGGGAGGGGTTTTAAGGTTAATTTCTATAAGTTAACTTCTATAGTCTAAATATAGTAGGCTCTTACTTTATCTCTAGGTTATAAAGGTCCCTAAGTAGATAGCTAGATCTATAGTAGAGTCTCTCTAACCCTTGTCCCCTAGTCTTATTACCTTACTAAAAGGAGTAATTAGGTTAAGATTCTATTCTACTATTAGCTATAGTATATATTCTAACGCTAGGTTAGTCTAGTAGTATCTATTCTACTCTAAGCTATAGGTATTAAAGTCGCCTATAAGAAGGACCTATCTCTAGGGTCTCCCCCTTTCTATAATCCTAGTAATAGGTAAGGTTTTACTTAGTAGGTAGTATATAAAATATATTATAGTAGCTATTTACCCTATACTAAACTTAATAAGGGCCTAGTTCTAGCCGGCCTTATATAACTATATAGGTATAGAGTACCTTCTATATATAAGGAGTAGAGCCCTACCCGCTTCTTAGATAAAGTAATACTATAATCTAAAGGGGTACCTTAGTAAGTCTATTAAGTTCTTCTATAACGGTTCCTATATAAAGAGAATATTAGCCTCTATATTAAAGGCTTTAGTATAAGCTTCTAGGCTCTTATATATATTCTAGTAGATTAGCTATACTATTATAGGATAGACCTAGGGATATTATCCTTACTAGTTCCTAATATCTTTATATTAGAGGTTTATAGGAATCTTAAGATACCCTATCTATTTCTTAAGCCTACCCTATATAGGAGGATTAGTTACTTAACTAGGTTAGTAAAGGGTAGTCTAGCTATAGAACTAGATCTCTTACGTTTCTTTAGTTTAAAGGGCTCGCTAGTTTACTATTAGGGTCCTTCCCTTAGGCTCCTAGTATATACGGCTACCGCGTCTCTATAGTTATTATAGTTATAGTCTAGAGTAAAGGTAATAGCTCTATCTAGGTATCTTACTTTAGTAAGCTTTACCTACTCCTAGACTACTAGGTAGTCCCTTATAATAAAGGAGGGGTAATACCTACTATAATTTATATACTTTAGGTCTATACTCTATTTCTTAACTAGGTATTCTTCTTTGTTCTTATATACTATATAAGTATAGAGTAAATATCTTACTTCCTTCCTATAGTATCTAGAGTTATAGCTCTATCCCTAGTACCTATAGTACTATATAGTATTAACTTTTAATATATATCTCTTATAGGGGAAGTATTAGTTCTCTTAGAGTAGGCCTCTCTTATAGAGGGTCCTTACCTCTTTAATAGTAGCTATCTTAAGGATAAGGTTTATATTTATTTAAGTTCTCTTATTTAGGTCTTAGGCTCTTATCCTTATTATTTTAAGTATCTTAACTTATAATTTATAGCTTATCTAGTCTAGTATTCTTACTAGTTTATTATTATAAAGTATATCTAGAGGGAAGTGTTTTACTAGTACTACTATTATTCTATAAGCTACCTTAGCCCTATCCCTAAATATATTCTTTACCTAGGTAGTATCTCTTATAAATTCGGCCTATCTATTACTCTTAAATCTTACTATTACGTCCCCTAAGGGTATAACCCTTATAGCTATTACTACTATACCCTTTTTTACTATAGTATTCTTAAAGTTTATAGCTATTATAATTTCTATTATTATTCTACTCTATAAGTTCTTACTTATAGAACTACCTTATATAATAAGCTTATAGAACTATCTAGCTAAGAGTATATACTCTTATACGCTCCCTAGTAGTTTAGTATTCTAGATAATATTTACTTATAATATTAGCTAGAGAGGGGGGCCTCCCCCCCCTTCTTAGGCTACCTATCTATACCCTAGTTATTAGTCTAAAATCTCCTTTATATCCTCCTTAATCTAATTCCTTATTAGTTACTTATCTCCCTCTTCCTTTAATACCTTATATCTACTTACCTTTATAATAGCCTTAATTATCTTCTTAATATCTCTATTCTTAGCTACTAAGAATCGGACAGTTTATATTAAGCTCTCCTTAATAGTATCCTTCTTAATTGCTCCCTTTATTCCCTTTCTACTAGGCTCTCCTATATTAGTTAGTTTAATATTTATAGTTTAAGGTACTTAGGGGGTCGTAGGTTTAACTAGTAGTAAGTTCCTACGACTATTAATAATAATACTATTATTAGGTATTACTATAACTTTGTAATTTAGCTAGTACCCTAGTATAGAGTATTAGGATAGCTTTCTAGGAGTTTTTAGGAACTTTCTAGAATTCGTGTTTTTTTTATAGGAGAAGTTTATTAATAACTAATTAATAGCTAATTAGTAAATAATTAATAAATAATAATTATTTAATTAATTAATAACTAATTAGTAAATAATTAATAAATAATTAATAATTTATTAATTAATAACTAATTAGTAACTACTTAGTAACTACTAGTTAAGTAATAACTTATTAATAGCTAATTAATAAATAACTAACTAATAAATAAATAAATAATAACTAATTAAATAATAACTAATTAATAGCTAATTAATAGCTAATTAATAGCTATAATTATACTAAAAACGTATATAGTTAAAGTATAGAATCTTTAAGAGTTTTAGCTATACTTTATTATTCTTTCTATATTTATATAACGTTTATAACTTAAATAAGGTAGGTTAGAAGCTTATAAACGTTATAGTTACTATCTATACTATATAACTTAGTTAGTATTTAGAGGAAAGAATACTAAAGTATATATCTTTTATAATAGTATTTAATATATAAAATACTTCTTAAGTATAGCGAGCTATAGGAGTTCGAGGGCTAGCCTTTAAGATTAATAAAATAAATAACTAATTAATAACTAATTAACTAACTAATCTACTAACTAATTAATTAAGTAATTAATATAAGATTAATATAAGATTAATATAGAGTTAATAAAATTAATAAACTAATTAATATAAACGTAATAACTAATTAATAACTAATTAACTAGGGGGCTTCGAGGGCTAGCTCTCGAGATTAATAACTAATTAATAAACTAATTATAAACTAATTAACTAACTAATTAATAATATTATAATTAATTAGTTTAAGGTTAATTAGAATATTATTAAAAGGAATAAAGTAAAATAAATTTAAATTAGAAGAATAG
>LT855419.1:2423345-2440379 GCA_900184765.1 Hymenoscyphus fraxineus
CTTAATAAATTAATATATAAAGTACTTTTTAAGTATAGTAAACTATAAGAGTTTAAAGGGTATAAATAAATAAACTAGATAAAAAGTAAGTAAATTATATAAATAAAAAGTAAAGTTTTAAGTTACTATTTATTTAAATACTAAAAGTCTTTATATAAAAGTTTAATACTAAGCTAGCGCTAACGCTTTATCTACCTTCGTTAAGGGAGATTACTAGTAAATAATATAGATTTTACCTCCTAGCTTAGCTTAGTCCTAGTACTTATAGACTATTATAATAAGGCTAATATTTTATACTAGAGTTTAATAAAGTATAAGCGCGTTACCTAGAGCGTCCTAGCCTCGGAGCTATACGCTATTAGCTAAAGCTATAATATAGCTATCTACGTTAAAACTACTCTTTTTTAAATCCTTAATAAGTAAATACTACTTAAACTTTATATAAATTTAAAGTCGATTTATAACTACTTTATTAAACTTAGTATAATAAAAGAGAAGAGGCTAATAATTAATATAATATATTTAAAGAATACCTTTAAGAATAAGAATATTAACTATTTAATATAAATTAAGGGTAAAACTAATCTCGCTAATTCTATAATAAAGTTAAAAGCGAATAGTACCTTAAAGGACTTAATTAATATAAACTTATATAAGATTAAGATAAACGCTTAGATTAAATAAAGCTAATAGAAGAGTTATACTTTTCTTTATATATATATAACTATTTCTTTTATCCCTTCTTTTAAAGTATTATAAGTATTAGAATATATTCTATCCCTTTTATTTATATTACCTAATTAGACCTACTTATTCGAGTACTATAAGTACTCGAATAATACTACTCTATAGTAATTAAGATATTATAAACTAAATATATTATACCTTTCTTTTAACCCTTAGATATCTTAGATATCTCTATACTAATATATACTTTAGTTATTTCTACCGTACTAGTATCTAATTTAGTAGTAAGATATATAGTAGTATACACTAGGTACTAGGCGTAGCCGACTAAAGATACTCTAGCGGCGCCTATATTAATTAGAAGCCCGAAAAAGTAGCTAGCTAAGTACTAAAGTAATAAGGTAGTAATATCTTTTAGTTAGAAGATCTAGAGTTCTTAAATAGTAAATATATATAAAAAGGACTTATTTAGTAAGTAGGTTATTATTTTCTAAGTATTTTAACCTTTTAGTTTATTTAGTAATAATATAAAGGTAGTATTATCTTTAATATAATTAATAGAGTCTTTTTAAAAGTATATCTCTTATTAATTATCCTTTTTATTTAATATTTTATTAAAGTCTTTTAAAGATTATATTATCTCTTTATTAGGTTTAAATTCTACTAGAAAAGTATTATACTAGCTATTTAAATTCTAGCTTAGGTAGTAGTTATTAAATACTCTTTTTAAGGCTACTTATTCCTCTAGTATATACTTCTAGAACCTATAGTCTAGCTTCTTATATATATAATACTTTTTATCCTTAGTATCCTTATAGTAATTTATAGTATTATTACTAAAACACTATTAAAGTAAACTATATAATCTATCCTAAAAGTTTTAATAGAAGTAATAGTTTATAAATAAAGTCTTATCTTTTAATTAGTCTATAGTTTCTATATTATATACTATAAAACTTAAGGATTCTTATATATTAGATAATTCTTATAAGATTATTCTACTCTAAAGTTATTTAATAAAATTAAATAGAAGTACTAGTAGTTTTAAGTAAGTATCTTAATATACTTATACTATATAATAACTAATTATAAGATAGTTAATATAAAAGGTATTACTATAAAGACTAGGCTTAAAGTAAGGTTAAATTTTCTTTAATTCCTTTAAAAGTAGATTAAAATACTTAAAGTATTTCTTATCTAAGTTTTATATCTTTATATATACTAAAGTTATATAATTCTATATTATAAGACTATATATTTAGTATACTCTATTTTTAAAGTATTATTAAATTAAAGTATAATATTCTTTAAAAGGTTTATTCTATAGTTAAATTAAAGAGTTATAATAAGAGAGAGTAAGGTCTTTTAATATAGTAGGGAGTACTAAGATATATCCTTCTATTAGAAGGTTATAACTTAAGTAGTAATCTATAAAGACTACTAGTTATTCTTAGAAGTTATTCCCTATTCCTTTAAGTTTTATACTATTTCTATAGATTTTACTAATACTAGCTAATTTATACCTAAAGTTATATAGTAGTCTAGGCTATAAAATCGCTAGTAAGTTATCTAGGATAGGGGTTAGGCTTAGGGGTAAAGTAGGCGAGTTTAAACGTTTTAGGCTAAAAGGGTTTATAAACCTTTAGTTTTATTATAGTATATTAGAGTAATATAGAGTATATTATAAAGAAATAGGTATTTAATAGTTATTCTACTATTAGTTATCTTATTATTATTATTAATATAGTTATAATATAAGAGTCTTTTAGTATTAATATTATTATTATATCTTTAATACTAAAGTTAAACTATTATTTATAGGTTCTTTAGAAGCGAATATTACTCTTATTAGGGTAGAATCTTACTATAGAGTAATATTTTAAGCTAGGTTTACTAGCTTTATTAGTAGAAGGTTTATAGTTAAAGTAATAGAGGTTACTATTATATCTTTTTTAATTTATTATTATTTTTTTAAGTACTTTTTTATATATTAAAGGATTAATTTAACTTACTTAAACCTATAATTTACTATCTCTCTTATAAGAGTTCTTACCTCTTAGAGTATCTATTTATACTTATATTCTTTTTTAAAGGTTTTAAAGAGTAAGTTAATACTTATCTTAGAGTACTTCTTTTTAGTTAGGCTTATATAAATACTATAGTATTAAAGTATTTAGTAGAGTATTACTAAGTTTATTACTTATATTATCTTAAAGTATTTCTTATCTTAGTTCTTAAAGTCTTCCTTAAACTTATTCTATAATAGGTTATTAATTAATAAGCTTTCTTAGTATTCTTTTATCTTAGTTAATATATAATTAAGATTATTATTATTTTTATCTTTAGGGTCTAAAAGAGGGCTTATCTTCTTTTATACTATTAGAGTAGCCTTACTAAATAGGCCTATTATACTTAAATAAGTCTCTATTATTTTAAGTAGTATCTTAGATATATTAAAGGTTATTTATTTAAAAGGGTTATTTAATTAAAAAAGAAGAAGAAGGGAGGGGAAGAGAAAGTAAAAATAGTACTCCTTATTATTATTATCTCTAGTACTCTTCCTTATTATTATCTTCTATTCTATAGTAGTAGCTAAGACGCTTTCCTAGTATTAATATAGCCTTATATAGGTCTAATAGTACTATATACTATACTTTCGCGCCTTAGTAAACTAGTAATAATTTTTAATATTCTATTTAGTATAGTTATAAATAAGCGCTTTTAAAGTAAAAGAAGTAAAATAAGTAATAGTAAGGGTTATTATATAATATAGTTATATATATATACTAACTTCTAGTAGTATAATAAGCTCTTACCTTCTCTCTCTCTTATAAGTCTTCTAATTAAGCTATTCTATATTAATTATTAATTAAGTAAGATAGAACTAATATATATTCTTTAAGGATATAAAGATTATTAATCCTTAAACGCTAAGTAGCTACTCCTTAGTACCTTTATAACTATTTCTAAATTTAGGATATCCTTTTAATTTAGGACTTTTTTATACGAAAGTATATATAATTAAATCTCTCTAACGTTTAAATAAGCTTCCGTACTATTACCGAGCGTACTAGCTACGTGAAGTACTAGTTATAGTAGTTAATACTTTAACTCTATCGAATTACTCGATCTTAAGAAATCTAACTATTACTAACGCGAACTATATACAACTATAAGAGGCCTTATTACCTACTAATCTTACCTAGCGCCTATCGAAGAAGTCTAGGTAGGCTACTATAATACCTCTAAGACTTGATCTAGGTAGAGGGGCGCCCGAAACTAACTCTATTATAACAGCTATTAAGAGCTACTATAACGTAGTAGAACGAAAATATAACTTAGAGAAGAATATAATAACTAAGTTCGCTATAATAGTAGATAGATTTATATCTTCCTATAAATAACTAGATAAGCGTAAGGTAGTATACGTACTTATAGACTAGGTCCTATACCTTCTTATAACCTCTATATTTATAGAGACTAATAGAGAGGAATTTGTACCTATTTACCTATAACCTAGTAGCTAGCTAACCGCCTTAGGAGCGAAGTTAGTCTCTTTTATAGATATTATTAAAGAGGGAGTATTAGAGACCCTAAAAGTTAATAAAGGGGGAAATTACAAGCCCTCTCCTCCCTCCTTATTCTTATTAGATAGTAGCGGTATATCTCTTAAGAGCGGACCTATTACTATAGAGCTCTACTAGGCCCGGGTATATAAGGATTAATATATCCTTATTACTATTATACCGGAGGTACGTATATCTCGGCGCCTAGAATCTCTCCCTTTTATACTCTACTAGGAACTCTATAACAAGGTCTTAGGAATTACTCTCGCTAGCGTTCCTAAGCTAAGCGCTACTTATACTAGGTAGGCACTTAAACCTATCGACCTTACTATATAAGATACCCTTCTTAAATATAAGAATATCTTTATAGATATCTTTAAGGCTACTACGATTAGGGTACTAGAGGTATAGTATAGCTACGCTATTTATAATATCCCCTATACCTTTAATAGGCTTATAGGAGGTACCGTTAATATAGTAGAGATTATAGAGAACAAAATCTATATATAAATAGGAGTTCGCCCGAATAGTATTTGTTCTTTAAGATATAAAGTAAACCTAGTAGGTAAAATTACTATAGTTACCTTATTTCTTAAGCTAGTCTTCCTATTTTGTATCTTTAATACTAGTAAATATATAAAGCTTATTAATAAAAAGCTAGCTATTACCTAATATAACCTAGGTTATTAAAACTATTATAACCTATCGAAGTATATTTAATACGTATAATATAATAACTATAATACTTATACCGACCTCTATAAAGGCTTATTAGAACTTAATTATATATATCTCTTAAGATATATAAATTACTATAGCCTATTTAAGGTAGGTTATACCTACTACCTCGCGGCTACTATATAAAAGAACGGTAATATAGTTAAGCTTACTAAGAAGTAACTCGAAGTTATTTAAAGATATAGTAATAGAGAATATAAGGACCGAATTACTAATAATAACCCTTCTCTAAGTAGTACTTAACTATAGCGACCGGTAACCCTAACTCTAGGAGGTTATATAGTCGATTACCCTTAATACCTAGTATAAACCTAGAATATTAATAGTAATACTCGAGGAACGAAACGTACTACCCTAGGCTTATAAGTAAGAGAGTATAAGGAAGCTAGAAATACTCCTCGAGTATAACTAGGCGAAAGCCCCTTAGCTATATAAACCTCTATACTACTCGCGCCTTAAGAAATCCTCGCGTCTTAACGCCTATACTAGAACACTATATAGAAAAACCTTAATAAGAGGGAAATTTTTATATAAGCTTTTAGACTTAAAGAGGTCTTAGTTACTAGAAAGAGACAAGGGAAGAAAACGTTTAGTTATAGGGCTCTAGGAAGCTCCCCTAGTAGCTATAATAGTATAGATATTAACCTAAGCCCCTCGCCTACCTAATTATAAGCTAAAACCTATAGCTCCGCGGCTTAGGTCGTATACGAAAGCCTAGATTAAGGGATATTTAAATCCTCTAGGCTAACGTTACTAGAAGGTAGGAATACTATATAGTAATACTTAATATTACGCTAGGCGAAAATATAGATATAATCTACCTCTAAGAGCTATCTACCTACCTAGGGTCTAAAATATAGAACTACCTAGTATATAATATATATACTCTAGTAGTAGGATAGCTAAGTATAGAACCTATCTTAAGGGAGAAGTAAAGGCTAAGAGTTATAATATACGTTTATAAAGGTACTAGCCTTCGAATAAATTAAATATAGTCCCTTAAGAGAGATATAATATAGGTAGAAGTTAATAGCTACCTAATCCTTAACGTATACTAACTACTACTTACTAGCGAAACTATTAAGTATATCTTTAACCTTACCCTACTAGTAAACTATATTATAGGGGGAGACTTTAATACGCTATATAATATATAGGAACTAGGCGTTAGCCTACTCTATAGCGGGACTAACCTTACTAGATAGTTAATAAATAGTAGAATAAACTATATTAGTATCCTTAGTAACCTAACCTAGTAGTATAAATATATCTTTAACTTAACCTTCTTAAATATCCTATTTATAAGAATATTTATATAAGAAGAGCTCTATAGTAGCTCGAACTATAAGACCTAGGTTACTATAATACCTAGTAGAGGACAAGTTCTACTAGAATAGCTTAATTATAAAGTACTAGAATATAGTCTTAAGTAGTTCTTTAGTATAGTAGCTAATAAACTTATAATAATCCCTTAAACGCTCTCTAATATTACTTTAGTAGACTAATATATAGAAGTACTTACGTAGGTCTTTAATAAAATAATTAAGATAATTAGAAAGCTAAATATAGGTTAGGGCTACCCCGCTCCTTAGTAAATAAAGGAATATAAGGAAGCCTATACCTACTATCTAGTAGCGCGTATATACGCTCCCTCTAGGGAAACGGTAATAGAGACTAAGAACTTCTAAGATATAGTATAATAGGTAAGGAAGGAGTATTAGAAGAAGATTATTAATAAGGTTAAAGATAACTAGTCTCTATATAAGGTTATTAGTTAGTATAAACTATTATTAAACCTTAAAGCGGGCCCTCTTATTATTAATAGTACTATTATTAATAATATACTTAAAAAGACTAAAGCTCTTTATACTAAAGTCCTCGGCCGCTTCTTATTAGTAAACAACCTAGTATACAACCTACTTAATAAAGAATACTAAGATAATAATAGTAACCTAGAATAGTATATATAAGTAGGGATAAAAGAGGTTAAGTAAAATACTATTAGGGTATCTAGTACCTCCCTAGGAATAAATAAAGTAACGGTATACCTACTAAAGGTATACTAGGAGTACGTTAAAACTCTTATTTAGTACCTATATAATAAGTGCCTCGAACTTAGCTACTTCCTAACCTATTAGAAGAAGGCGAAGGTAGCTATACTACTAAAGCTAGGCGAAAAGAGGAATAAGTCGTTCGTAAGATTATAGTAACCTATTACCCTACTCTCCTATATCTCGAAAGGCCTTAAACGGATAGTCGCGAGGAGGATTATATAGACTACACTTACTAATAGCCTACTTAGCCCCTAATATAAAGGGGTACTACTAAAGCGGTCTACTATAGACTTAGTTACCGCGTTTATATACGATATAGAAACTACCCTAGTATTAGGTAAGTAGGTAACTATAGTTACTATAGACGTATAAGGTACCTTTAACGCGCTACTTAAATAACGCTTACTTAAAAGAATAGGAGACTAAGGATTCCCTCGAATACTTCTTAAGCTTATTAACGGCTTCCTCTCCGACCACTAGATATAGGTTAGGCTAGATAAGATAATAATACTATAGTACCTAGTTAATTATAGTATTCTATAAGGGTCCCCGCTATTACTAGTACTTTATATACTATACCTCGCGAAACTCCTTACCTAAGATAAGTCTCTACGTTTCGAGTACGTAAATAATATCTACTTATATCGGGTTAGCTAAACCTTAGAGGATAGTACTAACCTTATTACTAGCGACGTATAGAGTATACTTAAATAAGGATAAGTAAACTATATTACTTTTATATCTAAAAAGCTTAAAATAATCTACCTCTTATATAAATATAATAGGGTAGCCCTAGTATATACTATTAATAAGGACCTTACTATCTATCCTATAGTTACTACGGAGAAACTAGGATAATAGCTAGCTCTAAGGTAGCTAGGAGTCTAGTTCGACTATAAGGTTACTTAGAAAAGATATCTAGTAGAACGGGCGAGTAAGGCAAGACAAGTCGCCTACTATATCCGAAGCCTAGGTAAAACTAAGGACGGCCTACTACTATCTATACTATATAAAGTAGTTATTATCTATATACTCCTATCTATCCTATATAGAATAGAGGCCTAGTACGAAGGTAGAACTAAGATACTCTAGTACCCCCGAGGATAAACTATTACTACCTATACCCTAGTTAGCGTATATAACGGCTAGTACGTTAACCTTATTAATAGAATACTAGCTCTCGTAGTCCGGGGAGTACTCCTAGTCTATATAAGGGATTAGGCCCTAAGTATAGTACTAGCTATACTAGTACTTACTAAGCTAGCTAAGAGTATAATATATACCTTTCTTTTATTTATAAAGTCCGAGAAGACTCTTCTCTTCCTCCTTTATTAAACTTATTAAATACTATAATTAAGCCTTTATATATACGCTACTCCCTTATAATATTAAGTTTAATTAATTATAGCTAACTAAGATACTACTATATAAGATAGTATATAAGTACTTAGGTAATTCTATTAGAGTTATACCCCTAGTCTAGTAAAAGTTAATTAATTCTACTTAGCTCTCGAAAGTATAGTATAGCTATTACTAGAGTTGTTCTAAGAACTTATAAACGTAGTTTAAAACCTAAGCTACTATATATAATAAGTAGAAGAAGGTATAAAAGTAGTAGAAGCTAAGATAAAAAGGCTATAAGGCTAAAGATAAATAGTTTCTATCCCCTTATTAATAAACTTACTCTTAAAGAACTTAGTATAAACTCTTAGCTAAATAAGTTAATTAAATTCTAATAACTAAGTCTTAAGCCCTAGAAACTAAAAACTATTAACCTAAGACAAATATATAAGTATTTTTTAAAATTACTTTCTAAAGCTTAAAAGCTTCTATAAAGTAAGGTCCTCTATAAAACTACTACTCTCTCTAAAATACTACTAAAATATAATCTATAATACCCTCTTACTATAAAAGTAAGCCTAAATAAGATACTTCTAAGAAAAGGGAGGTAATAGAAATAAGAAGGATCTTAATTACTTTTTTATATAATTTAATAAGACTTTTATAAATAGTAATAAGTAGGCTAAGGCCTTAGAGAGACTTAATAACATTAGATACTCTATAGGTTAACCCTAGTATAAATACTAGCTCGAATTTAATAAACTCTTACTAGTAGTAAATAAAAAGAACTAGAATAATAATATAAAGATTAGCTACCTTTAAAATACTTTCTTAAACTCTATATAAATATATATAACTACTATATTTAAATAAATAGATTACTATAAATTTGCTAAAGAAGTTAAGTATATTATAACTAACCTTAAAAAGACTAACTAGTTTAAATTATTAAATAAGAAATAGAAATAGAAAACTAAAGAATCTAGTATTAAAGGACTAGTGTTCGCTCTATAATAGAGGTAGTTCTTATTACCCTAGCTAGATAGTAAGAAGGATACTATTATAAGAGTAATATAAATAGGTAATAGCTAATTAGAACGTTATAAAAACTATAAAGGAAATCCTAGAGACTATTAAGCTATAAGTAGAAAATAAAAGGCTAAGTAGGTAGACTAAGATAAGTAGAAGAGATACTAAAAGAAGAAACTCTATTACTAATATAGAGCTTTAGAATACTAAGCTAGAGACTACTTATATAATATACCTACTCTACTAGTTAAGATTAACTAGGTTAAAGTAGAACCTATACTAAAGGATAATAATAGAATAATAGAAGCTAATACCTTTAGGTTAGAAAAAGAGTAGCTCTTAGTTATAGTTAAGAACTAAGAGTAAAAGGAGCGTTAGTAAAAGGATAAGAGAAAGTAAAGAGAGTAATAAATAGAAACCTTATATATATAGATATAGTCCTTTAAGAATCTTTTAGAACCTTTACTCTTATTAATAAGAGATACTAATACTATACTATAATAAATAGAGACCTTATAAAAGAACTAGGACTTCTAAATATAAGTAATAAGAAATAGAAGGTAAAAGGAGCCTTCTTATTTATAAGTAATTTAGAAGCTAAAGAAGTAGTTACCTTTTAAATAAGTATTACTAAATATTACTAAGTTATTTATATATATATAATACTAAACTTAGAGTTTTTAATAATTCTTAAAAACCTATAGAAAGCGTATAATAAAATATAGACTATACTAGAGAAATAGCGTTTCTACTATAGTAGAGTATTACTATAAATAAAAGAAGGTTATAATTACTATAATTATAAGAATAATAGCGCCTTTATAATAATAGCTGTCTTAAATATAAAGGATATTAGAAAAGCTCTTAAGGTTAAAAAGGAGCTATCTATAGAATAGTTAAAATAATAACTACCTCTAGAGATTAAGAATATAGTACTACTCTTTTCTAAATAAGAAGTAAAAAAGCTAGTACTTTATAGGCCTAGTATTAATACTAAAATTAATATCTACCCCTAAGTAAATAGTACTCTAACTACTTTACTATAAAGGCCGCTCTATAATATATCTAGGGATAAACTATTAGTCTTAAGGAAATCCTTTAATAACTTATAAGAAAAAGGATTTATTAGACCTTCTATATTAGAAGTAGTAGCTTCTATTTTATTTATATAGAAACTAGGAAGAGGACTAAGATTCTACTATAACTACTAAGTATTAAATATAATTATAAAACCTAACTATTACTCTCTTCTACTAATACTAGAGACCTTAAAGAATATAATAGAGGCCGACTAGCTTATAAAGGTTAACGTTATTTCTACTTTCTACTAAATTTAGATAGTAAAAGACTATAAATATAAGACTACCTTCTAAATAAGATTTAGCTCTTTTAAATAACTAGTAATACTATTTAGTCTAAATAGGGCTCTAGCTATATTTTAATAGTATATTAATAGTTTACTATAGGACTTACTAAATATCTACTCCTTAGCCTTTATAGATAACGTAGTAATCTATACTAAAGGGTCTAGGAAGGACTACTTCGAAAAAGTATAAAGTATCCTTTATAAACTCTAGGATAGAGGCCTATTCCTTAACCCTAGAAAAAGCGAATTTATAAAGAAATAAATTAAGTACTTAGAATTTATTATATATACTAGTAAGAAAGGAGTAAAACTTAACCCTAAGAAAGTTAAAGTAGTATAGAACTAAGTAGTTCCTAAGATATAAAAAGAAGTCTACTAGTTTTTAGAGTTCTATAACTTCTATTAAATATTTATACTTAACTATTCCTAGCTAGTAAAATAACTAATAGCACTTACTAGTAAGAGAACCTTATTCTCCTAGAGAAAAGGGAAGGAGCTAGCCTTTTAAGTATTAAAAAGTAAGTTTTATAAAGCCTTTATATTAGTAAAGTAAGACTTAACCCTACTTATATTTCTTAAGATAAACTATAGTAGATTTATAATAGGAGGTATACTCTTTTAAAAAAAGAATAAAATCTATTAACTAGTAAGCTTCTTTTCTAAGAAACTAAATAAAGTAGAAATTAACTATAATATCTATAATAAAAAGATATTAGTAGTAGTATCCTTACTTAAGTTCTAGGTACTTAAACTAAAAGTAGTAGGCCCCTTTATAATATAAATAGACTATAAGAACCTAGAATACTTTATAACTAAGAAGTAACTAACTAAATACTAAATTTAATAGTATAAAACCTTAGCTTTATTTTAGTTTACCCTTTACTACTAGCCGGGTACTAAAGCTATTATACTAGACACCTTATTTAAAAAAGAATAAGATACTTTAAAAGTAAATAATAAAATATCTAGGTATAAACGTTTTTTAGAGCCGGACTATATTAGAAACTAGCTAGACCTAGGAAAGGAAAGAGAGGTAGTAGTAGTAGCTACTACTTTAGTCTAGCTTTAAAATATATAGTAAAAGAACCTCTTAAACTAAAACTAGGACTCCTAAGTACTATTCTAGAAATAAGAACTTAATAAACTTTAAGATAAATTAGTAGTAGAGAACTTACTATATAATATTATTTTCTAATTAGTCTTAAATAATAACTAATCCTTCTTAAGTAAAGTTAAAATAAAGATCTAAGTAAGTAACTATAAAATTAATAAAAAGAGCTATCTATACTACTATAAGAGATTATAGGTTCCTAGAGTACTATTCTTAATAAAGGCTAAGGTTAAGAAAGAGGAATCTAAACTTAGTTAAAAGAATATTCTAAAAATAAAAATTATTTAATCTATTTATAATTTATAGGTCTATAACTACCTAGGTAGAGATTCTACTACTTTTATAATAGAATAAAACTTCTACTAGCTACTCTAGTCTAAGTATATAAGATAGTTCCTAAGGAACTATAATTACTATAGAAGAAATAAAGTATAGTAAAAGTATAAGTATAGACTTTTATAGCTACTACTAGTACTTAACTAATTCTTTTAAGAACTCTTAATAGATTTTATAACTAACCTACTAAACTTATAAGAGAATTACTACCTCTAGGTTATTAAGGACTAATTAAGTAAGACTATAGTACTAAAAGTAATACCTAGTATAAAAGTAAAAAAATATATTAAAAAGTTTATAAAATACTAAGTTTACTACTATAGTATACCCTATACTATTACTAGTAATAGAAGTATAAACTAAATAAGTATATTCTAAAAAATATTTTACTATCTAATAAGTATATAATAATAACTTAGCTCTATATACTACTTATAAACTAATAAAGGCCTAGAAAGATTAAACTAAGAAGTATAAGCTTACTTTTAGAACTTTATTAACTAAGAGTAATCTAACTAGAAACGTTAGCTTTTTACTACTTAACTAGTACTTAATAGGCGTTACTAAGTAAGCCTTAGAATAAGTCCCTTCTTTATAATATATAGTTTTAACCCTCCTTTACTAATCTTACTTAAAATAAATATTAGTATAACTTTAAATCTTCTAGTATTTAAGAAAGTAAAGGTATTTATAAATAAGATTAAAGGGATTATAGTACTATACTAATTAAATATAATAGAATCTATCTAAAAGTAAAAAGATAGTACTAATAAGAGAAAGGCCCCTACTCTAGTCTATAGGATTAGTAATAAAGTATAGCTAGACCTATATAACTACTATATAAATAGGCTAAAGAGAAGTCTAGACTATAAGTATATAAAATATATAATAGAAGAAATATTATTACTATTATTTATTTACTTATTAGGGATTCCTAGTAATATTTACCTTATATTCTATACTAATCTTTTTTATTAAGTAAGCTAGGACCCTTTACTAAAGTAGGAGACTAATAATAAATAACTTATATTTAAACTCTTTTAGATATATAAAGAATAGTAAGTAAAAGAAATACTATATATTTAAAATAAAGCTAAGAGAAAGAGAAAAATTAGATAAGTACTAGTAAAATAAGTAGATTACTGTTACGATATATTCACGTGGTTTATCCACGTGACATTTCGGGCTATATATACGCCCGGAATCCACGTAGCAGACACAGAATTATAATTATATACTACTACTACTTTTATACTCGTTATTATCTACTTTTACTACTGTTTTCGTACCTTTATTATCCTACTAAGTTATACTAATACTAATTAGTGTTCTATAGATTAATTAACTTAGTTTAAGAGCACTTATTAGTTATATTTAGTTCCTACCTAACCTACACGCCCTCTACTATTAGGTAGAGATACCCTCGGACAGGACTTAAAGACTACCGCAAGTTTAGATAGTACATAATAATCATCTATATTATCGTCCGTCAATACTCGACCTCTTAATTAAGCCTTTCGAGTCCTTCGACAACTGTTTGCACTCGTCTGCCACCTCCTTCGACGACGGGACACGCAAATCGACGACAATACTCCCACTTTCCGGAGCGTACGGATGCCTACGGGACCCCCCCCTCCTCCTCCCTCCTCCTCCCTCCTTCGAACCGATACCCTCATTCTTATTCGAAGAGTAATACGACAACTAGAGCTCCTTCCTCTTCGACAGAGACTCTCTCTCTCTCTCTCGAGCCGACACTTCTCGAGTATACACAAAATCACCCTGCAAAAGAGCCACGGAACCTCGCATTTGCACTACAAAATCACCTGCGAAAGAGCCTTGAAATCACGCATTCGTACTACATGCAAAATCACCCGCAAAAGAGCCTCGGAACCCCGTATTTGCACTACAAAAGAGTTTTTTTTCGGATTTGACGGCAATCAAAATAGGCCCCTGATAAGCACGCTATTATTATATGTTAAAGCCTACTACTACAAAGTTTAAGGTTATACCTTCGGCAAGTATAATAATATATTGCTAAGACTCGAAATTGGCCCGAAGCGATTTAAGTATACCCTTTTAACTTGTTTTCGTTAAATACTACCCTTCTGAACGCCTTGTGGTTGTCCCGGCCTAGCCTTGTCTCGAGGATCGAATAGTAGACCCTCCCTCCCTCGGGCATATACTAGACACCCCCCTAGGGCACATGCTAGACACCCCCCAGGGCACATACCAGACACCTACCCTCCCCTGGGGCACATACTACAACTACAGACCTCCCTGCCGACCTAAACATAAAGAAGCCTTGCGAGGGTTATACTCCCCCTAGCACACTCGCTAAATATCCCCCTTTTTAGTCGGACGCGACTACCCCCTTTTCTAGTCGGACGCGATTAGCGAAGGACAAGCGAGAGATGGAATAGATGGACAGAGCACTGTGATTGGTCAGCTAGACAGACAGTATGTGGACAGGACAGATGGACGGACAGAGACGGTATTTCTCTTTTGTAACTAGTAGTCGTTGCTTTACAACTTTCCTAAGTTGTGCCAGTGTTACGATATATTCACGTGGTTTATCCACGTGACATTTCGGGCTATATATACGCCCGGAATCCACGTAGCAGACACACAATTATATTATATACTACTACTACTTTTGTACTCGTTGTCGTCTACTTTTGCTACTGTTTTCGTACCTTTATTATCCTACTAAGTTATACTAACACTGATTAGTGTTCTACAGATTAATTAACTTGGTTTAGGAGTACTTATTAGTTATGTTTAGTTCCTGCCCGACCTATACGCCCTCTACTATTAGGTAGAGATGCCCTCGGACAGGACTTGAAGACTACCGTAAGTTTAGGTAGTGTACGATAATCATCTATATTATCGTCCGTCAATACTCGACCTCTTAATTGAGCCTTTCGAGCCGACACTCCTCGAGTACACAAAATCACCCTGCGAAAGAGCCTCGAAATCACGCATTCGCACCACATGCAAAATCACACTGCAAAAGAGCCTCGGAATCACGCATTTGCACCATACACAAAACCACCCCGCAAAGGAGCCTCGGACCACGCATTTGTACTACAAAAGAGTTTTTTTTCGGATTTAATAGTAATCAAAATCGGCCTCTGACAAGCACGCTATTTTTATATGTCAAAGCCTACTACTACAAAGTTTTAAGGATATACTTTCGGCAAGTACAATAACAATTCGCTAAGACTCGAAATTGGCCCGAAGCGACTCAATTATACCTTTTTAACTTGTTTCTGTCAAATACTACCCCTCCAAACGCCTTATAGTTGTCCCGGCCCAGCCTTGTCTCGAGGATTGAACAGACAGACCCTCCCTCCCTCGGGCATATGCTAGACACCCCCCCAGGGCACATGCTAGACACCCCCCTCCCCCGGGGCACATACTACAACTACAGACCTCCCTGCCAACCTGAACACAAAGAAGCCTTGCGAGGGTTATACTCCCCCTAGCACACTCGCCAAATATCCCCCTTTTTAGTCGGACGCGACTACCCCCCCTTTTCTAGTCGGACGCGATTAGCGAAGGATAAGCGAGAGACGGAATAGACGGACAGAGCACTGTAATTGGTTAGCTGGACAGACAGTATGTGGACAGGACAGATGGATAGATAGTATGTGGACAGGACAGATAGACGGTATTTCTCTTTTGTAACTAGTAGTCGTTGCTTCACAACTTCTCTCTAAGTTGTACCAGTGTTACGATATATTCACGTGGTTTATCCACGTGACATTTCGGGCTATATATACGCCCGGAATCCACGTAGCAGACACAGAATCATAATTATATACTACTACTACTTTTGTACTCGTTGTCGTCTACTTTTGCTACTGTTTTCGTACCTTTATTATCCCACCAAGTTATACTAATAATTACTATAAGCTAATATAAAAGCTCTTAGAAAATCTAGTAGATACTATTACTTTAAATAACTTTAAAGCTAAATATAGTAATTTTATAAAGAATAATAGTTTAAAAGCTAAATAGGAAAAGAAAAAGAAAAACTAAAAGAAAAGGACGCTTATAAAGACTAACGAAAGTCGAATAAAGTATAAGACTCTTATAGTAGAGAGAGAGTTTAAAAGACTATACTATTTTTTTATTTTCCCTTTATTTTCTTTATAAACCTTTTATTTATAATAGAATCTAATAAAAAATAGACGGATTACTAGGCTTTTATAGTAGGAGAGAGAGTTTTTAGATATTATTTTATTTTTTTATTTCTTTATTTTATTATTTTTAATTTATAATACCTAGTTTATACTAAGAACTATTCTAAAATTATTAGAGACTACTAGATAAGTATAAGGAATAGACTATTTATTTACCCTAACTAAAAAACTATTATAAACTACTAGGAAACTTATAAACGCTACTAATAAGATATCTAAGACTAATAAAAAATTACTAGAGACTACTTATTAAGTACTCTTAATAGGCGTAATAATAGGATTAACTAGAATAACCTACTTTTCCTTTAGCTTCCTTTACTTTCCCTTTAGCTTCTAAGACTTTAGACCTAGAGCGCGTCTCTTCTTCTTCTTTAGAGTAGTAGGATCGTTACTATTAGTATTTAACTCGATCTTGATAAAAACTAGGTTACTATAATAGGGTCCTAAAACTAGGGCTAGAGGTCTACTACTAATACTAAAAAGAAAAGCGGTAAGTAATAGAAAACTAATAGAGACTAGTAAAAACCTATAAAAGACTATTCTAAGCTATAACTTACTCTATAGTTATATTAACCTTAGTAGAAAGAGTACTAAAATAAGT
>LT855419.1:2440395-2461271 GCA_900184765.1 Hymenoscyphus fraxineus
AAGTAGAGTCTAATTAAAACTTATAAGAGATAATACTTATCCTTTATATTAATATAATTAAAGTATAAACATAAACTATAAAGGATTTACTATATAAAATTAGTAGACTCTACTAAAAAAGTACTAGAGTCTAACTTACCTTAGGTATTATATAGTCTATACTATAATAAGTATAATAAGTATAATAGAGGGGGGCTATACTTATTTAGTTAGATTTTAATAGATACTACTAAGGGAATATAAGAAATATATATAACTTACCTATTATTACTATTATTATTATTATAGTTTAAAAAGAAGGAAAAGAGGAAAGGAGGGTAGAGGGAGCCTTATATACCCTAGTATATAAGTAAATAAAGGATTATATAAGAAGGTATATCTAGGATAACGTTAAGGTAAGGTAAAGATAGTCTAGAGAAGTATAATTAAGCTAAAAGTAAAGTTTATAAAAAAAAGTAAATTTAGTATAATATTTAATAGAGTCCTTTATAGAACTAAATAGAATCTAGCGCCTTTCTAGTAAAGGGAGGGAGTATTATAAGGGATTAGGCCCTAAGTATAGTACTAGCTATACTAGTACTTACTAAGCTAGGTAAGAGTATAACGTATACCTTTCTTTTATTTATAAAGTCTAAGAAGACTCTTCTCTTCCTCCTTTATCGAACTTATTAAATACTATAATCGAGCCTCTATATATACGCTACTCCCCCGTAATAGTCTAGCGGACGGTCCCTATAGTATTACTCTTTAGAGACGCTAGCCTACTATTATTAATAGTAGCCCTTAAGGAAGCGAAGCTTTGCTTTACTATAAGACTCTAAATAGTAGATAAGGAATACCTACTTATATATAGAATCGAGGTTACTATTATTAGTAGAGAGAGGGGGAGAGGTATAAAGTAATACAACCTCTCTAAAGTATAATAGCTAGGTAAAACGTTTCTAACTATCCTACGTCCCCGCCTAGTCCTACTATACTATAGCCCTAGATATAGGATAGACCTTATAGAGGGGATTTAAAAGAAGGAGGCCGCGAAAACCTTTAAGACCTAGTAGAAGGGCCTTAATAGTAATAAGGTTACTATTTTCTTAGACGGGTCTAAGTAGTATATTAATAGAGTTAAGTACGTTAGATATAACTACGCTATCTACTAGAACGTAAAGTAAATCGCTAAAGGATATAGAGCGATTAATACTTTCTCTTATATCTTTAACGCTAAGGCTATCGGCGCCTAGCGCGGGCTATAAAAGCTTATAACTATACCTCTAGAGATTATCTCCTAAAGGATTACTCTTTATATTAATAGTACCTTTATTATATAGTATATATAAGGTAACGCCTCTCCTATATTATAATAGGCCTTTCTAAATTTATAAGAAGGTATAGCTCGCCTTAAGGTTTAAGTATAATAGTTCCTAAGATATATAGGTATCGAAGGTAATAAAGTAGTAGATTAACTAGTAGACAAGGGTATAAAGGGATAATACAACGCCGGCCTAGCGGGATTACCTACTATTAGTAGTATCCGCTTAATCTATAGAGACCTATACTAGAAGGCTAGAGAGGAGTAGTAGGATTACCGCTCCCCTAAGCTCTCCGACTAGTATAAGAATTTTAATATAATATACGTAATTAAATCCCTCTTATATCTTAACCTTCCCTAAAACTACCTTTATTAACTACTTATTATTCGGTTCTACTATAGAGACTTCGCCTAGTACTACTAATAGTATAAATATAACGCTAACCTTCTCTATACGTACGGTCGTAAGAAGACGCCCGACTACCTTATCTACTACTATAAGGTAGCCTACTAGTATATATAGTAGCTACTTAACCTACGCTTACTACTCTTTAGTAGAGTAGAGGGCCTCGACTATTTCTCGCGCCTTATAGCGGCCTCTAAAGAGTTCGCTAAACTCTTTAAGGTAATAGAGTTCTACTCTAAGATCTATTCTTACTAATAGATAGTACTACCCGCGTAGTATATATATTACTAACTTTTCTTAGCTTATAGGGACTTAGGGACTTTTCTTTTTAGAACTAGGAATAATATCTTTTATTAAACGTTAGAGACTTAATATATTTATTCTAAAAATATAAAAACACTTTTCTTTTATTAAGGGCCCTTCGAGCTATACTATAGGCGCTATTATATAGCTATATAGATATAGTAGAATAGCTAACCCTCTTACTATAAGAGAAAACCCTTACTAAGGAAACCTTAATTAAACCTCTAGTACTTATTCTAACCGGCGTAGAAGAGTTATACCTAATAGGCTTTTAAGCTATAGCCTAGTATATATAATACTTTCTCCGGTTACTATAGAGGGGTACTCTCTCTTTATATATAATTCTATAGCTTAGTACGCCTCTATACCCCTTAGAAGGTTATAGGAGACCCGGCTTTCGCTAGTAATCCGCCCGGCGTAAAAATACTACTACTACTACTACTACTAGCTACTCCTTAGTATTATAATTTACTTAGGGTAAGTAAATAAAAGGAGTATTATAGTAAAAACTCTTAGGTAGTAAAAACGTTTATAAAAGTAATACTATAGCTTATTTATTAAATATCTCTATTAGATTTAAGAGATAAATTCTTCTATTATATAAGATTAATAAATTAGTTATTTCTAACTAGTAGAAAAATTATAGCGTTTACTATAGTTCTTTTAATAGTAGTTTTAAAGGTATTTCGTATACTACTCTCCTAAGTCCTAAACTTAAAGTACTTACTTTTAGTAGTTATTAAATTAGTTTATATTCTATCTAAGTAATAAGATATATCTTTAATCTATTATTTTATAAGTATTATTTATATTATTTTATATACCTATCTAAGTAAAGGTATACGCTCTTTATATAGGCTTTTATATAGCGTTAATACTATATAACTCTTCGCCTTTATAGTTTTAATCGTAAGATCTTTCTATAGTAGTTACTTAGTATACTAAATAGTCTAATAAAAGAGTCTAGTATATTATATTAGGAGCGTACTTATTAAGGGCTCGATAATAGTCGGAGAGGGTTTAGAGTAACCGTATAAAGGGTATATATAATATATCTCTAATCTATACGTATACTAATTAGTATTAGTATAGAAATATCTAAGATATCTAAGGGTTAAAAGAAAGGTATAATATATTTAGTTTATAATATCTTAATTACTATAGAGTAGTATTATTCGAGTACTTGTAGTACTCGAACAAGTAGGTCTAATTAGGTAATATAAATAAAAGGGGTAGAATATATCTTAATACTTATATATATAGTTAACGTCGAATTCGTCCCACGTACTATAAAAGGTTAGTATTACTTCTAGAGAAGAAGAATAAAGGGATATCTTAGTTGTTAGGGTAGCTTAGTAATATATATTAGAATGGGACTTTCTTAATTAAACTAGAGATAGGGGAAGTATAGAAGGTACTAGCTTAAATATAATAAAGAATACTACTACTTACTAATTATCCGTTACTCGGTCGAATATAATATTACTATAGTTCGGTAGAACTAGCCGGCGGAGTTTAATACTCCCCTAAATCTCTTAATACTATAAAAGTAAGGCTATTTAAAGATTCCTTAAACTACGCTTTTAATACTAATTATACCTCGATTTAACTCGAATTTTACCTTATCTAGTACCTTAGTTAGACTATCTACTAATTAAAACTCTCCTAGTACCTAGTATACTTAGATTTATCTTTTATTTACCTTGTTAATAATATAGTAGAAGGTAATATTAATATACTTAACTTTTATAGTATTTGCTATTCTATTTAATATTTAAACTACTACCTTATTATCTCCTAGTAGTATTAGTACTAGTTCCCTAGTATAATCTCTACCTTTAAGTTCGACTATAAGTCTTTATAACTAAATAACCCTTTTAGTTAATTCGCTTCTAGTAATATACTCGGCTTCTATTATTAATTATATAACTAACCCTATCTTCTTACTTAAGTATTAGATAACTCTATTATTAAATATTAGTAAAGTTCTAATAATTAATTTTCTATTATATTAGTTATTACTATAATCTATATTAGAGTATACTATTTCGTTATATAAACTTATGTTACTAGTATATACTTCTACGCTATAGTCTAGGCTATAGATTAGTATCCTTATATTATTTCTTTTATACTAATTATTATATATAGATCTATAAAATAAAGTATTTTTAATATAGCTAATAATATAGAGTAGTACTTTTTAGTAGTTCTATCTTACTTTGCTTATAAAAGACACTATTTGAGTTATTATAAATATAATATTTATATAAGTATTAAGGAACTATATAAGCTTACCTAGGAGTTAAGTATACTTCTTTTTCTCTTTTACGTTTAACTTCCTACTAGGCTTCTTTCTTAGCTTATTTATAGTAGATCTATCTATTAGCGTAGTAAAAACTAGTATATCCTTATATAAGTACTTTATAATAATACTTCTAGTATACTTCTTTTAGTTAATTAAGATAGTACTATTTAAGTATTAAATAATCCTTATTTTAAGTATAGTCTTTACCTCTCTAAGATCCTTTATATTAAATCGATTATTTAATTAATCCTTAACTACTTTAATTACCTTTTTATTTAGACTAGTAATTATTATATTATTAATATAAATTCTAATAATTATACCTATCTTCTTTTATATTATTATTATTAGATCTATAGTAGAGGCGTCGAAACTAATACTTTTAAGGTATTCTAATAGTAGTAAATACTATATCTAAGCTATTTATTTTAAGCTATATAAACTCTTTAGAACCTTTATATACCTTCTAAACTAGAATTTTACTTCTTCTAAGACTTCTATATAGATTTTATTAGTAAAATCTACTACTAGGAAAGCTACTATAACATCTATTTAGTATAACTTCTACCTATACTTTATAGCTATAGTAATAATTAGTCTTATTACGTCTATACCGATTATAGGTAAGAAGGTCTCTTTATAGTTAATTCTATAGATTTTTAAGAATCCCTATACTACTTATCTAACTTTCTATTAAATAACTTTATTATTATTATTAGTTTTAGTATTAAAAATAAGTTAAAATAAAACTATTTTAGCCTTAGGTAGTAGTTTTAATATAGGCTTCGAAAGTATCTTATTTCGATTAATATTATCTAATTCCTTCTTTAGTACCTTCTTTTATTTATCTTTATCTTCGGATTCTATAGCCTTCTTAAAAGTAAAATTTAGTAATATAATAGGTACGTTTCTTATTAAGTTAGCTTTATCTCTTCTCCTTCTACTATCCTCTTAAGTCTCTTATCTCCTAGCTATAGACTCCTTTTTAATCTTATTATAGTAATTCTCTATAATTCTTTTCTTTTACTCTCTCTTTTTTATAGCGATCTAAGCTATTATAAGTTATCTAAGTTATTATAGAAGTATATTATTATAATATTAGTAGTATTCTAAGAATATCCTACTATCTAGGTCTAATAGTATAAAAGTGTCTAATAGTATTAATCTTTAATTTTTATTAGCTAGATTCTTTAATTTAGTTATATTTTCACTACTTTTAAATACTACTTTAACGTTTATTTCTTTATCTAAACCTCTATAAAATCTACTATCTATACTTCGATTACTATTATTAATACTATTAACTCCTACTTCTTTAGGTTCTTCTTTAATTCTATTATTATCCTTATTACTCGAATCTTTTATAATATTTATAAAATTATTACTAGTTCTCTTATCTACTCTTTTCTTATTATTCTACCTAGATTTATTAAATACTATAAACCTAGCTTTTATTACTTTTTTCTCTACTAGATTCTATATTAAGTATATTTTTTTAGACTCCTCCTTTTATTTAACGAATATCTCCTCCTATACTCTTAGATCTAATTTAGTTTATTTTTCTTTTAGGATTAGTATTTAGGCTAGGTATTTAAATACCCTCTAGTTTACTATACTAGGTCTCTTACTACTCTATTATTTTTATAGTAATAGTAGTATCTTCTTTATAATTTAATAATTACGTATATAAACTACTCTTATTACTATAAATTACTAGAATCTTATACTTAATTTAGTTTTATAGTAGATAGTATTCGCTTTTTTTATAATTAATTATATACTTTATTCTATATATCTATTACCCTTTAGGTAGTATCTAATAGTTAGTTCTATTATAATTCCTCTACCTTTATAGAATCCTACTAATAATTTATTTAGGAACTCTTTTCTTTTATTAAATTATAGAGATTCTACTTTCTTACTATTCCCTTATTAATAATATTAAGCTTCTACTATATCTACTTACTTATAGACTTTACTTTTTATATTTAATTTACTTAAAAGGAAATATACCTATAGTATACTAGTAAATTAGTATATTATTAATAGTATATATACGTTTCCCTATATCGATTTTTAATAGATCGGCCCCTATAAATCTATATATCCCTTCTCTAGGGCTTTTAATACTAGTCCTATAAGTATATAAGACGTATTTTTAGTTATTTTTCCTTTAGTATAAGTATTATAAAATAGAGAGTAAAAAGAGTATTCTAGGATATTAAGGAGTACGTCGCGTAGCTTGTTTTATATATAGCTACCTAGGTAGCCTAGACAAGTATATAAGAGTTCTATCTTTTTATATAAATTCTTTAGCCTAGAAACTACCTATTTATTACTTTTAGTTATATTTTTATTAAAGGAATATATAAGTACTATTTTCTTATAACTCTTTAAATAGTATTTATTTATTATTTTACCTTTAAGAGTTAAAGAAACTTTTAAAAGGTTTTTAGAGGAGTATAATTTTATTACTTTAAGTTTTTTACTTCTTTTTATATAAACTTTAGTAAGGTTTAATACCTTACTCTTAATCTTCTTAGTACTACTTCTCTTATTTTCTTTTATATAGTAAACTCGACCTCCTTAGACTAAGTATACCCTCTATATTCGACCTCTCCTTTATCCTTTAAGTACTATTATCTTACCTTATATTATACTAACTCTTTTATTAGATAAGTTAACTATATAATTTGATTTATTATCCTTAAGTATTCCTATAGATAATAAGTTCTTAAAGTATTTAAGTATATATTTAATATTCTAAATTATTATTCGCCTCTCCTTTCCTTTATAGCTTATCTATTAAATCTTTATAGAACCTTTACCTCTTAAGTTTATTATACTACTATTTATAGCTTTTACTTTTATCTTTATTAGTTTAAGCTTATTATTAATAAATATACTCCTATTATTTAATATATAGTAAGAGATATATAAATCAAGCTACTAAATTACTTTATTTATATTACTTTTATCTTAGGTTAAGAGGTAAGTAGAAACGTTAGATTTATTACTAGAGCTATTAATCTCTCTTACTATCTTTACTCTTTTAACTCTTACTCCTCCTTTAATCTCGTCCTTTGATTTTACTAATAAATATACCTTTCCTTCTTTTATTTTTAACTATTTATTATATTTATTCTAGAAGTATAGGCCTCTATATATATAATAACCTCTACTAGCGATTAGCCTAGTATTTATAGAATTCCTACCTTATAAGGTTCTCCTCTATTATCTACCCCTCCCTTAAACTTAGAAACCTCCCCGGCCTTATACTACCTAGTTTATAGTATCTAAGTAGGTTTTATTATTTCCTAATTTAGTCTCTCTAGCCTTTAGATAAGCTATAATATTATTTAAAGAAAGGGGAACTATACTTTAGTAAAGAACGTTTAGTATTATTTTAAATTATTTTTAGTTTATACTTACTTAGAGAAGGATAGTAAGTTACTAGTCTTCTATTATACTAGTTAGCTTTAAAACTCTAATTTATAACTATAGTTTCTTTATTAGGTCTAGCTTATCCTAAATCGTTATAGACTTTCGATCTATAATACTAAAGATTTATAGGTATAGAGAGTTATATTAAACCTTATTATTACTTTTATATACTTTAATAATAGTCTAAAATTACTTTTAGAGGTCTAAGATTAATAAAATACGCCTAGTATACTCTTTATTTAAACTTATATAGATCTTTAAAGATACTACTACTCTTTCCTTTTTAAGTAATACTACTAACTCTTTAGTATTATTAGTACTTACCTTAGTAGTATTATTAGTTTTAATTTTAATCTCCTCCTTAATCTACTTTACTTAATTATAGACTATTAGGTACTCGACAAAAGTAACCTTCTATATTTTAAAGTCCTAACTACCTATTAGGATAATACTCTTATAGTTATTTTTACTTATAGTATTATATAAGTAAAGGACAAGCTAATTTATTAGAAAATATATCTTTAAAAGTAATAGTACTAGATATTTATACTAGGGCTTTATAACCTATTAGAATAGAACTTTCTTAATTAAACTAGAGATAGGGGAAGTGTAGAAGGTACTAGCTTAAATATAATAGAGAATACTACTACTTGCTAATTGTCCGTTACTCGGTCGAATGTAATATTACCGTAGTTCGGTAGAACTAGCCGGCGGAGTTTAACAATATGAAACCCAGATAGTGCAGAATGATAATATAAGTATGGATAAAGGAGAGGGGAGGTACGTACATTATATCAGTGGCGTCTTTCGTACTCGGTAGGGGGTTCACAATATCTGTATATATGCAAGTACATAATGACTCCGGGCAAAAACCTAAACTACATGAGAATTCACACAGGTCGCCTGAGTTGACACTATCATCCTCTCCTGCCACGCAACCCATCTCTCCCTGAGGTGGTATCCTGGAGGCGTTTCCATGTCATCCGTTGTAAAAGCTTGCAAGTCTAAAGCCCAGTCAATACTCCCGGCAAAGTTGAGACTTTTCCAGTCAGATCGTCTAGTTTCCTTTGTCGTGGGTGTCATATATGAGACGTAGTCGCCCTGCAAAACTCTTAGTATCCATTTTTCAATTGCGGTAACAGGACCGTTTTTGGGGTTCAGTTTTCTTCATTCAATTTCCATCCTGTAGTAAACGGAAAGTAAGAACGAGGCTACCCACCTGATAAAGCAAAATATCCGAGTTGGATGCTCCGTCATGAAATGTTTGGGTGGCACCACCACGTTGAATGATTTCAATTAATTCAGCGTTGGATAAATATCCACCAGTTTTCGTACATCTTCCTGCATTGGCATCAGATTGTGTTCTGGAGCCCGTAAAATCGCACATCTAAGTAATTATATGGTCAGCAGCGGAAGTGGAATAATCTCGGAGTGTCTATGGCATTTTACGAATGCTGAGAGTATGTGATATCAAGTTGACTTACTGGTCCCCAGCAGCCATCCGAGGCCATGTGGAATGATCTTCCGTAGCTTGCTTCGCCAACAAACACTTTATTGTTAGGGACACCGGCTTTTGTTACTACATTCAAGTTAGTAGTCATTGTAGAAACTAGACGTAACTGTGGCAAAGAATCCAGTAGAAGGTAACAAAGTAAACTGGGATATGAAATAGCGCGCCAAAGACAAGCCGTGCCCGGTAATAAAAGGTGTGACTATGGCTTCGGTGACTTACTTATTGCGAGGGAATTGCGCGTCTCAGTGAGGTTGACGTGACTTCGTATACACCTTCCAGAGTCACATTGGTCGTAAGCGTTTGGGTTCCCAGCATCCCACTGACCATGAAGATCATAGGTCATATATACGATATAATCAATGACAGCAGCAATGCGATCGATGGGAAATGCTTTGAGATACCAATACGACGCTGGTGCGGCGATCGAAACGGAACGATCCGTCCCCAACTGTTGTTTAAGGACTGTAAGGAACTTGAGGTACTAAAGGTCTCGGAATTAGCCTCACAGTTCGTTAATATCATAGTCAGAGGTCAAAAAAAGATCCGTAGGAGTTTGAAGGCAACCTACATCGAGGCCGTCTGTTTTCTGTCCAATTGGGGAACCCCCCACAAGAATATCTGGGGCTCCCGGATACTCCCAATCAATATCTATGCCATCTATACCTTCCTCATTCGCAAAGGTAGCCAAATTGGATGCAAAGAGGTTGCGATTCGTAATAATAGCCGATCGAATAATATTGTATGTTGCCGCTTCGGTTGATGCTGCCCAACCACCGAAAGAGACAATACGCTAGAAGACCCGACCGTCAGAAGGTGGTGAATTTGGTAAGGGGCGCAACATATTCATTCACTGACCTTGACATTCTTGAGCTCTTTAAATTCTTTCCATTGTCCATCTTTGCTCTCTTTGATGACCGGCTTCCACGAAGACGAATTAATTTCAGCGAAGGCCCACTGAAAGTATGATACGATTAGTACACATAGTAATAAATGTATAAGGAGAACTTGGGGCATATTGGATGTCACTTACATGAATATGAGTATAACTGCCGTCCGTGTTGGCATTCTTCGCTGACAGCCACAGACAGTCTCGCTCGAGGTTAAAAGAGCTGTAATAACCGACTCGCGAAAAGGTAGCAGGCGCACCACTTTGTTTTGTCAGCGAAGAAGAAGAACACCGCTAATATCACTTACGAGTTTTGCTTGATATCGTTACCACAATTAGAAACGCAAGTATTCTCAAACCCATCGAGCTGATGGTAATGATATTGTTAGCAGGTGCTCTAACGAGATCTTTGTCCCAGGTGACAAACCTTGCTACCAGGTCCTCCACCCTCGGGCTTATGTATGTCACAATGTGCAGGAAATACACCACAAAATCCCCAATTGCTACAACAAGCTTTGAGTGGACAAGGATTTAGATCAGCTATTGAGGTAGTTGAATCTGGTTGAAGAGTGCCGGGCACAATGGGTCCACATTCAGCTCCCGCTTGTGGGGGAGGCAGAGGAGCTCTGCCATCGCTGAGACACATGTTATACCCGAGAAGCATGTTTTTGCATTCAGTCCACTTCGTAGAATTAGCCAAAGTCCGGATTCAGATTTCAATGAAAGTGATATTGCACATACTGCCCATGTCTTTCCTTTGTTCCACTTTTCGAGTTCGGCGACGGTGACTCCGTACTGTTTGGCGAGCGCATCGCAGCTGTCCCCATTTTGAATCAAGTGGGTAGCGCATATTCCATTCGCTCCCTGCTTTGGAGGATCTGGCTTGGGTTCTGTGTATGGGTCTCCTGCTGAGCAGCAAACATAGTCCCCTGCCTGTAAAGTTGAGCACAGATTTGATTTGGGGTTGAACTTTGTGAAATCCGCAGCTGAGATTTTGCAACGCGAGACTAAAGAAGAGCAACCATCTCCAGACACCACTTTGATATAGCTGCATGTAGCCCGCTTCTGAAGATTCTCGCTGTTCTTTATCAGTTCACTTCTCTTTTGCCCGTTGACTTTCCTGGCAATAACTGTTCTGCTGCTGCTTGTGGAGTTATCGTTGCTTGAGTTGGTTGCTGCCGAGCGAGAGATATCAAATGCTTTAATTGACAAATCTAGTCTGGGTATCAGGTCTGCTTGTTCGACGCAGTTGCCATTATTCCATTGTGCTGCCATTTTTTCTAGAGAAGATTTAGTACGACCCGTACAAATAAAGAGGTTGAAGGGAAACGACTGAGGGTGGGAGTTTGAATATCGCATAAATATAAGGCAACAGAGCATCAAGGGAGAGACGGGATTAATTGTTGAAGTACTTACGAACTGCACCTAAATCCCCAGTTGTGTCGAAAGCAACACCAAGTATTTGAGTAGAATCTCTTCCGCTACCACAGAGCTGGGCAACGGTACGGTTTGAGGCTAACACTATACCCTCCCAGCTTTTGGAAAGAGCTTCGAGCGCTGAGGAAACTGTAGATTTCCCCAGACCTGGGCCAATATAGACGCTCGCAACTGTTTGTCCATGGTATGCAAAAGCAAAAGATTCGTCACAGTTATCTGGCGTGTCAAAGAACTTTTGTAGTCCCTTTAGGATATCTTCCACATTACCACCAATTCCCCCACCACTACTGGCAATTACACCAAGTTCGGCTTCTACTGGGGATCCAGCAAATGAACAGGCTGGAGCTACATCGAGACTACCTTGAAAAAGATCGCTTCCCTTCTTAGGATTCTCGACAGGTTGCAAATTCGAGCTGCTATTGACAGGCGAGGTAACGGAGTCAGAACTCTGTCCCTCGAGTGCGCAGCTGCGTATCAGAGTGTGAGAGCTGGGGTCTTCCAGATGCTGGGTAACAGAAAGCTGTAATAGCATAGGCTCTTTACATCGTTGAAGACGTTTGACGGATAAGTAGGAAATCCAACTGTGAATATTGGCGTAGTCCACGCAGGGAAGCGGACAATCGTGCTGATCAGGATAATATGTTGTAAGATCTCCGATGGGTGAGGGATCATCAATCTCTGAATACAGGGAATTTGAATCAGTTATACGTCTTCAAAACATTTCGAGAAGAAATTCAATGTCGTTGACTTTGAAGATTGGATGCACAGAACTCACTTAAAGGTTGCACAGCTTGAGTGCCATCTAGGTTGAGCGCTGCATTTACAATGCGGGCCCCAAGAAGTAACCAGGCTGCGGCCAAAGATACTTTCGACATAGCGACCATAACAAGTTGCAAAGATTGATGTCGGTGAAGCACGATACAAAAGGAATGGCGAGAGACGTCAACTACTCCTTTATTTGACTCAATGTAACAAATCACTATTAGCGCAACCTTGATGCAACAGGCATACCGTACATGGAAGGCAATCGTCTATGGTCTCGTAACGTAGTTGGACCGTCGAGAACATCAATAGCGGGGGAAGGATTTTCCAATAACTTCTTCGCTTAACAATAGAGGCCTAGATAGTCTTTCCAGGTACATCAGCGGAGCTTTTGCCTAACTGTGCCTTTTACGGTATATCAAAGAAAATAATGTGTGTCATCCTTTCTACTGTGCCTTAGACTTTGCGTAAGATGCCCCATCGATCATCGCCGGTAAAACCAATAAAAACGTTAAGAGGTCTAGAGCACTCTGAATCTGAAAGCAAACACGCTTGAATTAACTTTATATTATTATCCAAATGAATAATGGTGGCGTTGTTGGTGCTTACTCTCGCTTACTCTATCCTTGATCACTTTGAATGATTCGGTACTTGTACGAGTCGCTCAATCACAACCTGCCACTAATCAGGGGTCTTCCTGTAGGCTGATACTGGGGTCAAGAGATAACATGCTTAATCTCCCGACCTCGCTGCCCCACCCTCCTACGCTATAGACCCATACTATAATTATTCTTTACGCTAAACAGTGCTAGGCATATTACAGTATTACTCATGAGCCCAAAAGTTCAAAGTATGGTCTCACCAAACTGTGAAGCTCACTCGGTGGTAAAAGAAAAAACCCGTCACCGGCCAATTCCAAATCGTTGGAAGCCTGCCAATGAGCTTGGTCGTATACAGAATGTTGGGTGGTGTATTTATGGTAAACACTTTGGGCATAGGCTGCAACATTTCCCAGGTTCCAGTTTCTTTAGTATGTGTTATCAAAAACGTTTTAGGGGCAATGCAAAGCAGCCCAAATGTTTAGTAGATTTTCGTAACAGATTTTGAGAAGTGATATTTTTGTAAATGCATCCATTATTGAGACTTGTAAGTAGATAGTGATTAAGTATGACACAAAAATAAAAGTTTCCAGATTCCCCCTCAATCTTGCCAGTACCTCCGAGTGTATACTGATATGAACATTTACCCAGGTCTGACTTAAAGATGAAGACAACCACAAATTAGAGAAGTTGCTTGTGGCATAAGCTTTACTCTCACCCTTCCCCCTTCCCAACATCTAATAAGATCGGGAATCATCTTTCTGTATTCAAGCTCACATTCCATTCCACATTGAGTTTGCAGCCGCGGCGACAAAACCAGTTCCTGCTGCCATCCACATTTCAAGATCCTCCCCACGGCCAGCAACGCCATTCTTCGCTGTGGGCGCCGGAGTCACAGAGGCCATTGGTATTCCAGAGACACCTGGGAGAGTACTTGCAATTGAATTTGTACCCGTTGGCGCAGATATTGAACCGGAAGCCGTAGTCGTCGTTACTGCCTCCGCGTGACATGCAGCAAATATAATCGTCTCGTTGAGCCAAGTAGGACCACCTGGATATTCCAGCATTGCATCATACCATCCATTTGGACAAGATTGAGCAAGTCGGACAGCGCTCGAACTATGTCCAGCCCACCAAGCAGAAGCAGCACTGCCGTAAAGTTGATAGTCCGGTCGCACCGAAGCAGGTGCTGCTGTGGTGAACTTGCACCATTCTTCTTTTGCTGGAAAACAGCCCGTTAGACGATCAAGGCCAGTCTTAGTACAAGATTCGATCAACTTGTCGCCGTAGGAGTTGAGAGCATCGAGAAGGCCGCCAGTCGGCTTAGGCACGTCGAAATATTGAGTCAGATTTGCTACAACGCACTGCCATGGATCGCGAGTAGTGGTTGGTTCGACAGAGGGTAGGACAGTCTTGTAAACTTCTGAATCTGTCCAGGCATTTGTGGTGGTGGTTATGGCAGCGATAGCCAACAAGGAGACTGTGTATGTTTTCATGTTGATGTCGAATTTTCTTTCAATGTTGGTTGCTGCAAACAAAGTCTACTCGAATAGAGCAAAGTCTTTCCGAAGGGCGAGAGATTATCATGTCGAATCTAATTGTAACTAGCAAAGGAGAACCCGATTTGGCCTAAAATCCACCCTGGTCGGAGGTTGTCAGCGCATCGGTGAGACAATTCATTTTCATCTCTGATCAATTGTGCTGTGCCTTTCATGTACCTGCAGATTCTCAACAAGGATGCTTGGCCCCAGGGGCGCATATCTAGCTTAAGCGAGGGAGAATAGGGGGGGGGGGTGCCGAGGGCGCGAGCCATACAATTTTATAAACGGCCAGTATGAGAAACTTTTCAACACCAGTCGAAACAAGCTCAATAGATCTACGGATCAAGCCTTCGTATCAAAATCCGGAACATTACAGAAACGGATTGTTGATATTGAAGATGGAAGTGATCACCAAATACAAAAGTACCCCTGTGTTCCCCACATGCGCCAAGCGCTTGGCGCGACCTGAAGCACCCTAGACTGTATATAAAGTCCAGAAATTCATCACCTCAACGTAAACGAATCAGCAACAACTCCATCTCCAACGATGCCGGAACTTGACGAGATCAGTTACTCACGCGAGGCAACAGTCTGCGCCTTCCGCGATTACTATCGTTTTCTCGTCGATTTGTACATGGAGGAGACCGAGGTTATCGATCCTCCTGCGGGAGGCTGGCCTACCATTTCCTCGGAATTTCAACGGCTTTTTGGGAAGTCGGATGAGGTTATTGCCTTACTGCACATTCTGCCTTACATTCGAGAAAGTGGACCCAGTGGCGAGTGGCATCCTCCCCATGGGAGCCCTAACTGCTACTGGGCAGACTGGCAGTCCCTGGCCGAGGGTGCTCTTAGGAGAGCTGAGGCTAGAGAGAATTCAGGTACAAACGCAGATGCAGCTCTCAAGGTGCAGTCTGAGGGCGCGCTTGATGATGTACCGGCCCACGTTGTCGGTCTTACTTTTGGTGACCGCGAGAATAAGGTCTTTCTTCTCGATCCAAACCTCGGTATTATTCATGTAAGATATTGACATTTTTGCAGCCCACTTGCTTTCCAATTCCATCATCTGCTGACCCGCTACGCAAATAGTGGCCTGAGTCAGATGGGGGTGGTACACATCGACACAACTTTGATGAAGATCCATCATTCATCGAGCCCGTCTACGACGTGGATGAACATGTGCCTGAAGAAGAAATTGAATGGCGGAACGAGTCTCCAGCTTGGGCCATTACAGACTTCTTCGAGCTTCTGAAACTACAGTACCGCAACCTCAAGTGGATTCCGATAAACTCTAGGCAGGTCATTGATATCGATGCCCATTATGAGACATCTGAGGATGGAATGATTCCAATGCTTCAGCGAATATACCGGGAGCATGGCTGGGCACCTGATCAGAGCAGTACCTACCGCAAACAGGAGTGCCTGGAGGCTGTGAAGAGAGCACTAGCTGAGAACTATCCTAATTTCGAAGGATTTTGAATACACAGACTGTTTCCCGCTTTACATGTTTTTCTCCGTGATGTTCGTGACTATCACTCACCAATTCAGGTATTTCCGGGCGCCTTTAGCCCCGAACATCGCATCGCTCTTGATCCTTGTGTTGCTGACGGTTGACCTTACAAGCATTTCGATATTATCCATATTGAACCATCATATTACGTAGTGACTCGCCGCAACACCACATATCGCATCGTGTTTGCCATTTTGGGGTTTGACCCACCGGTGGGTCGGGGTATTAAGCGAAGTCCCAGGTAACTATACCGGTACTTTACTTTATTGAAGAGGCACATGAAAGATACGAGGTCAACATAATGTGAATTCAGCATTAATCTATTGCAGCCACTTAATAAGCAATTGTTTTCAAAATAGATTCATATAAGGCCAAGATTCACTGCAAAGATATTCTTCTCTAAGCTTCACTTGAAGTGTACTCGAACTTGTACTCACTCCTTCCTACCAGATTTCAACTTCTGCCACAGTCATTATGCAATTCTTTTTGGAAACTTTCGCTTTACTTAGCGCCGCCAGTATTGGTGCCTCTGCTTCCGTCGTCCGAAGAGACTGCAGTTTCACATGGGAAGCTGAAAATGGAGATACATGCCAATCAATGGCAGCGTCCTGGGGAATCACCCAAGCTCAGTTCATCAGCTATAACTCTGGTGTGTCATGTAACGCACTCGTAGTTGGAAAAGAGTACTGTGTCGAGTGGACAGGTCCTGCACCGGGACCAACCACTGCAAACCCAGTTCCAACGCCCAGTACCACATCGACTTCAATTATTGTTACTACCACAACCCCCGCCGCTCCTTCTGGTCCCTCCCCAACTCAGGGTGGAATTATTGGTGATTGTAAGTGGTTTTGATCTTAACGACCCGGTTACGTTTTAACATTCAGTAGGCCAAAAGTTTCATCTTGCCGTCTCCGGAGATACTTGTGGAGGGATTGTATCAAACTATGGGGGTTTCTCGCTCCAGCAATTGTAAGCGCTTTATTGTGATCATGTGGCTGATATTTCCATTTGTGCCGTTACGATTTGCTCTTAGCTAACAATAGTTCTAAGTTATTCTTGGAATCCCGCTGTGGGCAATGGTAAGTCCGGACTATCCCGAATCCAAGTTGACATGAATGCTAATATTTACACAGATTGTTCCGGTTTATTCCTTGGATACTATTATTGCGTTGCTGTTACTGGAACTCCGACTGGCCCACCGGCGACTACTACAACGGCAGCTCCTTCTGGTCCTTCTCCCACTCAAGGTGGGATTGTTGCAGATTGTGAGTTCTTCAAACCTCCAAATACATCAGTACGCTGACTATGGGTAAAGGTAAGAAATATCACCATGCAGTCTCCGGTGACACGTGCCAAAAGATTGTCGATACTTACAGGACATTTTCCTTGAGTGAATTGTAAGTTCCAAGCTCTCGATCATGACTTTGAAACGACACTGACCGTCATGAAGCTACTCCTGGAACCCAGCCGTGAAAACAGGTACGAATCTATGATGAATATCATTTTTCACCGAGTTAAATTATTTACATTACTAACACCTATCAAAAGATTGCTCTGGTTTATTCCTAGACTACTACTATTGCATAGCGATTACTGGGACCCCAACTACAGCTCCAGCCACGGCCACCACAACGACACCAGCTGGCCCCACTGTTTCCCCCACGCAAGCAGGCGTCTCACCCAACTGCAGAAATTGGTACTTGTTTTCATCAGGAGACTATTGCCAGAAAATAGCGGACCAGTTCAAAATCTCCTTGGCAAACTTGTAAGACATATTTCTGTTTATATATACGGTGGTCGTAGAACAAAAGCTAATGTGTAATCTTACGTCTTGGTAGCTATTCTTGGAATCCAGCTGTAGGTGGATCTTGTGGTCAGCTTTGGCTTGGATATTATGTTTGTGTTGGGTCTTCTTGAGAAGAGGGAAGTCGGATTTTGGAAAGGGTAGAGTTAGGTACTGTGTGATATTTATCGGACTATCGGATTATATATTATAATATATTATTAATATTAATTGCTATAAAATCATTATCGATCGGCTAAGATTTAACACAACTCTTGCTACTAAGAACATGTAATAATAATATCATAAGTCTAAGTAACAACACTTCGAAACCCAATCCCAAAAGTTCACCCTCCTTCCTCGTTAATTTCACTAAGAAGAGCTTACAACCTCTCTATCCAAACAAAGAAAACATAACAAAGGTAATCCTTACATCCACCACGAACAAACCCCCCATTTTCCACCTCTAAACAAAGAGCTTCACCCCTATCTAAAAAACAAACCCCGTTGTCCCAACACCCCATAACCACTCCATAAACAACATAAAAAACACCATACCAAGTAAAATACAAAAGCATATCTTCCTTTCCCTCCACCCCTTCCCATCTCCTCAAACCCCATTAACCTCAATCTCCTAAAACCTACTAACCCTACAGAAAATGTGTCACTACACCATCCCCTTCTACGCCTGCAACCACTTCTCCCGCGGCCCCTACACCCTTACAACCTGCACACAGGTGCACATCGCGCGAGTAACCGGCCTCGTCGGTATGGGAAGTATATTAACCTGTGACCCGCTCGATGAATTCTTGTATGTATGGAATGGAGAGGGGGAGTGTGAGTATTGCGTTGAGCGAAGGGCGAGGAAGAAGAGGGAGGCGGAGGAAGAAGAGGAGGAAAGGAGAAGTTATATGAGTTGGATAGATGGGGTTGTAGGTTGGGTGAGGAGGTTGTAGTTTAGTAAGTATTATCTTGGGCGCTTAATAGCAGCTGGGACGAACTACGGGGACTTTACAATCTACTATACAAGTACTCGTCCCAAACACCTCGAATACCCTCTACAAAGCTAGAAAATGCTCCTGCGGAAAAGAGAAGACGAAATTCTACCCCCCGTTCTACCAAATAGTTATATTAAGCGAAGAACCCCTAAACTTATAGCAAAATTAAAGCCAACCGCGAACCTCGCCTGTTCAGACCGTTCTCGGAGAAGCTCTTTAGAGAGCTCTTCTACAAATCCAATTTCTCATTAGAGATGTAACCCCCTATTACCGGCCTCGATTTAGATCCTACTTTATTCTTGTATAATCTCCTTATTATTTTGCACTATCTATTTACAAGGGCTTGTCCCTATCCCCGACACCTATAGAGTAGTCTTTTTCTATACCCCCCTTCCCCCCCCGATACCTAGGGTACCACCCTAGCGTCTTTGGCCCTATTATAGGGCTCTTAGAACCTGGTTAGAAATCGGCTAGTTATATTCGTCGGACGTTAAATAAAAATGAAAAAGTTAAATATAGAAAGTATTATGTCGAACAGATTAAATAACTGAAGTTAAAGAAGTGTGGAATAAGAAAACCTAGAAATGGGGGAGGAATGAGAAGTTAGGTATCAAGTTCACGCAGTGATACAAGGTATGTATTTAGATCCGAATATATAGAAAGTTATACCAAAATTAGATTTCCATAACTTCACCTCCTTCCTTCCAAACCCCCAACCCGAAGTAAAATACTCACGAGAGCCTTATTCCAAAACATCCCATCGATCTAAATCCCTCTCCACCTCTCTCTCGCCTCTATCATCACCCCCTCCGCGCCCAGATCCTCTCCATCCTCCCGCAAGCTCATCCTCGCTCCTTCCCCCTACCCCCCTTCTCTTATCTATTACCTACGACTAGTATTCTGCAGACTCCCATACGCAGGAGGTCTCGCCGTCCAACAAACACATATTTTGTGCTCACTATACATACACAAGATCATTATGAGAAATCCGTTCCTGTTGTTCTTTCTTTTGTGCGAGAGAGGACTTACTCGCAAAACTGGTTTCCACCACATAGCTGTTTACAATCGGAATTCACGTTAGATGACTATTGCGGGTCGGCAGCATGTCGCTATTGTAGGAGCGTGAGGAGGGAGATGAGTTAGAGGGCGAAACGCATGGTGGGATTTACTAATTTGTTATAAAGAGTAAAGATATATTTATACTCGATAGAGGAGTAGAGTTAGACGGAAAGCTGGGTGGGTTTAGGGAGGTTATATAGATGGCAGCACCAGGGGGTGTCTGAATTCAAGACGCAGTCCCCGAATTTCGCTAAAAACACACCAAAAACGCCCTCCGTTACTAAAGTATAACAAATCAAAGAATAATCTATATATTCTATAATTAAGGATCTTTAATAAGACAGATAGCAGTTCTAATCTGTAATATTTAGAATTTTAATAGAAGAGCTATCTCTATTATACTTAAATATAGTAGATTTACTAAGGGATTTACTAAGAGAAAACGTTCTACTAGAGTATCTCTGAAATATTAGGTTTTAAAAAAAACTCTCGCGTATTCACTTAGTCTATATATACTAGAAAATTAGTATATAAGATATTTTATACAGTTTTAATATAATCTCGTAGAGTTATAAGGTTATAAAAACATAGGTTTTAGTATATTTATATTTTCGACGAAAATCTATCCTAAACTACGTCTTTAATTCTAACGACCCTAGTACTATAGTAGTAACTTAATATAAAGATATCCTTACTTAAGTACTTACTACAAAAGTCTATTTATCCTAAGTATCTCCGATCCCTAATTCCTTATATACTATTTCCTCTATACTAATCTTAGGACATACTTCCTCCCTAGCAAAAACAGTATATCTTCCTCATGTACTATAAACCACTACTATAGTAAAAGTCCCCAGAGAACTTAAAATCATTTCGCACCCTACCTAGAACAAAGGATATACCCCTAACCCTAACCCTAACCCTAAGGTTATTTACCCTAGAATATCCTCACTAGCACTTACACCTTTCCCCCCCTGGTGCCCCCTGTTAAATCTACCGTCAAAGTATATATAATACGACTCAGCTC
>LT855419.1:2461302-2477646 GCA_900184765.1 Hymenoscyphus fraxineus
ACCACCTCCCCTAGCCCTTACAATCAAATATACATCAAGTTTCAAATCCACAATCCAGCCTCACCTTTCATTCTTACCCCATAACAATACCAAGTACAGTACCTCCTTAAATATAACGAAAACCCCTAGCACGGCCAGTCCACTTAAATATCCTCCGACCGGTCCGACTCCGACACCTCGGATCTACATAGCTAGACCCTTCCTCCTAAAAGCCAAGCCCAACCGAATTTTGACTTTTGAACATACCTAGATATATCTACCTAAAAACCTGATTCCCAAAACCACAGCGCTCGAGCTCACGTAAACCCTAAGAATAAATCAGATATACTCCGTAAAGGTCCTAGAAGTCGGGACGAAAACGCTAGGTAGTAATGTTAGCAAAGAGTAAACTACGTATTTTCATCTACCTACTCTCACTCCTCAAGCAAGGGCCTAGATTCCCCTAAGTTATACATACCTATACCCTATGACTTATACCCCCAACTCTCTCCGCCTGATAGCCTCCCTCCTATTTAAACTACCCTCAACTCCATCACCTCAACTCACACCACCCCCAACCCCACCCTAACACAACCCCTTCTCCACCCCCAAAATCCGAAGCGCAAGCATCTTAGAATACCACCGACACAACATCAAATTCCCCGCCATAAACCAGAACCCCTCATGTCCACTATCCCTCCAAAGTCCCCTCGTCTCTCCTTCCTCATCCATACCCCAAACACCGCCCGTCTTCGAAGCTACCTCGGTCCCAAAGATCTTTGCACACGTCGTATTCATACTCTGATATCCAGTGGCAAAGACCACATCGTCAGCCGGTAGTTCACTGCCGTCGGAGAACTGGACGGCGTTGGGGAGAAGGGAGGTCACTTCGACGCCTTGTTTGATTTTGATGTGGCCGTCGATGATGAGTTGTGAAGCACCGGAGTCGATGTAGTATCCTCCGCCTCTTTGGAGGTACTTCATCCAGATTCCTGACTCGTCAACTCCGCCGTCCAACTTAAATCCCACACCTTCAAGTCCTTTGAGAATCTCCTCATCAACTTTCCCTACCATCTTGGTTGCCCCTACATTCAAGGTTTTTACCACGCGATTTGGTAGACTCATATTCAATGCATCCGCAATCTCAACCGGCGGTCCATGTTGCCCGTAAAGAGCCGCCATAGCATCAACATTAGTCTTTACACCCACAACATAGGTTGATGAGCGTTGGATCATGGTTACGTGGTATCCATTTTCATAGTAGTGTTTTGCTATATCGTGACCGGAGTTGCAGGAACCTACTATGATGGCGTGTTTGCTGTGTTTGGGGACAGTTGGGACGCCTGTGAACTGAGAGGAATGGATGAGAGTGCCTTTAAAGGAATTGACACCCGGGATATGGGAGGGAAAGTTAGGTTCGCCACTGTGGCCTGTCGCCATTACTATATGCTGGGAGTATGTCAATTACAAATTAAAGTAAGAAATTGAATTTAGGGTAACTTACATGTGGATGGATGACGGTACTTTTGGAAGAACCATTTTGACCATCAGTAGTAGTGAGATTGACAGTCCACTCTTTCTTCACATCATCCCAAGTCGACTTTTCAATAGTAGTTTCACACCAAATCGTCAAGTCCATAAACTTAGCATAACCTTCCAACCAATCCGCAAGCTTGTCCTTAGGAGAATGAACGGGCCAATGCTCAGGGAATGACAGATAAGGCAAATGATCGAACCAAACCGGGTCGTGCAATACAAGACTTGCATATCGATTTCGCCAATTATCACCAACTCGCTTCATCTTATCCACAACCAGTGTCTTGACTCCAAGCATTTTGAGTCTCGCTGCAACAGCAAGACCCGCTTGTCCCGCACCTAATTTTATTAGCTTCAATCGAACCCTAAATCACAACTATCAAATGCCATTATGCGAACAAAAGAAACCGATGTAGAGAACACATACCAAGAACAAGAACAGCCACCTTCCCATCCTCAAGCCTATCCTCTCTCTCTCTCTTCTCCCCCCAACACGTCCCCTCCCTCTCAGCCTCATACCCATACCCCCTCCTACTCCCAACTCTCTCCTCAAACCCCCTAATCTCCTTCAAAAAAGTAAAAAGAGTAAAAGCCCTCCACTTACTCTCCTCCTCATCAAACACCAAATTCACAACTCCCCCACCACTCCCCACATCCGTCTCAACCTTCAAAAATGAACTCACAGTCTTCAACTCGCCAATACTACCATGTCGCGGCTCATGAATCGCCGATGACTCATCAATGGAAATGGATTTAACCCTGATGGACCTTTCGTTTGAGTTTGATGAAGAGAGGAAAAAGGCGATTTTCTCGCGGCCTTGGAGAGTGTGGAAGTCCCAGGAGAGACAAAGTTGATCGCGCCAGTAGGAGTCGGAGGATAGGAAGTGGATTGTTAGTGAGGGAATATCGTTTTTTGATAGTGCTTCGTTGAACGATTGGACCCAGGCTGAGACTGTGGCTTTGGGGTCATCGGATTTGGTGTTTGTAGCGGTAGGAAGAGGTTGGATGGGGAGAGGGAAGGAACCTGGTTCGATGCGGTTGTGGGATGGGATGTCATTGGTGGCGGGTGGAAGAGTATCAACGGTTGCCATGTTGATTTTTCATGAGATTATGATGGCTTTGATGGAAAGCTAAGTAAAGCAAAGTTCTTTGTCTGTTGGATCGAGTAGATTCAAGTTTCGCAAGTCTCTTGGCGAGAAACAGGATATGAAGGAAGGAAGGAAGGAAGGAAGTCAAGAGTCGTAAGATGAAGTTGAAGGAATAAGTACCTGCCTATGACTACATCAAGTCGGGTAAGTTGATAGCTATTCGCTCTTTCCCCCGCTTCACTTGGGGCCGGAAGGAAGGTCAGGCGAACGTGGGGTGCGTGGCGGGGAAGGAGGTGCGGGGTGTTTCCTTCTTCCGGTGTTTGCTACCAACCAATCATTGATGGATTGGTTCTGAAAACGAAGAGAAGTGCTTGAAGTACTTGAAGTGGGAAAAAGAAGAGAGATCAAGAAGTGTGCTACAAAAGAGAATTCCATTGCTCTTATTGCGTCAGACCAATGCAGAATAATGTTAGAGGTTCCTGTCACGAACATGAGTACTTCGAGTACTTCAAGAATTCCTTTGTCACGTAGACCAATATAGAAAATGTCTCGTCTGGAACAATAATATGTAGCCTGCAATTTCCAAATCACCAACAAAATGCTAACACTCCCAATTCAAGGCCAGCGATACCGCCCTCGCCGACGACCAATGCCAAGACCTTCAGTGACAGCCCAATCATTCAGATCACTAGGCCAACATTGATGCATCTGAAAATTCTGGTTGACATCGTACCAATCAGGAAGATTCTCACGACGATTTTCCGCGACTCGATGAGCCTCTTGCCAAAACCAATCGTGTTCTTGACGGAAGCGCTAGGAGCAGAAGCATTCAGCATAGGAACTGCACTTTTCGGTGCAATGAAACTTACCTTGGGCCCATACTGATTCCAATCACGACCCATCTTCGAGGGATCAATTCTATGTCCGCGATTCAAGGTTCTATCCATCTGACCATATTCCAAAGCTGTGAAATGTGGGTAGTAACCCGGCCCGAGACCATCTGGACCTTGTTGACGATAATCATTGTCCCAGGCCCATGATTTGTATCTTCTTGTATGCGGGTCATATCTCTTGTTGCCCCGAGACACATATTGTTGGGTGTTCTCAATTAATTGGGCGTTGGGATTGGTGTATGAATCCCTGAAGTGGTGTGAGCTGATGCTTATTTCTTGTCTCCTCAGGATATGACTTACCAATTCCCCCATTCATCGGGCTTGATGGGCGTTTTGTCCCCCTTCCTTTGGAGGAAAACATCTGGGCCACGATTGGTGATGACATTGTTGAGTCTGCCAAAAAACCCACGATGACCACTCTTTCCCTTGGGGCCATCCTTGGGCCAGACAAATTGAAAGTTCTTGACCATGATGGAAAGTGAAAGAAAAGGAGGTGGTAACGAACATTATGAAAAAGAAAGCAGTTTGGAGAACACCGTCTAACATCTTTTAATTGCCATGACATTGTAACATGATGACTCTTGAACAACACTTCCCGTTGAGTTTGGAAGTTTGGTGTTTTAGTCCATCGTTTCCCATTGCTTGCCAGACTTAGCTGTGATTCATTCGCTGCCACCTAAGCAGCAAACGCTGAGATGGAGCTTCATTCTGTTCCTGTGATACTTCACACGAGGCTGGCCTTGAAGACGAACAAATATACATATCAGGAATATGGGCAAGCAATCGATCAAGGTCCAGAGGCGAAGGATCTCGATTTACCGAGACGGAAAAACCTCGCAATTTGTATCCCCATCTTCCAAGGTTGTAGGACTAGAACTCCAGCTGCCTCATAAGATCATCACCTCCATACTGGATGCTAAGAATGCTTAGGTAGGAAATCTCAATTTCTTTTCAAATACCATTTCATGTATGGTTCAAGTGCTCACCATCTTGATTGGTCGGTTGAGGTTCATTCAAGCGTCCCTCTTAGAACAGCGGATTATGGAGAATCGGAAGTCATTTTCCGTCCCTGGGCATTCTGGGCATTCTGGGTTCCCACAAGCTTAGTTCGCATTCACCAGCTTATTCACAAGGGGTCTGGAGACTGAGGTGTAACTTTTCAAACTGGAAGGAACACATCCCATAGCCTGCACAAAGGAAAGTACCTGGCAGCAGTATTTTGTGCTAAAAGAATGTCTGGAGATGTTTTTTTATATGAAGTGATGAGGTCAGATACCAGAATGTGGGGGAGCCCAAAGGAAGCGCTAACACGCCAAAAGGTCCACCGACAGGGGTGACTCGGACCAGCTGGAAACAAGTAAACAGCGCCGCCAAAGCCAACGCCAACCGATTAGGCGCGTCCACTCGTCGGCGTCGCGACATGCCATTTCACTACCACCACGGATTCCCTCATCAAATATTGATTCAACACCTCCGCACCAGCTTCGCAGCTCCTCCCACCACCTCACTCTGTCTATTTGGTTCTGGCTGTTAATATTGGAAATTTGTTCACAAGATCTATCCGCAGAATCACATTTCCCAACCCAAACCGATCCATCGCCTTGTGCCGCCATTCAAAAGACTGCCTCTACCCACGCGTCGGTTCCAACATCACAACCACCTCAAACAGTTCAATTGGGGAGCATAAGTTACCAGCGAAATATCAGCGACTGAGGTCGGTGCACATACGAACGAATTTCTTTCATTGCGAGTTTCTGTCGGCAGGGGAGCTCTTTTGCGCGAGCAACTAGAGGCAGTATTTCCAGAACTACGAAGTCGAAGCGTATGCTAAGGGCGGATTTTGAGGTGCTTCAATTGCAAAATACATATCAATACATCTCGAATCAGCAAAGAAAAAAAACTCACAGTCCCTCGTTACGCCAAATCTGGATTCCACCACTTTCCATTCTTCCAGGAACTGATCCCACCGAAACCGAGAACACGCCCAGGGCATTCTTGATTTGTCCGCGAGTACGAGTCAAACCCGGCGACGGTACCCAGATCTTTCCGGAACCCTTGTCTGAGATGCAGCGTGTGTGTTGTGGCGTATCTTGAAGGCTGTTGTATGGAGTATACCAAGCTGTGTGTGAATCATACCACGCAAGAAGGCGGGGTTGTAATATTGGATCTTTTTGGTCACTAGTGAACTGCTGCCAAAAATTACACTGCAAGTACAACAGAAGTCAGAATGCCGACGACAAACGTTAAACCAGGCTCGAGCCAGGAGTTGCAGTGTATTGCTGATGCTTTGGCGAGGTCTAAAAAGGTTATTGTGGTGACGGGTGCCGGTATCAGTACGAATTGTGGTATACCAGTGAGTTTCCCGCCCCGGATTGATTAGGGACGGTGTTGATCAAAGTTGTAGGATTTCCGGTCTGAAAATGGTTTGTACTCCTTGATTCAAGCTCAGTATGACAAATCTTTAGAGAACCCACCATGGGAACAAACAAATACCTTTGACATTGATGATCGACCAAAGAAAAGAAAGCGACCGTCATACTTTTACGAGGTCGTGGCCCCGGATGGCAATGTTGTCGGGGTGATTGATGATGAGGAAGCCCCGTCGTCTCAGCCACCGTCAAGAGACGATGAGAAACCACAAACATCCAATATATTGCCTTCAAGCAGTCCGCTAAGCTCCCGTTCGACAACCCCGTCGCTTAGTTTGTCATATTTTGACATTCCTCATTATCAAAATCGGGAGTCGGATACATCAGTCGGCAGCTCGACGAGAGAGAATAATTCTCCTTCTCTGCGCTCACTACGATCAAGTCGGCATCGCGTGACTAAAGATTGTAGTCCACAACCCAACGCTCTCGAACTTCCCAGCCCAGCATGCGAGCCTGAGCAGCCACAAAAGTTTACAAGAAAAAGTAACGGTCGGTTCACTAGGAAATTCTCGAGTTTAGCAGACCCTCCGACCGCCGCGACGAGTAGAACTTCATCTCCTACCAGATCTCTCAGAAGTGGGACTGTCAGAACGTTTACCCCTGAACCTACGACAGCACACCTCAACGGTGTTCCTATTGACGATCTTCGCGAAGTACTACCCAACAAACGTCGACAAATCCTGCAAAGAGAAGCTTCAAGTTTTACGAGCTCACCGACGGATGAGGAGCCGTCGACTCAATCATCACAAACCTCTTCCCGAACCCTTCCTAATATGAAAGGACGTGATCTTTTTGATTCCATGGTTTGGCAAGATCCTTTCACGACTTCAATTTTCTACATGTTCATATCTTCGCTGCGCCAAAAGATTCAAAATGATGTTACAACGACGACAGAAACCCACGCCTTCATCAGAACCCTCCGCGACGGGGGACGTTTGGTCAGGAACTACACACAAAATATCGACTGCTTGGAAGAACGCCTGGGGCTATGTACGGAACTCACGCGTGGGCCGGGTCATCGCGCAAGGTTTCACTCGAAAACGCAACGAGAACCTCGACCAGAGATCATCGACGAGCAGTCCGCTCACAACGGAGGAGTTGAGGTTGTCCTCCTCCACGGGAGCTTGGTTGACCTCCGGTGTGGACTTTGCGGGAAATTATCGCCCTGGAGCGAAGCAGATCGAGAATCTGCAACATTGTCTGGGCAAGCCCCCGACTGTCCCTACTGCACGGAATACAATGCCCACCGTACTGGAAGAGGTAGAAGAGAGTTGGCCGTTGGTCGATTAAGACCGGATATTGTTTTGTATGGAGAAGAACACCCCCACGCAAATCTTGTTGGGCCTCTTATCACACACGATATTGGAATTGGACCCGACGTCCTACTAATTATGGGTACCAGTCTAAAAGTCCATGGGCTCAAGATCATGGTCAAGGAGTTTGCCAAGGCTGTACATGGCAGAGGAGGAACGGTGGTGTTTGTTAATAGAACCAAGCCACCTGAAAGCACATGGGGTGATGTTATAGACTATTGGGTTGAATGGGATTGTGATGCTTGGGTATCAGATCTCAAACAGAGGAGAGAAGACATATGGTTACCTCAGGGCACAATCGAAGAGCCGAAGAAGAGACAATCCATAGAGAAGAAGCGACAATCAATAGACCGACCGAAGCCAAGAGAATCGATCGGCGAAACGAAACCTGGAGTCAAAAAGTCGAGACCACAATGTATGAGAGACGACAAGATGAATGGTGCATATGTCACTTTCAAGATACTGGATACGCTGAGAATGTTCCCTGATGATGCCGGAAATATTGCAAGTCGACCTGCACACCCTGATAAATTCCAGTCGAGAACATCTCTGGGTGCTAATAGAGAATCACGCCCTGAACTCTCCTTGCCGACCCTTACAATTCCTGCAGGTGTAGCCAAACAGAAACCTCCTGCGCCGAAAAGAAAAACCAAGTCCATGTCAGCTGCAGATTCTCTTCCAAAAGCTATTCCACAAATTAAGAAGAAACGACAATCAATGCCTAGCAAACCAACGAAATCCACTGGCACGACTTCGAAGGATGAACAGGATGAACAGGATGATGGCCCTCAGAGTATGGGACAAGATGAATCCGTAGATGAACAACGAGCAAAAGATGCATCTCATGTCGCCAACGTTCTCGAAAAATGGAAAGAGCTACTCCGTATCGTCCCAACCCTACCCAAACACATATCCCCACAAGAAAGACTAGATACGTTAAAACACAATCTCGGTACCAACGCAAACCGATTCCCCGCCTACTCATACTCCAACCACTTCCCCAACCTAGGAGCCAAAAACTCCGATTTCCTCGAACGAATCAACCTCCTAACCCACCCACCACGCGGCGATTCTCTCCCACCAATGCAAAATGAGCCACCACGAAGTCCCAACACCCAAACCAACGACAATCGACGCACCTCGAGACGCCTCATGAATCAAAGTCCCGAGCAACTAACTGCTCAACTCGCAACGGCCTGGGGTGGTGCCGTACGACCTGGGAGGGTTCTCCCTTCTTTAGAGGGACCGCAGGATCTGGAGGATCTTTCCTTACTGCCTACTCCTCCTGCGAGTGGGGCGAGTAGTGATCCGATTACACCTACGGCGAGTGAATCCCAGCCTCAGCGCATCAAGCGGATGGGGAGTATTGGACGGATTCTGAGTAGTCCTGTGGATGAGAGTGAATGGCATGATGCTAGTGAGGTTCTCTCGGGGTAGGAAGTCTTTTGCGGGGTGTCGTGTGGTTGTGGGGTATCCTGGATGGGATGGTGGGACTTGCGTGGTGGGTGATGGAGGGAGGGTTGGTGGTCTCGGGAGTTTGGATGGGGGTATAGTGTGGTGTGTGTGGTGTGGATTTATGTAGAGTATAAATGGGAATCGGGATGGCGATGGCGATGGCGATGGAAATGGAAATGGAAATGGGTAATTATAGGATCATACTATACTGTACATACAGAACAGTACAGTGTATGTACATGAAGCGTTTCTCTCTCTATTTCCTGGTGGTATCTTACTGGTGATATGTATAGTAAGTAGTATACTGGGTAAGGGTGAGGGGTATGGTACTATACATGAATGGGTACGGAACGGACTTAAGTAGATAAGGCCACTACCAGTGTATGGTATATCCCGTCCATTCCTATTCTAACCCCTATAAATAGAGTAGGAGAGCTAGGCCTTTAGCCTAGTAAAGGAAAGGAGAGCAAATTATATAACTAGATAGGAGCGGAGAAGGAGAGGCTAGGTTCGGGAGAGGAACGGAAAGGAGAGGCTGAAATAAGGCTAAAAATAAGGCTTAATTAAGCGATAGTATAAAGGCTCGTAGAAGTAGTAGGGAGGGTTCGCTAGTAGTTATTTTACTACGTGAGTAATAGTCTTTTTACTATAGTACAAAGGTATATAAGAGCGCTAGGGAGGGTTCTTCGTAGTCTTTTTACTACGTAAGCCAGTCTTTTTACTATAGTACAAAGGCACGTAAGAGCGCTAGGGAGGGTTCGCTAAGTAGTCTTTTTACTACGGTAGGGTAGTACGTGGGAGCTAAGGAGGGGATCACTTTGTAATTTCTACTATATTTCAGACCTATCTTTAGACCTACTAAAACAATACCTAGTCTTAGGAGTACTCCTTACCCTTCCTATCTAGTACCCTAGTAAGGATAAGGAGTATTAATTAGTTTAGAAAGGAATAGATAGGAGAGCTTTCTAAACGTAAAGGATAGGCCTCGGAAAGGAGTGTAGATAGGAAAGGACGGGAGTAGAACGAACGGGAGATACTATACACTGTAGTATAGCGTATAGAGTATAGAGAGTAGGTATATTTCTAAATCATTCTTTCTTTATTTTCATTTTTATTCCGATTTATTAATCTTAACTAATCCCCCCCCCCACCTCTCTGCCTATTACACCAACTATCCACCTAACCCCACCTCCTCCTTCCTCCTCCCACCTACCCTCCTCCTTAACAAAAGAAAAGAAAAAAGAAAAAAAGAACAAGTAAATAAAACTCGCTCAGGGTATCTACAGTACAATACGTACATAATAAAGAAAAAAGAAAAAAGAAAAAACCAACTAACTAATAAACCCTAAAATAAAACGAATTTAATTTTCAAATTCATCTTTTTCATTCCGATTTATTAATCTCAAGCTACCCGCTNNAATACGTACAGAATAAAAAAGAAAAAAGAAAAGCCAACTAACTAACAAACAAACAAGGAAATAAAAAGTACGGAAGATCGCTAAACCCCACTAAAATGCGGGATTTTCTCTTCTCTTCTCGCCTTTTTTGGGGGGGGGAGGGGATTCTTCATTTCGATGAACTTCCTCCATTACAATCCATACCCTCGCAGAATCCCGAATATCTGAAGGGACTCCAGGAGAAAAAGAAGATGAGATTAGAGACAAGATGAATGGCGGGTGTATTGTGTATATGCCTGACGTCATCTCGCATCAAGAAATGCTTAGTAGTAAACCTTCTCAGCCTAAAAGAAAAGAAATTAGTACGATTTTTCATCCACTTAAAAGGAAGGAAACTTACCCATAGAGGCGGTCTAGCATTAGCCTGATCCCAGACCAACTTATTATTCTCATCCAGTTCACACCCATCATCAATGATAGGAATGACCCGACTAGTGTGAAGTACCTCCTGTCTACTAACACCAGCAACATCTCTTGGAATCCAAAGTAATGGTGCCTCACTGATGACAGATGGTGGGTGGTAGGCGCTAGAAGCAATAGACTCCTCGTAAAGGTGATCAGGATCGACGAGGTCATGAGGAACGAGACGGCGGAGAGTATGGTAGTCGGTGTAGATGTGGGGTGCGAAGAACTTGGCGATGAAGTTGGGTTTCTTGGGTGTTACTGTACTCTTAGGAGAACCCTCACCATCCTTTTCTTCCTTGAGATCGGCACCATGTGGGTGGAGTCCTGATTCGAGTCCTTCACGAAGAGACTCTTCCTCGGCTTCCAAAGTCTTGGGAAGGTTGTATAATAGAGGATCAAGAGCAGAATTGAGTGAAACGTGGTAGAGGACAGTGAAAACGAGCATGATGACCATGAGAACCAGAGGACCTGGTGTAGCAGCAATACCGTAAAGTCCGATAAGACAAACTTCGGCAAGATAGACACCAGTCAATAGTTGTTGAAGTGCACGAGGGTATATAAGACCCTTGGTATCGATTTGACTGTCACTGACAAAGAGAATGTTGTATCGGAAAGCGATGTAAAAGAAGGACATGCCGACTGTAGCGAATCCAAGGACAAGTGGGGCGATGCAAGAATAGGTCAATCCAATGACTGCAATGTTAGTGAAGACTGGAAGAGTGCTACCCCAAGAGATAGCGCTCATAGCTGACCACTTTTCGTACATTTTTCTAGGTGTGTTGGCCAAGAATTTGTACATAATCTTGAAGATGAAGAAACCGACAACCTGGGAAAGATAACCCGAAGAAACGGTTAAACCTTGAACTAAAAAGTAATTGATATAGAAGTTGGATGCTTTTGGCAAGTTCTTGGCGAGAAGAGTTGGAATCCCGGTTGGGTTCTCCGTGATGGATTGAATGAGAGTTGGAGCTGAGGAAGATAATGTCATGACCAAGAAGATCTGAATGACTTGAAAGCAAAAGTATGCGTTTTGAGTAAAGAGTTCGACACGTGCCATGGATGGTTCGCCAGCAAGTTTAGCGACAACTGAGCAATCGTTAGTTTTGGTCATATGGATGGGGAGGGTGAGACTTACCTCTCATGATAACAGGGACCAAGGACATGAGAATAGACAACGCCACCGCAGGAAGAAGACCAGTAACCACACCCATGATAACATTTGGAATGGCGTTCAACCAAGAGAGCCAACTGTAGGTATCCTTCAAGTAGTTGATGTTGGAGATAAGACCAACGAATGCAACAGGAATGGCCCAGAAGACAATAAGAGCAGTTACAAAAGCAAGGACTGCGATACGGCGAAGTACTCGTTGCCACCAGCTAATCTTCAATGACTCCCAGACAAGTTCTTTAGGATTGACACCAATATAACGTGGAGACACTATGAGGTGGTTAGTGAGAGTATGGGGAATTTAAAAAGGTAAACATACTGTGAAGGGCTTGGTGATGTGACAAGGTTTGGAAAGCAGCTTGTGCATCGGATTGATATTCAAATTCAATGAAAACACTTCCTGAGAGTTTGGTCTCTCCATCGAGGTATGCGGCTTGAGCAGCTTCCGTCTCTGGAATCAATCTGGCCAACTCCTCACGAGCCCAATCAATCGTATCAACCTTCTTTCCGATCAAACCAAATTTACCAAGCTTGTGAGATGGACGGTTCTTTGCTGGAATCCAACGACTGGCTACCGATCCAGATTCCATACCCTGACCATTCTCGATCAATTCCTCCTCAGCATTACCACCACCGTTCTTGGCTGCCTTGAGTCTCTCTCCGTTTGCCAATTGAATAAGTTTTACTTCAGCGGCTTCCAACTTGTAAGCCACATTATCGCGTTCCTCTACCAACTCATCAACCTTTTCGGTATCGCGGGTGATCCAGATTTTGCGGACAGCACTACCAAAGACGCGTCGAAGTCTGTCCTCATCCAAGTACTCTTCAGGGACAGAAGTAAACAAGACGGTCCTCGCCGAGATACGCTTGGAATAGATAGGCGACAAGAGGAAAGCCTGGCGCAAGTTGATGTAGAAAATACTTTCTCTAGTGACCAGGAATAGCACAAAACCAAAGAAGATCATGGCACAACCAGCACTACCAAAGTAACGATATTTTCCACCTGGCAAGTCCTTGTTGATGTTGGCGAAAGATAGCAAATCCAATTGTCCTCCCCCTCCACCACCGGTAATGTTGATTGGGAAGAGAATGGGCCAGGTGATACAGCATCCACAAAACATGACCACGACGGTCATGCGAAGGAAACGAAGGAAGAGATAAGCGTCAATAGATTGATGTTGTAGAGCGTAGGTATCGGGTATCTTCCAAAAAGGACCAATCCAATTGAATAAACCCGTCGGAAGTGGTGTCGTTCGCTCCCTGCAATCAGTTAGTATCATGGATCCAAGATATCATAAAGTTAAGGTTATTTACTGCTCGCGCAAAGCACCCAGATAGGTTCTTGGAGAATACCATCTTTGCTGGGTCATTCGCAAGACCAAGAAAATGGCGACATAAACACCGGCGATGATGGCTGTAGGCGTCAACGTCGCGACGAGGGCAGAGATGGTGGTATTGGGAACATTTGGGGTGGGTTCGTCGGCCATGATTTCGATCTCGGGAGCTGCCCAGAAGATGCGACGGTTTCGGTGTTGTTGATCCTCAAAGAAAAGAGAAATCCCCGCGTGTGACCTTTGAAGGTCGAGAAGCTCAGTTTCGGCGCCAACTGAACTTGGATCAAGGGAGATCTGGATCAAGTCAAGGTTCGAGACCAAAGGGCGTAGGCGCTTGAAGAAGAGCGAGGTTCGAGATCAAGTAGCAATCTCCAGTTCACGAGGTGGACGCACAGGCCAATCTTTTTTATATGGGCGACCCCTAAAATTAATTGGTGGGCTGGCGAGAGAGACTGCGAGTGGAAGAAATCACGAAAAAACAAGGAGTTGATCCGGCTACCCCTGTCCTGGCACACCTGGTCCTTGTTATGACGTACCCCACACCTATTAAAATAAATCGGGATCCTGGCAACGATCACCTTGTCGGAAATGCGTGTGCGTGCCTTGCTGTGTTGGTGGTGCAGATGAGAAAAGTCTTGATACGAAGGAGGTGAAGTTGATGAGCGGAGGTGATGCAATCGAAAAGTGAATTAAGAAGAAGAAGACGCTGGGCAGAGGGATGGCGATGGTGATGGTGATGGTGATGGCGTCGACTTGGGACCGTAAAATGAAAAACAAATGAAGATCCCCGTCAATGTTTCAGTGGCGGACCTGTGAATGTGAGAGATAAAGAAGAGAGCAACACCAACACCAGAGCAGAGTCAGAGGATACGACAGTGGACTGTGGAAGCGAGGATACAAGTATTTATTCGGCATGTCATACCTACAGTCGAGATAAAGAGAGGGCACAGGGCACAGCATCATGCTCAACACAACCTTATGCCACCACTTGCAGCTGTGGTTACATTACAGCCACAACGACAGGGGTCTCTTTTCTCGGTTCTCTCCAAATTGCTTCTACCAACGAATGATTTTGACTTCCTATAATCTCCCACCACAGCCCTCATCATCGAGCTTAACTTCTGCTACCGCCCAGCTGGTCTTGCAGCTCAGCTTTACACATTTTCAGGGCGGCAAGGGATAGGTAGGTAATGTACCACAGTTACAGTTACGCGCCCATCCGATACACATCCACATACGACATGGATGGCATTACCACGGGTCATGGTGAAACTTGGAATTGTGCTGCAGCTTTAGGTAAAGTTGTACTCCGTAACGAGACACCAAAATCCTATGGTGTTGACTTGACTGTTGATTGTTGACTGTTGATAGCCGTTACACCAACAATACCAACGCTAACTTCCAACTAACTTTGACAACCGACGGGACGATTGCTTGACAACGGCTTGGTCAGATTAGCGTCGACGAGATCAGCTGAAAAAGAAAAACATATCTCGATCGGGCTTTGACATCACATCCCCGGGGATGCTGATTGTGACGGTGAAATCAACCTCACTCCCCAACTGGGTGAAATCCGACATCACCACAACATTGAAGAAAACAATCCAGACCATCAAATGAGGCTCATCCCCCTCCCTGCATATCCCATGAATCTCATAAATCCAGCTCAAAAACACATCTAGCCCTTCATCTCGCCTCTCAAACTTATCGAACGGTCCAGCCCGCATCCACATCCCTGTCCAGCTGAGCCATCACCCTCCACCAATCACATCCTCCCAAACAGTGGGTATCGAAATTGGGATAAAACCGGTGGTTGGCGATACAAAAAGCATCCGATGGCCGCGGTGCAAGAGATCCAGATCTAATGCAGAGTAAGAGAAAAAACCCTTGACCAGCTCAACGTGCAGTTCTTAGGGGGGGGGGGTTGGAGAAGGTGTATATTGTGGGGAACTGGTATATTTGGTTCTTTATCGGTTGGTGATAAGGGGATAAGAGGTGATGGGATTAGGCGGTGAGGGTGGGGTGGAGGTAGGAAGGTTTGACTGTTTGAGAAAGCTTGTGAGAATTAGATTGACGACACTTTGTTTGATGCTGAGAGGTGGGTAGGGAATGTTTTTTTGAAAAAAATATATCTGAGTCTTGGATTTTTTTTTTCTTTTCTCTTTGAAGATCTTCGTTTGTTGATATACTCAATGGGATTTTGGCAAGTGCCTTGTACAATTTGTCTTCATGTTGGTCCATGATTGTTAGCAGATATGTATAGATCATTGAGGTTTCTAGGAAAACCCACAAAATGATCGTTCTTCCAGATGAGAAGATAGAAAAACATGATAACATCCTACTACTATATTCACTTGACTCAGAAAGAGTAAAAAACAGGTAGGTAATTCACTATTATTCCCCCCATTTTCACCAACTAGCTCTTTCTCAACCTCACCTTTCCCTCGTCACGAGATGCATCTCCGCGTCTACATCTTAGCGCCGGCAGCATACATGTACAGAAGCAGCATCAACTTTGTACCACCTCACCTCGAAAACCCAACGCAAACACTTTAGTTTGCTCACTAGTCTCGATACTATCCTTTCTATCACCAGTATCCATCTCTGATTTAACTCCTTACAATGTCACCAAACCTTGAAAACCTTCAACCTCAACCTCAAGAGCAAGCAAAACCACCAGACCAACCTCATTGCTGGACATGCAACCAATCCTTCACCACCCAACGGAAACTCAACGATCACCTCAAATTCTCTATTCGCCATCAACCTTCCACGTCATGGGGACCGGGCAAGAATGCACCACCACGACAATCAGGAAAGGCAGCTTTCTCTTCTAGTGGCCACCCAAATATTGAGGATTCATCGCCAAAGATTGCCCTTGCGAAAGATGGGAAACCGGGATGGTCTGTGATTCCAGAGGTTGATCATCCGGCTGTACTGGAGGCTTTACGCATTCGTGTTCATAGAGAGTCGACGCTTCAGACGAATAATTATATTACGAAACCGTTTGATCCAAAAGATTATGTGGATCGTCGGAAATGTATGCGTTGCAAAAGTGAGTTTGAAATCATACAGTTGGCTGAGATTGAGAAAGTGAAGGTGAAGCTAAAATGAAATAGCCAAAGAAAAAGATGTGGTTAGTCGAGAATGTCGTTTCCACCCTAAACCGCTATCAAAACCAGATCAATCGGTATACCCACCCTCATTCCCTCATCTATGAATGAAAAAAAGAAACTCACAATTCACAGGACCCCCTTAGCGAAAGAACATACCCCTGCTGCACCTCC
>LT855419.1:2478220-2505702 GCA_900184765.1 Hymenoscyphus fraxineus
GGAGGAGAGGAGGGAGAGGGATCGATGGGCTAGGGAGAGGAAGGAGGGTGATGGGAAGAGAGAGAGGGAGGAGGAGGCGTTGAAGGTTTTTAAGAGGACGGCTGAGAGTAGGGGGTTTTCGGTTAGTTAGTTATGGTGGTGGGGATGATGTGTTTAGTAGATTGCTTACTTACTTACTCGATGGTTTTCTAGATAGGAGAGATACCTATGGTTTGCTACGGTAGTAATGGTTTAATACTAGTTGTTACCGAATCAATAAATGAAGGAAGGAACGAACGAATGAATAATAAAAAGGCGTTAGTAATAGAGATACTAATAAAAATAGTAATACTCTTACTTAAGTACCTACGGTATTCTAAATATCCTACAATATCCTAAATATCCTACTAAACCAGATAACTAAATCCTAAATCGTAAATTGTAAATTATAAAAGTCTTATATTTACTACTATAGGTACTATACTAGAGTACCTATACCCTTATACGCTTATCTACGTTTAAACTTAAACTTCTTAGCCTTAATTCTTGAAATTTTTATATATATATATTTATTATTATCTTTATAGTTATATAAGGCTAGACGGGCTTATAGGCTAGACGGGCTTATAGGCTATTATTTATAGGAAGTGTTTTATAGGGGTTATACCTTAGAAGGGAAAGCGGAGTTTTTTAGATATATAAGGGGGGGGGGAGAGATAGAGAGAGAGAAAGGGAAAGAAAGAAAGGAAAGAGTTTTAGTTATATATATTAGGTAGTTATTTTAGGGTTAAATACTATTTTTCTAGAGAGATTAAAGTAGTATATATTATATTTATCGCGATATATACGTTCTAGCTAAGGAGAGGTCGTTATATAGTACTATCTAAGATAGTTTATAATACTACTATATATTAGCTAGCTATCTATACTATACTCTTTTAGAACCCTATACGAATATATAAGATTATATTTAGTATCCGGGCTTAAGAAGCTAAACTAATACTAATTAGTAATTATAGATTAACCTACCTAATTTATTATATAACCCTTAAAGTAACCTTCTTCTCTCTAGTTCTTATACTAACTTAAAATACCTCTATAACTATAATAAACGGACTATAATATCTACCTATAATAAAACTAAAGCTAATAACTCTCTTAATCCTAATATTAAAGGGAAAGGGATAGTAGCTTTTACTTTTAACGAACTTAAAGTATTCGTTAAAAAGAAGATTAAGGATTATATAAATAAAAAAAAAGAAGGTTTAATACTATTTAATATCTTTTAAATAAACTTTAAAGAATAGTTAAGATTATAGTAGATCTTAATATTACGAACGTTAGTAGTAAAGAATATAAGAGAGATACTCTAAAAGAAAAGAGTAAATATTAAATTAATAGACTATAATAGAAAGCTTAAACCTATAAATTATATATTATTCGAACTATAAAAGAAGGACGTAATAGTACTATAAGCTAAGGAGGATTTATTAGTAATATAGAATAGTAGAGTAAAAGCTAAGGTATTTTAAGAGTATTATAAAATAATAATATCTTTAAAAAGATTATTAAGAAAAAGTTTAAGAAGGAGTTCGTATAATAGATTATAAACGAGTTAAAAGAGTTAAAAGAGCTTAGAAGGTATATTCTCTCTAATAAGAGATAATATATCTAAAGGCCTTAAAGATAAAATTATATAGGTTCTATTAAAACCGAATAAATACTTAAAATAACCTAAAGATATACTACTTCTACCCTTAATAATACTAACTCTAGTATAAATAGTATAATAAATTATACTACCGCTAACTATATAACTACCTCTATAAAACCTAGTACTATTATACCTAGTATAAAATCTAGTACTACTATCTTTTACTTTATATATAGTACTAAAACCGGCCTCGAATATACTATTATTTATTAGGACCCTAAGTTTCCTAGTATTTATACTAGATAAATAGTAGTATTAGTACTAAATATATAATAATTATACTTTATACCTAGTTAGATAATATAGTTAATAATTATATATAAATAAACGGTATACTAAATAAAACGGATAAAATAACCTAACTTTATAATAAAATAACCTAATCTTTTAGTAATACTAGTATCTTCTACTACTAGCTACTAATACTATTACTCTAATACTAGTCCCTAAGGAAATTAATAAGCTATTTTAAAATACTTATACCTTAGAGTTTAGAAGAGAAATAACTATATTAAGGTAGTACTATTATAATAATATAAATAAGTTTAGTAGTACTAGAGATAACTTTTTACTTAAACTTTATACCTTCTATAATAATACTATAAGTTATAGAATACTAATTAATAAATAATTAATCGCCCTACTAATTATACTTAAAGAATAGGTTACTAATTTCTATAAAACTTATATTTAAACTCTTCTAGTTAAACCTTTAATTTAATAAGCTTATACTATAATCTAATAACGATTCGAAGGTTTCGAATATTAAATATACTCTTTAGTAGAATAGAACTCGCTTAGCCTTAATAAAACAAAGGAGTAAAATCCTAATAAGACGTACTTTTAGTATTTTAATATTATATTAAATAAGATAAAGGAGATTTAATACTAGCTAACTCCTAGTTTTTAAAATAACGATATATTCTATAATTAATTAATACTAGTATACTATAGAACGTTAGCTTACCTAAACGCTTATACGTTACTAACTTATAAAGTACTAGATTTAATTAATAGTATAAAGACTTCCCTAGTAGTTTAGGAAAGTATTAATAAAGTAGGGCCTAAGGTACTACTATAAGCGATAATAATACCTTAATACTTTATAATCTATAATATCTCTCTATATAACAAATATAATATAGCGTTAATAATAGAGATAGATATATATTTTATAGATCGAAGATTTTATAAAAGACTACTTATAAGTAGTAGCGAACGTCCTTTACCTAGTTTAGGTAGTTTCTAGTCGAACTATAAGAAAAAATGTTTTATATATAGAAAAGAGGATTATTAGTTTAATTAATACTTATATAAAAAAAGAAAGAAATCTTATAAGGAGTTTTAGAATAGGAAAAGAGCTAATTCTAATAGATAAGATAAATATAGGACTCTATAAAAGTTTACTAAATATCTAATAGAATATAAAGGTACTAATCCTAAACCTATAGTCGAAGCTACTACTAATATATAATAAGATAAAGACTTAAAGATAAAATAGATTTATATTAATAGAAATAAAGAGGAAGATAATAAGGAAATCTTTATAAATAGTACTACTTAGATAGCTTATAGTAATAAACTAAATAAAGATTTTACTAGGAGTATTATATATCTGGAGAGGTTAAGATTTTAGATTTTTAAGCGAGCAAAACCTGCATATTTTGGTCCCTTTTGGTCCCTTTACATAAAAGGTAAACAACTTGCTTATTAGTCAGCTTTTTATCTAATTGGCTACCTTGCATAAGTCGTGCATATAGGAACACCAAAAGTACGATCCTACTCGCAAGGCCGCATCGAGCCCAAAACACATTTAAAACTTTCATAATTGAGGCACAGATTAAGTAGTATAACGTACTATAATCCTATGTTTTTAGAATGCGCATACGATAATTGTAGCGGGAGTTATATAATTTCGAAGTTATCGCTACCTTTTTACCCACATTGAAATGCGACAGTGCCTTACATCCACCAGGCACCCAGGCACCCACGCAGGAACACCAAAACCGAGAGTAGTACTCTCGCGCCGCGCCCCCATCTAGCTAGAATCGCATTTAGAACACACATTAATAGTACATAAATTTTCTGAGTATCTAGACTATAATTCAGTGTTCTTGCGATACTATTACGATATCTGTAGCTAGCAGAGTGTGGGCGAGAAGCTGGACGAGTGCGACCGTAGATTTTGGTGGGGTGCCAGGGGAACCAGGGGTGCCAGGGGTGCCGTGCCACGTGATCGGCCGCGCTTTCGCTTTTCCTTAGTATTTAACTCTTAATTAAATAACTTATTATTATTAAAGTATAAAACCTTAACTAAGATGGTTCTAAAGACTTAATAGGAGGCTACTTTATACTGATTACGCTATAAAACCCCCCCTACCTTTATAGTCTTTAATATAACTTAATACTTTAGATTAATATTTTTATAATTATTTAAAACTTAACTAAAGAACTTATATATATTATTTATATAGATTACTTTATAGTACAGCGAGAATAAGGTAGGTAAAATAGTAATAAGTTCGTAGAAATATAGAAAGTACTTAGATATTAAGAGAAGAGTTTAAATTAAATATAAAGTTTATTTAATTAATTAAAAGAAAGTATAGGTTTATATATAACTAGCGTATATATGCCTCGGCTAATTCTATATAAATCTCTATTAAAACAAAAGTAGACTACTATATCTAATAATTATATAAGGACTTTATTAATAGAATATAAAGTATATCTTAAATTAATAATTAAATATTTATTAAAGTAACTATTATATATACTATAAATATAAAGTAAATCGATATAAGATACTTAATTAACTAAACTATTTAATCTATTATATATAAGAACTCGATATCTATTAAGCTATATAACTATAACTACTATTATATAACTTTAATTTAAGTATTATTAAAGTCTTTTTTAATATTTTTAAAGTAAATTAGTAGAATACTATAAAGGCTTTATAAAGAAATAATAACGTAATTATTAAAGTAGTTTTCTTTAAGTATTTAAGACTTAATTAAAGGAGTTAGAATAATTATATAAAGACTTTATAAAAAGAATATTAATTATAAATATAAATAATAAAGTATTAAACTTAGATTATTAGCCTATTTATAAAGTAACTTATTAATAAGATATAGAATTATAAAAGATTTATATATAAAGTTTAATATATATTCTAGAGTTAAGAATATATAAATTAAACCCTATTATATTTAAACTATAATAAGAAATATTTTTAGAAAGGTATATTAAAAGTAATATACTAGGTTATTAATAAAAGATTTAAAGTAGAAGTTTATTTTAAAATATAAATAGTACTTTAATAGATTTCTAATCTTATAAAATAAACTTAAACGTAATAAGATTAGTATTTAAAAGAGGTTTATTATATTATATATATTAAAGAAATAGATATAATAAAGAAATAAAATAAAAGAAAATATTATTAGAAGAATAAATTACTAATATAAAATAAAGGAAATAGTATTTAATTAATATTTTATAGTTATATAAGAAAGCTTACTTAAAACACTTATTAGTACTATAGTATTATATATATACTTTATATAATTCTAATTAAATACCTTTTAAATTATTCTTTATTATTTATATAAAACTTAAATAATAAGCTTAATAGCTTTATTATATAAAGATATTATAAAGGAAAAGTTTTATAACTTTAAAGGTAAACTTCTTTAGCTATTAAAAGTTTTAATTAAAGAATATATAAATCTACTATTTAAATTAGATTATAAACCTTTCTTTCTTTTATTATAAAGAATAGGCTTTATTTTAGTAATTAATAAACTAAATACTTTAGCTTAATATATTATAAAGTAAAATGTTTCCTTTAAATATAGAATATTTAGCTCGAAATAAAGACTTTAAATAAGCTTATATATATAATATAATAGAAAAAGAGTTATATAAATATTAAATATTATATTAAAGTTAATTTATAAATATAATAAAGCTTATTCTCTTTTAGGAATCTAAGGAATAAGGGAAATATCTATATTAAAATAAGTATATTATACTATATTAAATAAAGCTATAATTCTAAACTATTTATTTAAATTATAGAATATATTTTTAATTACTCTAAAATAAAATATTATTTTATTCCTTATATATAGTAGTCTTTTACTTCTATCTTTAGAACCTATATATATTCTAACTCGCTTAGCTTACTTTTAATACTTTTAAAACTTAGCTTACCTATTAGTATAATTAGGTCCTAGGTAGGAAGGAGGAAGGTTACGTATAGCTAAAATAGTATAGTATATACTTTATATATTAGCCTATAATACTATATACTACCTTAGCCCCTTATACTAAATATAATAAAACAAAAGCTATATAGTATACTTTCGCTTACAAGTAATACTAATATTACCTATAATATTATAACGCTACTAGCTATTATAATTAATATTTATATTAGGATTTTCTACTATTCTAATAGTTATAATCTTAAAGTATATTTATTTAACTCTTTTAATCTCTAATCTTTAATTTATATAATTAATATAAACTTTATTTAAGTTTAATTTATTAAAGTATTACTATTAGATTAATACTAAGTTAATAGAGTCGAAAAATAATAAGGAAAATAGAATATAAAGCTAATAGTTTAATATTAAAAGTATTATATTATAAAGACTATTAGTTATATATATCGAGTAAAGGTATTATAAGTACTACTACTATATATAGTATATAAGTAGTTTTAAGTAGTATATTTACTTATACTAATAATTACCTTAAAACTAAAAGTTATAATTTTTACTTTCTAAAAATTAAAAAGACTTTTAACTCTTTTAGTTCTATTTTATAATTCTAATACTTATAATAAACCCTATTAAATAAAGCTAGAATAAGGCTCTTTTAATAAGTTAATAAAGAAATTATATTATTATTTTAAGTAATAAGTAAAAGTCTTTAAAGGTTAAACTCTAATTTATATTCTTTAGTATTTAATTACTTCTTTATAAAGCTTTTATATAATAGTTATAATAAATAGCTTAATTAAGTTTAAGATAATAATTAAAGGATAATTTATAGTATAATATATACTATTTATTTATTAAGTCTATAAAGAGTAAAATTAATATATTCTTTAATAAGTTTTTAAATTAAGTCTTTAAAGCTAATTTAAATAAATATTAAATTAATACTTTAAAAGGTTCTTATATAATAATACTAATAACCTTAATTAATAGAACTAATTAGTACTATTATATAAACGCTTTTTAGAATCTATTAAATAATACTTATAGGTATAATATTTATAGGCTTATATATAAACTATTATAAAATATTTTAGTTCTTTTCTATTATTTTAATATTATTATAATATCTAGACCTAGGCGTTAATATAATATATATAGAATTAGATTTAACTATTAATAATTATTAATACTTTATATAATATATTTATAGCTATCTTAAGAGTAAAATATAATATTTAAAGAAGAAAAGTATATATTTCTTTTAAATTATAGAACTAAAACGTAAATTTATTTAATAATAATAAACTATAGACTAGAAAGTTTTAATAAGTTATATTTCTACCTTAAGCTATAAACTTAAATATAACTTTAAATTAGAGTATTTTATAATAGTATTATTAGTAGGTTTATAATAATACTTCTAAGGTTTTTCTATTAGTTCGAAACCGAGTTTATAGATTTTCTATATTATAAAACTAATAATTAATATTATAATATTATAATATTTCTAATATAATATATATTAAGTACTCCTTTAATATAGTATTAATAGATTAACGTCTAGGTTTAATAATATATACTATTATTTACTATTATAATTAGAAAGAAAAGAGTAATTAGTTAGTATTAAAGTTTAACTCGAGTTAGAGTTAAAGCTAAAATTAAGGTTAGTAGAATATAATATATATCTTCCTTATATTAGAAATAATAAAAGCTTTTATATATACTATATAATTAATACTAACTTTATAAAGGAATATTTAAGTATAATAAATTAGTACTTTATAACTATTTAAAACTATTATATTAAGGAAATTATATATATAGTAACTAGAGTCTAGGTATACTAAGTCCGGATTAGAACTAGCGTTATATAAGGTATAATTAGCTATATATTACTCGAATATAACCTTTAACCTTTTCCTTCCTTAGTTTAATATATACTCTTTAACCTATTCTTTATCTATATACTTTATATTCTATAAGATAATTATTATTATCTCTAGAGTATATTTACTTAATATATTATATAAATAATTTAAAACTATTTAATAAAGATATAATTAAAGAAATATTAAATATTTCTTAAATTAGTACTTTATAATTACTTTAAAGTTAATTAAAGACTATATTACTATTATTATATAATTAATCTATAAATAAATAGTTATATAATTCTATTCTATTTATATTAGCTTTATTTATACTTTCGAATAAAGTTAAATAAATAATAAGTAATATATATTTAAAGTTTAATAATTATTATATATTCTTATAGTACTATTACTTATAATTAATAGAAATAAGTATAGTATTAAAGATATAGTTATATACTAAGTAGATATATATATAAGAGACTAAAAAGTAAACTAAACTATAGTCGCGGTCTATATATTATATCTATTAAATAAGTAGTTTTAGTATAAGAGTCTTAGAAAGAATTAAAGGGAAAATATATAAATTACTAAGTAAAGGTAAATAAAGTACTAAGTTTTACTTCTATATAGTCGAATATAACTATTTAATTAAGTATAATTATTTAATTAAGTATAGTATATAAATAGGTAAATATACTCGATTAAAAACCTTATTATATTACTATAATATAGTAGTTATACTAGCTTATACTAGGGAGTTTATACTATCGAGTATATTCTCTAGAATATTATAATAATAAAAAGATATATATATATATATATATATCTAATTTAGTATATATTAGAGAATAATTAGAATATAGTATAGAATAGAATAAGTATAAGGAAGGAAGCTAGCTAAGGGGTAAGTAGAGAGTCTTTATAGGACTACTCTAACCGAGTAGAAGCCTCTAGAGTACTAGGTATTCTCCTAGGTAACCGAAATAAGGCTAGATAGTAGAGATAAGAGTATAGGAGTCTCGACTAGCTAAGGCCGTTCTATAATAATATATATATATTATAATAAAGGTTATATAAATTAAAACCTATTATATTAAATAATAATAAATATATTTAAAAAGAAAACTATATTAGAAATTATATATAAGGTTATTATATATTTATTTAAGTAGAATATATTTTCTTAATATTTTAGTAAGATTTAAATCTTATAATATAAACTTAAAAGTAATAATAATAGTATTTAAGAAAAGTTTATTAAGTTATATATATTAAACTAATATACTAAGTAGAGAGCTAAGATAAAAGAAAGAATTATTATAAGAATAAAGTACTAATTTATAATAAAGGAAATAGTATTTAGTTAATACTTTTAAGTTATTATATATAATAAAACTTAATTATAGAACTTATTAGTACTATTATATAAATATTTTATAAAGAGATAATTAAGTACTTTTAAGATTAATCTTTATTAATTATATAATACTTAAATAAGAAGTTTAGTAGTTTTATTATATAAAGATATTATATAGAATTAATTAAGTAATTTTAAAGATAAACCTTTTTAACTATTAAAGACTTTAATTAAAAGATATATAAACTTATTATTTAATAAAAACTTTAGTTTAATTAATAAAAGACTATAGGCTAAATATTAATAGATAATAAAAAGCTTAAAATAAAAAGGATATTTATATATATATATATATATATATATATNTTATATAAATATAAAATAATATATTAGAGATAGTTTATTATTAATATAAAGCTATAGTTCTATCCTTTATATATATTATTACTTTACCTCTACCTTTATAGCTTATTTATATTAAGTTTAACTCTTTTAACTTACTTTTAACCCTTAGTTTACCCTTAATACTATAATACTACTAGCTATTATTATTAGCCTTTATATAAGTATTTAAAGGGAAGTTATAATCCTTTATATTAACTTTTTAATAATAGTATTAAAGTATTAGTTCTTTTCTATTCTTATAGTTATAATATTAAAGTATATCTTTTATAAAAGCTCTTTCTAAGTTTAATATATTAAACTATTACCTTCTTTAAATTATAATAAACTTATATCTCTTTTAGTACTATATTATTATTATAATACTTATAATAAGATTCCTTTAATAAACTAATAAAGAAATTATTTTAATATTTAAAAGAATAAGTAAATAAGTATTAAAGGTTAAACTAAAATCTTACGTTCTTTTATATTATATATTAAAGCTACTTTTATATTTAGAAAAACGTAAATAAAGTTAAAAGGAAGTATTTAATTAGTTTTATAAAATACTAATTTAAAGCTTTATACCTTTTAAATAACTTTAATTTATTAATAGTTATTAATACTATATAGCTAGAATTATAGAATAGTAATAGAATATTTAATAAGAAGTATAATAGTACTAAGGTACTTAAGTTTATATTTATTTAGAGTTATATCTAAAACGTTAATAAATAGTATATTAAATATCTAAGTATTTAAACTATATTCTAGGGTCTTTATAATTATTATTATAATATAATTAAGTATATTCACTTAATTATATTCTACCCGATTAGGTAACTCTACTCGATTAGATAGCTATACTCGACTATATAAGGGTAGGGGCTTAGTACTACTATATAATAGTAGTACTCTAGCCTCTTACCTTTACTTAGTTATCGAACGTATAATATAATAGAATAGTCTAATACTAAGGTTTAGCCTCTTCTATATTATACTATATATTTAACGAATAGTTAAACTAATAATACTACTATAATAATATTTACTATATAGTAAAGTATAAGGTTTATAAGTATAACTATAGATTTTAGTAAGGTAATAAAAGTATATTAATTAAACCTTTATTATATAATTAAGTAATTTTATATATTTTCTTTAAAATCTAAGTCTTTATTTAATAACTTATTATTATAATAGTAAAACGTCTTTATAAAGATATATATTAACTCTAAAGAGGGCGGTTTTATATATACTAGGTAAGCTATTAGAATATATATAATCCCTTTATTTATATTATATAATTTAACCTATTTATTTAAGTATCTTAAGTCCTTAAATAATAATTAACTAAATCTTTTATATCTTATTTATTTACCTTTAGATATTCTATATATCTCTATACTAATAGAGGCTATAGTACTATTATATAAATACTTTATAGAAAAATAGATTTAGTATTTAATTATTTTAGAGATTTAAGATTTAAGAACTTAATATCTATTAAGACTAAAGGAATATAATAGATTAGAATTAGTTAAAATATATTATAATTTAAATATATATAGAGACTTAAAAATAAATATTATTTTTAAATATATTATAGATTAAATACTTTACTTTAAATAAAGACTTTAATTTATTTAAATCATTTAAATTATAAGTTTTACTTTAAATAAAAAGTCTTAAGTTAAGGTTTTATTATAAGTTAAAAGTTTATATATAAATTTAGATTATAAATACTATTATAGAAAATACTAGGAATATATTAATTTAAGTATATAACGTTCTATATAGCCTATACTTTACCTAAGTAAGGTTTTATAATTAGTTAAAGAAGTTTTTTAGAATATTCTAACTAATTAAATTATAGTATATATTAATATAGCTACTACTATTATTTTAAATAGTTTATTACTTTATATTCTAAATATTATATCTTAATTTATTTCTAATTAATACTATATAATTTATAAAAACCTATAAAGAGAAGTATTTATTTAAAACTTAATTAGTAGTTAATAGATTCTTTTAATTATACTATTATTTATTAATTAATAAAGTAGATATTTTATAATTTTATATAAATATTCTTACTTAATTAATACTACGCCTACTTATTAGAATTATATATAAATAAGAATAATTTATAAATATAACTAACTATTATTTTATATAAAAGGAATTAAACTTTTATATATAAGCTTTATATAATATAGATAGACTTATTAGTATTTAAATACTAATTTAATTTAGTAAAATATAATATATAGAACTCTATTATATCTCTAGAGTAATCCTAAAGTATTTCTTTATTATATTATTTAAATTTAACTAGAAGTCTTTTTTTTAAGTTTATATAAGGGTTTATAGTTTAAATATTAACTCTAATAAATAAACCTTTAGTAAAATAGAATACTTTATTAAACTAGAAAATATAATATTATATATCTAGAAACATATAAAAGAAGAGGTCTTTTATCTAATTCTAGGCTAAAGAACTATAACTATATAGAGACTTTATACTCTATTAATAGCTTTAAATTATTAAAATAACTTTATATTTAAAAGAATATATAGTATTCGCTTCTTTTATTAAAGCTTTAATTAAAGTACTTATTATAATTATATAACTAGAATAGTAAAATAGGTTAAAATATAGTAGTAAATAATAGTTTATAATAAGATTTAAATCTATTTTAAAGAGGATTATTTACAGATTTTTTAAATATAAACTAACTACTAATTTTTTAATTAGAATAAAATAAAAACATTATTATATTAAAATAATTATATTATAAGTAATAGAAAACGTTTATAAATCTTAGTATAAATTCGTATATTCTTTTTAACCTTCGAATAATATAAGAGATCTATATATTATAAATATATTCTTTAATATAAAAGCTTTACTTTTAATAGTTTACTAAAATAAAGGCTTAACTTTAAGTATAATATATATAAAAGGCTTTATTTTATATAAATATTATAAAAGATAAGTTAAGTTAAATTAAATAATAGTATTTAAGTAATATAACTTACTAAATATTTAAGTAAGTCTAGGTACTATAACGTATACTAGATTAAGCTAAACTAAGTCTTTCTTAAGTAGTTTAACTAATTAAATTATAAAAGATATTATATTTATAGAAATTTAAAGGGATTAAATAGGTATAGCTAAATATTAATATAGATATTACTATATTTCTACTTTAATTTATAGCTAGATAAGTAAATTAAAGGTTTAAATAAAAATAATATAAACTATTTTTATATATAATATATATAATATATATAATATATATAATATATATAATATATATAATATATATAATAGTATAAAGGTTTTATAACTTATTATTTCTATTTTTTACTTTAATTACCTTATATATAAAACTACCTAATATATTATTTAAGTAGATTAATCCTTTACTTAACTTAATATAATTCTATATAATATTTAGTTATATCCTTTTTCTTTAATAGTTATTTCTATATTAATATAAAAGCTTTAAAGTAAGAACCTTACTTTAAATAATATATATATATATAATATATATAATATATATATATAATTTATATATAAAGTATAAAGTAAAAGCTTAACTATAAAGAATAGTAAGGTTTTAAAATATAAACTTTATTTCTTTTACTAAGTAAAGAGCTTTAAATAAAGGATATTTATAAATAAAAGGTTAAATATAAGACTTTATTTTAAATTAAGTAATATAAAATAAAGATTTAAAATAACTTATTTTCCTTTAATAAAATATTTAAGATATTTAATTTAAAACTTAATTTTATTTAGCTTTAATATAAAGAAATCTCTTTATATATTATATAACTATAACTTTATTTCTATTATTTAAGGTATATAATACTTAAGAGTACTTATATATATTCTTAATATTAAATACTATTATATAATAAGAGTAGTCTTAAAAAGCTTTACTTAATATATATATTTAAAAGGTTTTATAATATAATAATATTAATTCTATCTTTTTATTTTCTTATTAGTTTATTAGATTTATTAATATATAAAAGTTTAATTAATAGATTTAAGAGATCTAAGATTAACGCTTTTAAATATATAAGGAGTTAATAATAAAGATATATAATAGTTTAAGAGATAAAGGTAATATATTATTTAAAGTAGAAAAGAACTCTAGCTATATACCTTAAATAAGGTTTAGACTATATAAGATATTTTACCTAATTCGCTTATATAGGACCTTTTAAACTACTTGATATTATAGATATAAACTTAGATATATAATCTAAATAAAGACTTTTAAAAATATATATAAAATAAACCCCTTTATTTTATTTAATTTTTAAATAAAGTTAAAAATAAAGGCTTTACTTTAAATAAAAGGTTATAAATATAAACTTTATATTACGTATAAGTTATCTTATAATTAGTTTATAAAAGTATAAAGAACTATAATAGAATTATTTAAATTAAATATAAAGTTTATTTAATTAAATTAAAAGGAATATATATTTATATAAGACTTATTATAAAGAGTTTACTTTAATTATATTAGATAAATATAATAAAAGCCTTATATTAGTTAATCTTTAATTTATTTAAAAGGTTTTATTCTATTTAAATAGTATATATTTAAAGAAGTATTTTAAGCTTAATATTTATATTTAAATATAACTTTAGTAACTTATATAAAGGGTTTAAAGACTTAACCTTAAATATATTATTATATATATTAAAGGCTTTCTAATATATAAAATATTAGAATAAAGACCTAAACTAAACTAAAATATATATTTATAAACTTTATATTAAAAGATTTAAATAAAGGCTTTTCTTTATATAAAGGGTTTAATATATAGTTCTAATATAAAAGTTTAAAGAGAGAAATATAAAATATAAGAAAGTACTAAACCTTACTTTAATAAGAATATTATAATAAAAGCTTTCTTTTAAATAAACCTCTTATATATTAACTATATATAAAAACTTAAGTTAATATTTAATTCTAGATAATACGTTTAAAATAAAGACTTTACTATAAGTTAAAACTCTATATATAAAGTTAGGTAATAAAAACTATATAAACTATAGAAGCCTTATAAAAAGTATAATTAATTTAAAGCTTAATATATTATTATATTAGTTATTTTTATTAAATTAATATTATATATAACTTAATAAACTATTTACTTATTCTAGGTAAAATAACTTTAATCCTTTAGAGGCTCTATACTTTATTACTAGCTTTAACTTATTTACATAACCTCTAATATAATATATATTAATATTATTAATTCTTTAATAATTAACTATAATTATATTTAATTATAATTATATTTAACTATAGTTATATTTAACTATAATAAATTTAAATATATATATATTATTATTAACTCCTTTTAATATCTTAGGCTATTTAGACTTTAATTAAAGTACTTACTAAAACTCTCTAGCTAGAATAGTAGTATAGATTAGAGTATAGGAGTAGGCGTAGGAACGGTAGTACCAAGGCGCGCTTGCGCACGGACTAGGAACACTAAAACTACTACGACCACCACTCTCACGCCCGCATCGCACTAGAATCGCATTTAAAACACACATAGAACGATCATTAATTATCTAAGCATTCAGGCTATATTCCAGTGTTCTCTCGATGCTATTACGATATCTGTAGCTAGCAGGGTGTGGGCGTACGTACGAGTGCGACCGTGGATTTTGGTGGGGTAGCAGGGGCGTGTCGCTTCGAGCCTTGCCACGTGATCCGCCTCGCAAGTACGTCTTTTCCTTAGTATTTAACTCTTAATTAAATCACTTATTATTATTAAAGTATAAAACCTTAACTAAAATATTAAAGTGAAAGCCGGCGAGTTCGTACGAGCTAGCGTAGCTGGTAAGGCGTACTCGCACCGGTGTTATTAGAACTATTTATTAATAATTAAATAATTAAATAATATATATATTTAATAAACTTATAAAGAGACTATTAGATATAATAAGAGGGCGAGGGCGAGCCTGCGAGCCCGTCTGGCCTCGTAATTTAGAAAATTAAGTATACTTATATACTATTCTTATAGAACTAGATAATAGTAAACCTTTAGATATATTCCTTATACTATCTAAAAGTTAAAATAGATATAGGCTAGTATACTACTAGAGAATTATTATTAATACTAGTATATTAGCTATATCTACTATAAGATTTAGATAATATATAGTATATAATAAACTTTATAATACTTAACTTAATATATCTATAAAAGGATAAGTTAATATTAAGTTTAGTAATAAACTAGGATTATATAATATTAGTTTAATCTTTNAACGATCTAGTTTTATATACTTAAAGGAGATACCCTATTCTTATACTACTTTATAAATATAAATAAGATATAAGCTAAATTTAATAATCTAGAAAATATACTTATTAGTAAATTAGGAAAGAAAGTATCTATTATATATTACTAGGGTTATCTATTCTTTTATTAGAACTATAATAAATAACTAAATATAATAATATACCTTTATAAATTAATAGTAATTAATAGAATACTAATAGAAGTAGATATCCGCTAGTTATACTATTAATTTAGCTATCTATTAATATTATAGTTAGCTAGAATACTTAGATAAGTAGGATATAGAGTAGACTTTAAATTCTTAACCTTCTTAAAAAAGTTTTACTACTATTACTAGTTATATAATAAGTCTTCTAGAAGGTTTAAGTTTACTATCTATAATAATATAGAGTTTAACTTTAATACTTATATTAATATATATTAGATTAATAACTAGAAGGTTCTATATTATATAGATAAATCGACTAGATTTTAAGTAGTTAGGTTTATAGACGACTTAAAAGTAAAGATAGCTTAAAGGTTATTCTAAGAAATATAGATAGATATATACCTTAGTCTACTAGACTTCCTAACCTATAATTAAGGAACTAACTTTATTAGAAAGAAGTTTTAATTATATACTAAAATAATAGGTACTAAAACAATTATTATATCTACTAAAGCTTACTACTTAATTAGTAAGGTTAAATATTACTATAAACTATTAAGAAGGGTATATAATATTATTAAGGTAGAACTTCTTTTAATAAGAGATACTAAAGTATTATAAATAGTAGTTAAAGCTATAAATAACTTAGTAGGACTAGATAGTATTATACTAACTTTACTAGTATTCGAAGCCTATCTATAAATAACTAAAGAAGAACCTCTTATAATAAAGTACTCTTAATAAGCTACTACTATACTTAAGATAATAAAAGAGCTCTAAAACCTATAGTTTAAAAGATAAATATAAGATATATTAAGAACTAGGAATAGACCTTTAACTACCTACTTAAAGTTACTTAATACTAGTAATTTAGTAATTATATAAAGAGTTATAAATTATAAAAGAAGGTAGGAAGGACTATTTAAGTTAATAAGAATATAAGAAGAAGATATTATAATTAAAGAATATAAAGAGTAAAAGACGTTCTAATCTACTTTAGTATAGCCTTATTATAAAGATAATAATAATAAGGATATTAAGATACCTAAAGAAAGTAATAGAAAAGATAGGGCTAGTAATTATTAAGATACTATAGTAGCTTTACTACCTATTAATAAAAGTTAACTATAAATACTTAACTATAAACCTTAAATTCTTAGAACTTAATACTAAGAAGTACCTAAAGTACCTACTATACTAGTATAAAGTATACTTCTACTATAAGACCTTTAACTACCTCTAAGATAAGGATAAAGACTAATATTTAGACCTAAACTTAATCTAAATACTCTATTAAAGAGATATAAACGTCCTCTAAAGGAGAGGATCTATATACTAGTATTCTATATAAAAGTTAATTCTAAAGAATAGATACTTAATATAGATATAGTTTACTACTAGTAGAATAATAGTAAGTATACTAGGATCTTTTAAATTAATTTACTAGATAAAGAGAATATACACCTAGCCTTTAAACTAGAATAACTTAATAAAATAATAAAAGCTACTAATAATAAAAAGATTAAAGGACTTACTAGAAAGAAAGTAATTAATATTATTAATAAAGATAATATACTACCTAGTATATATATATTTAACTCTAAGTTTATTTAAGATATTTAAAATAAAGGTATACCTAAGAAGTATATAAAGTTAAAACTAGTTATTTAAGTATAGGGTAACTAAGAGAAATCTCTTATACTTATAGAATCTCCTATAATATAAAGGGTTAGTTAATAGCTTATACTTATAATTATAACCCTAGATAGCTTTAAGAAGTCTAATTTATACCTTTATAATATAACCTAAGCCTATACCTAATCTCTTACTAATTTAAACCGGCGTTTTTATACTAGACTACTAAAGAATCTACCTTAACCTAAGTAGTAAGGTAAGATATTACTTATATATAAACCTTAGTATAATATACTAGAAGCTAGAAACTACTAGTATAAAACGTACTTATAATTCTATATTAATTAACTTAAATACTAAACGTTAATATATAATTTATACCTTTTATATATTAATAAAGAAAGAGCTTAAGGTATTATTAGATTATAAACTAATAATACCTTAATTCTTATAAATAAAGAGTTTACTTAATATAAATAAAATAAACTTAATAAGGCTAAACTAATAGTAAAGCTAAGAGAGTAATTATTTACTAAGAAACCTATTAAGTTTAATAGTAGCCTAGTATTAAAGGAGCCTAATAGTTCGCTAATACTTATATATAAAAAGTAAGCTAAATAAATAGAGTAAGTCTATAATAAAGCTATTAATTCTTATAGAACCTATAGAAAGGTAAGAGAAAAACTAACTCTATAATAGTAATACGAATTATAATAGGCTTAGAATACCTATTTAGTAACTATATTATAACTAGAGGCCGCCTTTAATCTATTATATACTACTTAAATAAAAGAACCTATAAAGGATAATATTAACCTATTAAATAGACGTTTAAAGTAAATAAAAGATTATACTAAATAAAGACTTAAATATATATAACTTAATAATAAAATACTTAAACTTATTTTATTTATAAATAACGTATTTACTAACCTTAAAGATCTAAGCTCCTAGATTAGATATATACTTATACTTATTAATAGAATAGGAAAGGCGAATATAATCTACTAGAGTTCTATAAAGTATAAATATATTACTTATAGTATTCTTACTTTAGAGCTTTATACTTTTAGTAGTAAATTCGATCTTACTTTCTCTATTAAAACTACTATTAATAGGATCCTTAATTCTATAGTTCTACTTAAAGTTTATATAGATTTAAAGTTACTATATAACTATATTACTAAATTAAGTATAACTAAGGAGAAGAGACTTATAATTAATATTAATATATTATAATAGGGGTTTAAGTATAAAGAGATTAATAATTTCTTATAGACCTTAGAACTATAAAATATCGCTAATATTATAACTAAATCGAAGTATAATAGTATACTTAAGAACCTAATTAATATAAACTATATTTAGTATAATATTAAGGAATAGGTAGAAAGGGTAGTAAAAAAGAAGGAGATAGCTAAGAAATAGAAAGGGGACTATTTCTATATTTTTACTTATTTTATTTAATTATTTTTAAGTAGTACTAGTATTATAATAAATACGCTCTAGCTAAGGAGGGGTTATTACGTAGTACTATCTAAGATAGTCTATAATACTACTATATATTAGCTAGCTATCTATACCTATACCTTTTTAGAACCCTATATAAATATATAAAGATTATATTTAGTATCCGGGCTTAAGAAGTTAAACTAATAAATACTATTTTTCTAAAGAGGTTAAATTAGTATATATTATACTAATAATTATTTATTATTTCTAGCTAGTTATATTTTCTTATTCTTTCTCTTTTACTTTTATTATTCTTTTCTTTCTTTTTTTTATAATAGAAATAATAAATAGTAGTAGTAATAATAAGAATAATAAGAATATTCTAAATATAACTAAATAGAAAGAAAGAAGTAAATAGTAAATAAAAATACCTAGGTATATAACGTTTAAAGATAAAGATATAAATTTATAAATACTCTAGTATAGATAATAGTAGTAGTAAATATATAACTTTTATAATTTATAATTTATAATTTAGTTATTTAGTTTAGTAATATATTTAGAATACTATAAAAGGGTTTAAAATAGAATTCTTATTATAGAAAATTAAAGATATAAATAGTACTTATACTTGTATATAAATTAAATTATTAGAATTATTTAGTTTTATTTATTTAACTTAACCTAAGTAGCTTTAACTAGTTAAATAGTATTATTAACACGCTAGTAGCATATCTATATATCTAAAAGAGAAAAAATAGAAATTCAAATAGTCCACGAACATTCATTCATTCATTCGTAGTACACACCCATAATTTCTAGGAAACTTATTATACACTAGAATACACATTCCCATCAAAAAGATCTCCATCCAGTTCAGCTTCACAAGATCCATCCCTAATCTTCGGAAGTACATATAACAAACACCTCTATCCTCTCGCGAACGAAACTCTCGAAGAACGGCCTAGGAATCTTCAGGGAATCTACAGCGGGTACTGTATTCTCGTAATCTTGAGGCTTCTGGGATTTTGTTGTTGTGACAGAGAGTGATGAAAAGCCGTTCGGATCGATTCCCAATCCCCTTTTGGGGTCTGTGTCTCTCTTGGGGTCTGCGTCTTTGGGGGAGTTTGCGTCTCTCTTGGGGCTTGCGTCTCTTTTGGGGTATGCGTCTTTGGGGGAGTTGGCGTCTCTCTTGGGGCTTGCGTCTCTTTTGGGATCTGCGTCTTTGGGGGAGTTTGCGTCTCTCTTGGGGTCTGCGTCTTTGGGGGAGTTTGCGTCCGTTTTGTCTCTTTCTTCCACTGAGCCTCGAAATCTCTTAAGTGTTTCGAAGTCTCGAAATCTCTTAGGTGTCTCGAAGCCTTGTAGTCCCCGTCTTGTCTCATTTCAGATGAACTTTTACTTCTCCAGAGCCCTGACGTAAATCCGCCAACCATTCCTTCTCTCACTAACGTCGTGTCTGTCTTTACTTTGGAAGCCAAATCGTTTGAAACATACTCTTTCGCCACGCGACGAATAAGCGCCTTTTTCAAATTTTTACTGCTGTCAAGCTTGAACTGGATCATATTCTTTTCCAGTTGCAATCTCTCCTGTACTTCCGAGTAAAGCTTCTCTGTTAAACTTTGAATCGTGGCCTCCATCTTCTCCAGTCTCTCGTCCAAAACCAGCAAGGTGTCTGCCGAGTGTTTCAACGCGCCGATCATCTGCCTTTCCTTAGTACACATTTGGTGGAACGCACTTTCAAAAGCATCATGTTGATTGATAGTGCGCCTTTCGTTAGTGCGCCTTATGAGTAGTTGTTTATCTGGTGAATCCACGCGTGAGGCGGGTTGTTGGATGGGGATAGCATGGCTCTCATCTAGCTTTTCGGTTGCTGAGGAGGATGAACTGGAAGTGGAAGTACGTGGACTAGTTTCGATCAAGGCCTTTTTCCATCCCGACGCCTTAGATCGAGCTCGATTAATCCAGCTGGAGAAAGAACTGGTTGAGATGGCATTTTCACGCTCTTGCTCTTTTTGTTCTTCACTCGGTAAGGTTTTAGAAATTGATGTAGGGTCAGGTAGAGGTTGGAGGTTTTGAGTTGTTGAAGAGAAAAGGTTGGTTTTGTGTTTTGTGAGGAGATGTTGGTGTTGGAGAACCAGTGGTCGATGGACAGCACGATGTAACGACGACCATTTGTACATCGTAGTAGACCCTTCACAGGTCTATTGTAATGATGAAAGCCTGTTGTGGGGCAGTGAGAATCCCGTGAAGAATCGTCTCTATTGGAATGGGCGCAACCCGTGGACGGCAGTGGGTATAAAGTTATTCATAGGCTCCGAGTAGCTGGAAGCCTGTAATGAGCGCCTTCTTCTGGTGCGCTTCTGGTGCGCGGAACCTCGTAGTTACCCAGGTTCCTTCGCGATAATAAGTGTGGAGGTTGCTCAAGGTTGACTGCTGCCAGCGGCAAAAATATGAAAACCTCCAGGTGCCCAGGTTGAGTGCAGGGGCTCGATTGATCACGTGGAGATGATGCCGGCGCCGGGGCCGTTCCCCAGGTTTGTGCAGGGGTACGGATTGGCCAATCCCAATACATCCTTTCCCCCAATTTTCAACACTCGAGACTCTTCTTGACCACTCACTTGGGATTTCAACCCCTCGATCTGTCCATTGAGCGAATCTATCGCATTTCGCAATGTCATCTCATCCTTCAACATCTGAACTATGCAAATCATAGAATTGTCCGCCACCAAGGCTTTACCCATCCGGAAGCAGAAAGCCCTGAAAGACATCCGAAGAAGCTGATAGAGATTCGTAGGAGTTTATTTTCTCGACGACTGGACGGTAGTAGTTGTTTTTTTGTTTAGATCTTTGAACGCTTTTACTGCTTCGTTGTAAGCTGGGTGTTTTGGTGCGTGTTTGATGTCGTCTTTGGGTTTGTTCCTTGGATTCAGAATGGATGAGGAGAAAGGTCGCAAAGGGGGTTATAGATGGGATATGAGAAGGTTGATAGCGAGGGGTGCGGAGTGAGAAGGTGAGTGGAGGTAATATTTTGGATACAACTTTCTAGTTGTTTAGCAAAGAGAGATAGGAAACGGACTCGGCTGACAAAGTTCCATTTAACAATTACCAAATATCTTCCTCAGCAGATATAACACAGATGGGTTTTATACAAAATATTTGATCCGAAAGTAGCCAGAGGAAAAAGGTATTCTCAAATATAGACTTTGATTAGGCGCCTTTTTACAACCAAATTACATCTATCTCAAACTCCCTCGTGTTTGCGTCCGCTTTCGAAGCGCTCCCTTCTTTAACCCGTTCGATACCTTCAACTTTACCACCTTCCTTAGATACACCTTGAACCACAATCCCTATAGCTCACAATCGCAAACATCACACATCCCATCTCAAATTTCAAATCCAGAGTAGAAGATTCGAGTAGTTGAGTAGTTTTGTGTTCACGCTGTCCAAGTCTAACAGTCTCTACTTCAAAAACTCCCCCCTTCCAACCCTCTCACACAAATCCTTCAACGCCCTCCCAGCCCACTCAAAATCCTTCATCTCCAAATAAACCTGCGCACTCAACCTTGTCCACCAGCGACCTTGCATGAAATAAACCGGAATAAACATTTTATGATCGTCAATAACCGTTTTTTGCATCCATTCAACAATCTCCACGTCGTGATCTGCCTTCACCAGATGATAATTCCCTTCGGCGGAGTTGGAGGATATGGGTTTAGTGTTTAGAGGCAAGAGAACGTTTGTCATACAGCAATTGGTCATGGTGTGTTCTTCGTTGTCCAGGATGTAGGTTCCTAATATGTCGGCTACGAGTTGGCCGCCACGATGGGCGAGGTCGATGCAGTAGGTTCGGATTGCTTCTTCGCCGCCGCAGGCTTGGAGACGCCATTTTATGGAGGCGGAGATTGTTAGGTAGGGGGTTGAGTCTATGGAACCTGGTTGGGAGGTGGGGTGTTAGTTTTTACTTTCGATGGAGGGCTTGGGAGGATTCATTTACAAGGGAGAACCGCTTCTCCCAATAGAAGAAATCCCATTCAACAGAGTATTGATTACTCACCAACCATCTCATAAGCTCCCACAAACTCACTCCCCTCACTAGGCGGCAACGAACTTTTGGTCCCGATTCTTCCGTCTCTTGGTTTAAAACCATGGCCTGTAGGTAGCGTACTTCTCATCATTCCTTGGTTTTCCACCGGTACATAAAGAACCGCACATCCTCTCGGAACACCAAGCCATTTATGCACATTACTAACGAAAAAGTCCGGTGCCAAGGTTCGAAGCGAGAGAGGGATGTGTCCAATTCCATGGGCGCCATCGATTAGTGAGAGGATTCCTTCCTCCTTGCAGACTTTGGTGAGGGCTTCAAAGGGAACCCTCACACCTGGGAGCGAAGAGATGGTGTCAAAAAGGGCGAGACGAGGTCTTTTGTCTAAGGAGCGGGAGGTTGCGATGGTGGATTTGAAGAGGTCGACGTACTGGGCGTCGGAGAGCGGGTATGTGAGGGTTGTGCCGCGGGAGTTGACGAGATGGTTAAGACTTTCGCAGATGTAAGATATTGTGTTACCGCATGAACCTATACATCAAAACATAAGTCTCTATCCTTATTTATTAAATGTAAAAGAATAACGTGAAATATGCTTAAATAAACTCACCATAAATAGTATTAAAATATAAAATCTCATCTTTCCCATCCTTATTCCACTCAAGATTCCTGAGGACGGTATTTATCCCTGTCGTAGCGTTTGGAACGAGAACTACTGTGTCATCTGGTGCATCGAGAAACCTGGCGGCTGCGAGACGGTTTTTATTTAGTAGTTTGGGGTAGGTGTACCGGATGAAGATGTCTGGCGATAGTTCTACTGCGTCCATGTATTGACGACGAATATCACGAATTGGTTCAGGGAAGGCGCCGAACGATCCTTGTTTTGGTATTAGTAGGTTCACATTATGTTTTTTATGTAGAGAAAGCGAGATAAGTGGTTCATATGAGGAGGATAAATGATGAAATATGTGGTGATAGGAAAGGGTTGGATAAGCAGGGAGTCAAGGCTTTTCTGAAAATCTTTAGTTTTCTAAAGTATTCTGAGATAATCCAATCTCTTGCCCACCCATGGGCCGTGGAATGGTATCTTCTCTTAATTGTGCTCAAAGCCATGACCGTGATTCATACCGAGAGGTAGATAGCTGAAACATAAAAGTGGAGATGAGTCATACCATGGTTGATATTTGTATACTCAGGGTCAAAAGAAAACTGTTTGAGCATTTCTTTTCCAAAAGGAACGCGCTCATATTTCTTTTCCCCTTGAGGAGTTTCTGGTGCCGCAGAGAGCTGGATTGGACGGTTCAATGGGGTTGGCATGATGAATGGAGAAGCTTGGCAAAAGAAGTTGTTTAAAGTATGTAATGATAATGTCACCGAGAAAAAGTATTAACAAATCGATGACTCTGAAATAGATATGAGTCAATGCCAAATCTGAGGGAAGGATATGGCTATCAGGATGTGGTAGAAGGGGAGTGATCAATAGTTTGTAATGGGAAGGTGGTCTTCATTGATGCGAATACTTCGTGACCTGATTACAAGGTTCAGATAAAGTTTATGTATATACCTGTTGGATAGTGAACGGTGGTAGTCAACCCAAGGGCGTGGGGAATAGCAAAATACCAGTTAATTCATCATAATGATGTCTGATAGGAGCTGATGCCAAGCCATGTTAACAGCTGGGACTTGGCGAACGGCGGGGCGGAAGTGGAGAGCTCTGCCGCCTTCCGTCATTGAATTCCACAGAAATATATTGACTCAAAGGTAAACTGGTATACACAATCACCTCTCTTCGAAAATCCGCGATAACTGTGAGAACACCCATCATGTCTCTCGCACAGCTAGCTCGTCTTCTGCCTTTCCCGGAACCGGATCTCAAACAGATTATCGACTACGCTGAGACATTATCAAAAGAACAGGCAGCAAAGCATTTCAATGAGCTTCTAGGGGAATCGCCTCAAGCTATAGAATTTATATCGACCTTCAATTCGCGGCGCAAAGATATCGCCTCCTCTTCTCAGTCGAATACTCAGGCTCCCTCACAATCAGTAGAGAGCTCGGGCGTTCCCAAGAGCACCCGAAAACAACCAAAGAAGAAAGCTCCCCTCCATGCTCTGCCACCCCGCCAAATCCAAGACAATTATGCCGCACAAGGCCAGGCATACAAGAAGAAGAGCGAAGATGATTATATAACGAAACGACCAGGTCAACCAGCTCCAGCTGCCAAAAACACATTCGCTCTCAGCAGTAAGCCAGAGGTCGTGGCAGCGCCCAAGGCCAAACCCCCGCCATCTGCTGCGGGGACTCTAATATCAGACTTCAAGTCGAAATCTAATAATTCCTCACGAAATGCTTCACGAAACGCCTCCCGCACATCGTCTCCGGTTCCCACGCAGAAATCTACAAAAGTAAACATTACGGGAGGAACATCTATGCACGGCGCATCAACAGTACTCAGCGAACTAGATGCAGTAATTCGAAGTCTTGAAATCTCCACGAATAGCACACTCCTCCCATTGAACGAAAAACGAAAATGCAATTGTATAGGCGCACGACATCCTCTACTTGCAGCCGCACCGAATTGTTTGAATTGCGGGAAGGTCATATGTGTCAAGGAAGGATTAGGACCGTGTACATTTTGCGGGGAGCCTTTATTAAGCGCCATGGAAATACAAGGAATGATACGGGAATTGAAAGAGGAAAGAGGTCGGGAGAAAATGGCATTAGATGCAGCGAGTAACAAACGTGCTGAGGTTTCGAAGAAGCCTGCTCCTTTTACACAGGCTAGGAATACGGAAGTCTCGCTGAGTCCCGCGGAACAAAAGGCCAAGGAGCATAGAGATCGTTTATTGGGATTTCAAGCTCAGAATGCGAAGAGGACGACGGTTCGGGATGAGGCTGCAGACTTTGAGACGCCGATGACGGCTGGTACGAACATCTGGGCGAGTCCGGCTGAGAGGGCAAAGCAGCTGAAGAAACAACAAAAGGTTTTGGCGGAGCAAGAATGGAATGCTCGGCCGGAATATGAGAAGAGGAGACAGGTTGTTAGTCTTGATCTGGTGAGAGGGAAAGTGGTTAAGAAAGTGTCAATGGCGCCGGTAGAACGGCCGCTACAGCCGGAAAGTGAGAGTGAGGAGGAAGTAGAGGATGTTTCGTTACGAGAAACGAGTGGAAATGCTGGTGGTGGAACATTCAGTAGGAACCCACTGCTGGGAGGACTCATCAAACCTGTGTGGAATGCGGGAAAGGGGAAAGATATTGAGATTGAGGGATCTGGTGAAGTGAGAAAGAAGACTTGGCGTAGGGTGCAGGATGATCTGGATGATAACGAGGCAGTTATTCTGGATGGGGGAGCGTATGGCCCGGGCGTCTCGGATTCGAGAGAAGAACCTGCTTGTGGGTAGGGTAGTAGGCCTTAGGGCCCATTTGGCTCAAATTAGTGGACTCTACTCTATTCGGTAGCGTACCCTAAAATAGACAAAACTCACGAAAACTCTATTCGCTTACAGGGTGTATACTCGATAATATACTGAATCTGAATCCTATTTGGCTTAAATACTACCGCTTACCTAGGTATTATCGTAGTAATAGGAATACGCGCTAGTAAGAGCTAAAATCGCGACTAATTTAGCTTCCTAATACGCCCACGACGCTTCTAAAGAAGGAATTTCATAACTAAATTTATATATATATAATAGTAGTGTATACCTAGTAGTGTTTATATAGCGTAGGATAAGCGAGTTCAGTTGTACACTCGTCAGAACGTGAAAAAGCTGCATCGTCATTTTGTGTGGTACACTCAGGAAAGAGCGAAATCACTGTATTCGGAGTTGTAAATGCTTTGAATTCGATTTACGAGCCAAATGGAATTAGAACTCGATACGAGTCCCGACTCGTATCGAGTACAAAACTCTAATTAGTATGGTACACTCGGAGTGTACACTCCGAGCCAAATGGACCCTTAAATAGTCAACTAGTCCACGGGAGTGTCACGTAGAACTTGACTATGAGAAATGTATTTTCCTGGTCAACACGTGTTATGATAAGCGGTAATGCTTCCATTGTTTGTAAACTAATTTTTATTCTGTTACTCTTAGTTGTGCTCGAACATATCCTAGAGTGTAGGGTTGTTACCCGTAAATTTAGATAAATTATAAATAATTAAAAAACCTATAAATTAGCCTAAACAAAGATTTGGCCTCTAAATTTAGATCTTAGCATATAGCTTAGTATAAATAAAGAGGTAAAAGTAGACTAATTTATAGTAAGAACTATAAGAATTATATATAAATTAGTATTTAATTATTA
>LT855419.1:2505719-2521720 GCA_900184765.1 Hymenoscyphus fraxineus
GGGTTATTAATTTAGATCTAATTCAAATAAATTAGAAATAATTAGTAAATTAGGTATTTAGAGGAAAATAAATTAGATATAATTTAAATACGTTATATAACCCTAGTAATATAATATTAAATAATTAAAGGTTACTATAAACTGATTTCTTAGTTTAAGTAAACTCTTATATTAATAAAAAAAGAAGAAGATAATAATAGTAAGGAAGAGATTAATAGTATAAGTAATAATAATAAGGACGAGTACTAGGAAGATTAGTTATACTAATAATTATAATAATTAAATACTAATTTATATATAATTCTTATAGTTCTTACTATAAATTAGTCTACTTTTACCTCTTTATTTATACTANTAAATCTTTGTTTAGGCTAATTTATAGGTTTTTTAATTATTTATAATTTATTTAAATTTACGGGTAACAACCCTACTTCCTAGTACTCGTCCTCGTTATTATTACTTATACTATTAATCTCTTCCTTGCTATTATTATCTTCTTCCTCTTTTATTAATATAAGAGTTTGCTTAAACTGGGAAATTAGTTTATAGTAACCCTCGATTATTTAATATTACGTTACTAGGGTTATATAACGTATTTAAATTATATTTAATTTATTTTCCTCTAAACGCCTAATTTACTAATTATTTCTAATTTATTTGAATTAGATCTAAATTAACAACCCTACTAGAGTGTAAGACTTATTCGCTTATGGAAGAGCGATACATAGATAGTATGCTACTGTAACAAGAATCAAGGTCACAGAGGCGAGAATACAATAGTGAGGTTATTACAACGAGAGCATAACAGTAGTGTGGCAGCGAGACTTCAACATTGATTCTGGGGGTGTAATATTGATGGTGCGATGGTACAACAGAAAAATCCCAAAACCACAAGTGAAGTGGAGAAGGGTGAGAATCGGCTTTTGGTGGTAATCTTGGGCAACCATTCAATTTTCGCTCGCTTAATTCGTTTGATTGGCTTGCTTTTCGAGAACAATCATTTTGAACGTCTCACAACGCCGGGTCAAATACTATGTTTTTCTTAGTAAAACAGAATAACTGCCTGACGGCTTGAAGCTTTTGGCCAGGTAGTGCGACTACTTTAGTATTTTCAGATTACGTGGAATTAAATTTGATTCCATGAAATGAAATAAAGGGATCAATCCTAAAATTGGTGGAGAAAATATACCACCTCGAGGGATACAAGCTACCAAACATTGCTGCTTACGCAAGTTTTCGAATTTGATTAACCTCAGACTATCTAGCTCAGATATAATTCCATCCCTTTCTATTAGTAGCCCCCACACCAGATCGATGTCTTATTCCTTCTACGGATTTCCTCGCTTGTCTCAATATCTCTGCTTCGTCTTGTTTAACCAAACAACCCTTATTCACAAGGATCTCTCCATTAACCACGACTACTTTTACATCTGCCCCACTGCAACTGTATACCACTGTAGTTACCGGGCTGACACCCCCTTTAATTATCTGGTCCTTATCAAAAGGCGCCGCATGTAAGCTTCCAGGATTAACCACCACAAAGTCAGCTTTTTTACCCACCTCGAGACTCCCGATTTCCTTTTCCAGACCCAACGCGATCGCTCCATTGATAGTAGCCATCTCCAAGGATTCCTCAGCCCCAATCAGTGATGCATCAAGATTTACACCTTTGTGCAGAATGCCTGCCAGATGCATTTCTCGAAACATATCATAAGTATTCCCACATGGAGCTCCATCGGTTCCAAGACAGACGTTCACTTTAGCCTCCAACATCTCTGGAACTTTAGCGATACCAGATGCAAGTTTGAGATTGCTGTTTGGATTGTGAGCCACCGAGGTCTTTGTCTTGCTAAGAATTGGCAAATCGACTGAGAGGTCTAAATGCACCATGTGAGCAAGTACTGTCCGAGACCCTGTGAGTCTCGCAGCTTCACCAAACTCCATTGGCGTGCAATTGTAGCATTCTTTATATATCGTAAGGTCCTTGGGAGCTTCTGCGCAATGCATGGTAAGCCCAATATCATGCTCACGACAAGCTTCACCTATTGAGAGATGAGAGGATAATGGTGATCCTCGGGGAGTGCCAGCAGCAGCCCATACTTTCAGTCTGCCATCGCAGGAGTTGTTGTACTTGGAATGCATCGCAAGCATAGATGAGATGGACATGGAGTCCACATCTTTGTCTCTTGGGTCGGTTATATTGAGTTTCTTATTGCTTTCTTCAAACTTCACTAATTTGCCCTTACACGAGGTTAGCGTGTAAATTGAAAACCCAGTTGATGGGGTAGCCAAACAAGACATCCTCTAATTCCACTTTCTTCCACTGCTCGTACCACATTTTCGAATCCCGATCGATGCGTCAACATGCTTTCTAGAAAGCAAGTCGTCCCGCTTTTCAGCATCTCAGCAATTGTCAACCTGGCAGCCACATATCCGTCATCCGCCTCATAACATGCTTCAAGTGGCCAAATGGCGTCACATAGCCATGAATGGAGGGGCAGGTCTTCTGCTAGTCCACGAAGAAGGGACTGTGCAAGATGAGAGTGTGTATTGATGAGTCCTGGAATAACGATCTGGCCATTTAAATCGATAATTTCTGTGCTTGGATCTAGGTCTTTCTTGGAGAGTGTTGAGGATTTCCCGATGGCTGTTATGTAACTGCCTGTGACGTGGATTTCGCCATCAAGAATTATGTCCCGAGTGGTGTTTATGGTGATAATTGTTGCATTTGTGTAGATAGTCGATGGTAGGCCCGACATGTTGGTAGTTTGGTATCCAGTTATGACTTTGAATAGAAGAGAATGTCTGAAGTTACACTATTCCGGTACTGTAGCCGTACAGAGGTATACAACCACCCCGAAGATCAAATCAATTACATAGGTTTTTTCCACAACAGCCGCTCGCTTGAATCGTCCAAACCCCATGTCTATCAACAAACGGAAAACCAACTTCGGGTATTGTTTGTCGGGAATTCCCGATCAGATAACTCCAATCCTTGGGCGCTGATTGGTCGATCATCTATTGAATGTTATCACACCTCCCACTCTTCCAATCTAACCGCTCACCAACCACTATTGCGAGCATCAAAACCAGACCCGTAAGAGAATTCTATACATTTAATAACCCGGGAGACCACAATTCCACCGGTGAGTAATAAATCCAATGGATTTCGGCATCACTCTTTTTCTGGCCATTTTAGCTGACTATGAGTCCCTCCAGTGACGAGAAAGTCGACGGCGACCAAGATGTTGTTTATGCTCGCTCAATTGATGAGCGTGCTGGGTATCAAGTGTGTCGATGGCAGTACTTGAAGCATTATTTTACTAGTAGGCAAGGGTGGATTGGCGATTATGTGAGTGACTTCTCTCGTAAGTGAACCAGTTATTGTTCTGCGGCACATCTGTCTATGGATTTACAAATAGCTTTCGTTTTAGAGGCTAAGAAAAGATGGAAACTTGGGTCTCTTATCTCTAGACGCCTCGAAGAATGACTTGGTTACTTTGGATTTTTTGGTACAATTATTGGCAGAGTAGGCGACCGAGAGGAATGAATGGAGTTCTTATTAAAAAGCAGAAAGACGAGTTTACTGATCTGCCACAGGATTATCTTTATCTAATTACACCAAATATATGGCCACTGAATAAGAAATATAAAAATTACGAAGCTCCTTTCTATGGCCTCAATGACGAAGTCCCGATTCTCCTCACAATACTCCTCGGTCTACAACATGCACTCACCATGATTGGGTCTATCGTTTCTCCTCCACTGGCAATAGCTGGCGGAGCATTCAATTTCGATGCCCAGATTACACAATATCTTGTTTCTGCAGCTTTTATCACCACTGGAATCGCTACTGCTTTACAAGTCACGCGCGTTCACATAGCCAAAACCCCATATTATATTGGTACTGGATTGCTTTCTGTGGTTGGTCCAACATTTGATATATTGCCAATTGCATTCAATTATACCTCGATGCGCTACGCCAATGGAACCTGTCCAAAGGCAGACGATGGAACGCAATTACCATGCCCTGATGCATGGGGAGCTATTTTGGGAAGCATGTTGTGTACTGTTTGGATACAGCTTGCAATGAGTATGGTTCCACCCAAAACACTCAATAAAATATTTCCAAAGATTATTACTGGGAGTCTGCTGTTGCTGGTTGGTGTTTATTTGATCAACAGCGGGATGCAGAATTGGGGTGGGAGTTCAAATTGCAATGGTGGAGAAGGCTTTTATGCTTTGTGCCCAAATGTTTCAGCACCTAGGCCTTTGGTTTGGTGAGTATCCACGCTACTTGAACAGGATTGTGCTAACATTTCCGAAGGGGAGACCCTAAGCTTATTGGACTTGGCTTCAGTGTCTTTGTCTCGGTAATTATTATAGAACAGTTTGGATCTCCCTTGATGAAATCCGCATCAATTGTTCTTGGGCTAGCAGTAGGCTGTGCGATTTCAGGAGCAACTGGGTACTGGTCTCGAGAGAATATTGATGCTGCGCCAGCTATTACATTCCTTTGGGTAAATACCTTCAAGCTTTCAGTTGATGGAGCACTCATACTACCCCTACTCATAATGTTTATGTGTGAGGCTGTTAGTTGTATGCCCGATATTCTCGCCACAGCCGAAATTTCCAATGTGGATATTGAAGGGACACAATTCAACTCTCGCATTCAAGGTGGTATCCTATGCGATGGACTTGGCTCCCTCCTCTCTGCTTTAGGCACAGGTCTCCCAATGGTCTCACAAGCAGGAAATAACGGTGTCATCGTATTGACAGGTTGTGCGAGTCGAAGAGCCGGTTGGTGTGCCTCCGCTTTTCTTATCCTCATGGGAATATTTGGAAAGTTTGGAGCTGTCTTTGGGTCTATGCCTCCATCTGTACTAGGTGGCATGCAAGTATTCTTATATAGCACTATTGCTGTTGCTGGTATTCGAGTTCTTGGTATCATTGCTTGGACCAGACGCAATCGGTTCATCCTTACCGCTAGTTTGGGAATTGGATTCATGGATATTGTGCAACCGACTTGGTTTAACAGTATTCTGAACTATGCCGGACCAAACGTCAGACTGCAGGGGTTTGAGCAGGGGCTGAATCTTATCGTTGAGACTCCATTTATTGTGGCCGCTGTAGTAGGAGTTTTTCTGAATTTGGTGCTTCCTGGGGATGGAAGTGAGATGGACCGAGTTGCGAGGGAAGATGGAAGTGGAGTTGGAGTTGTTTTGGAGGGGAGGTGAAAGAGATAAGATTGGAATCTGTGACGAGAGGTGATGGCCATGGTAATTCTATCCCTTCAAAATACCTCTCTGCATCTAATCTAATTGCCTCACTTAGAATAAATCACAAACACGAAAGAATAGAGGAGCAATAAATACCGGTATTTACAGATCAGATGCTTCTCCGACTAACAGCGAAGTCACATGATCATTCCAAAGTTGTTTTATCATCTCAAGGATTTTGGGATACTGTGAATGAGTTGAATTTCGGCAAGTTTTTCGCATCTACTAGTCGTGTGAGTGTGATGAGGAAAAATGGCCAAGGTGTTCAGCTGGGAATAAGAAATCACCATGTCACGGGCGTACTTTCCCGAAAGGACCTCGGGAATTGAGTTTGACCCCTCTTTGTACACTTGTACACACACCATCTACACAGCTATCACAAAACTTCCCATTCAAGTTCCACAGAGCTGGATACCAATTGTCACTTCAGGCAGGTGGTACTTTTCCCTCGATGGGTGTTCTCGAACGGGATTCCTTTGAGCTTGAATATGATGCTAACCGGGCTCTCGTATAGATCAAAACTCCAAGGGCGTTTGCCACTAGAAAAAGTAAACATCATCGACATCTGTCTTTTACGAGTTTATTATGGTGAATCTCGCATCAAAATTCGCCATAATTGGCGTTGTTTTTGTTGGAATTCTGTACCAATTTCTGTTCAAAACGTTAATCTTCGATGTTCTTGGCTATGGTCGAAAGATCAACTCGCTCAAGGACTATAGCAATGTTCGTTGCGAGAAGATAGATGACCTAGGCCTTGAGGCATGTGAAGATATGTGGTTACACCAAAAGACTGGATTTCTCTACATGGCTTGTTCTAGTAGCCTGTCACGCCAGGAATGGCTTCCAGCGTCCGTTCACCCGACCTTATCACCTCGACAACAACTGACAGTTTTAGCATCGATCACCTCAACAACACAGGTCGACTACTAAAAGACAGAGTCGCTGTCCTCGATACCCGCGGCTCTGGTAGTGTAGCTTCGCGGCTCAAATGGCTTTCCTTGGAGCAATTCTCTGGCAGCAGTGGCGACCTCGCTTTGAACCTGCACGGTCTTGATATCTTGGAAGATAAACATACTGATACCTTGAGAATACTTCTTGTCAACCATCGCCCGCCCATTGACCCAAGGACTGGAAATCATCTCGATGCCACTTTAGTGGGAGCGAACTCGACCATTGAGCAGTTTCAAACCAAGGCTGGTAGCTCGACAATGCGCCATGTGAGAACTTACTTCAATGAAGCAATTCAGACACCCAATCGAGTTGCTTGGGTCAATGACCATTCTTTTGTTTTCACAAATGACCATTCTGCAAAAGTTGGCCTGGTATGTGACCGGGCGCAGTACTACCATATCTTACTAACTCTTGCTAGCGACGCCGACTCGATTTAGTCATTGGTGGCGGGAATGTTGCATTTTGCAGCCGGAACTCTTGTAATATCGCCTACTCATCAGGATTCAATTTCCCAAATGGACTCGTTCGAGGTCGGGATGGGTTGATTTATGTCCCAAGTACCGTCGGCATGAAAATTGACGTGTTTTCTCTTTCTGAAGACCACAAGCTACACTTGGTTCATACCATAAAGTCCCCTCTGGGACTCGACAATCTCTCCGTAGATGGCGATGGAAATATTTTCGCAGCAGGATTTCCCGCACTCCATAATTGGAATAAAGCAACCAAAGATCCATTCAACATCAACCCCGAAAGCACCGTTCTCAAGATTAGAAGAGATGGAAAGGGATATCAAGGTACAAGCAGGAAAGCGCATGTGGAAAAGTGGAATGATGGTAATTACGTCGTGGAAAAAGTATTCGAGGATACTAATGGCGTTCTCCCTGGTGCAACTATCGCCGTTCATGATTCTGAGACGGGAAGATTTTTTCTTGGGGGTGCTTTTTCGCCTTTCATTACTATTTGCGAAACAAGATGAGAAGGACTGTACACGAGAGCATCCCGATATCAAAATTTGATCGATTTCGATGGAGCATTCCGTGCATGCGCAACGGGAGATGAGCGAGACGAGGAGGAGTGTTTCTTACTTTTGGCTTACTGCTGATGTGCGAGATGCGACTTTCTATATTTGATGGATTCAATTTCCTGCAGCTCAAATCCTGAAAATCTCTGACTCTCCGCCAATCAAAAGTTGTGCTGTCGCTCGTTCCGCAGGGATAACGTGATCCAATCGACTGACATAATCCGTAAGATGAAGATGATGAAACACGGTTCAGATATTCCGATCTAGCCAATAGGGGGCTAGCTTATGGGCTCGCTAACCACGTGTGGCCGTGCTCAACTCCAAAATACGCGGATTGTTTATTTGCGTCAACGGCTCCTGCAATGGGCTGAGTCTATCCACAATTTAATTGCGCCTTTCACGTAAGTGAAGACACCAGTGCCCCGTTGAGCTTAGACCTACTGGTTTTTGCTTGCGCTCTAGTCAAAGCACTTTGCAACGAACTTTGACATACGACGAAGATAAACAAAAACAGAGCAGAGAGCTATACCAAATATCCCGTTCATATCATCATGAGTTGCTATTGATCCCGATCAGATGCCTTCTTATGAGGATGCAATTATCCCATCTAAAATTTTATTTTGAGATACCACGGAAGCGATGTTCCCAGACAGCAGTATAAGATCGTTACGTACAGTGAGCTTAAACAATCTTGAAGTGGGGCGTAGGCTTACATCTATGTACCGCCGCCACCTTTTGATTTAAAAATGACTTGCTCCATTACTAGGCGCGGTAATTAGTAAAGAACGAACCGTTGTGATTGGGCGCAATTAGATACTACGAAAGCCATCAAGTATGTCTTGCCGGTAATTCTGCACTAGGTATTGAGGCGGTACAATGTTGTTGTGGCTCGTTATTCCTCCATCGTATATCAAAACATCTACCAGTCAGTGTGGATCCTGACAACATGCGGCACGTCGTTGTACAGATAAAGGCAGCCCTTCTCCTAAACTTTAGCGTGGACCTTGGACCTTTCCAAACTTTTGTCAACAAATCTCTGTCAACAAATTTCGTGAACGACAGCTACTCACGCAATGGTGGTTCCTCCTCCGAAGGCATGTATTTCTGGTGCTCTGCCATGGGGTATGCAGAATGCCTCTTCTTGGAAAGCAGTGGGCTGTTTGAAGGGGTTTTATTGTAAGCAACAAGCTGTATAAAAATGAGTGTGTCTAACAATGCCCAGGTCCTAATAACAACGAGACTATGTTGCCGGCATACTGTCAACCTGAGCCAGCTTGTCTGATAGCTCGATTACATGGCGGATCCTGCGAAGCTCAAGGCCTTCTCGAACCGGTTCTATGTGATTCAGGGTTTTACTGCCCTGAGAATGGTCGAAAAAAGATTCCATGCCCTGAAGGAAGTTATTGTCGAAAAGGATCTGTCGAACCGATAAAATGCAGTGGTAAATATCTTCGCGCCTTTTGTTAAAAGGGTTCACTAATACGTTGATCAGCCGTCTCAAATTGCCCGAAGGGATCAGAACGTGATATGTCATTGATACCGTTAGGAATTGTTATTGTGATCGACGCGCTGTTGATAACAATGGTCATCGTGCTTAAAGTTCGTGGGTTCTTCGTCACCAAAAGAATAAATAGAAAAGATCATCGAGTTCACCATCCACTCAAGAGGTCTCCAACATTCTACAAGACTATCGGTGGATCTATCAGTGTAAAGTTTCATGGAAAGAATGAAGGGAAGAAATATGAAGAATTGGACGAGGAGGTTGACACTGAATTCATTTACGGTTCGGTAGGCCCAGATGCTATGCCCCTATCTCCTTCACTTGATGGATACGATCGCCAATTGAGAAGACATCCAATTGGATTTGAGGCTATGGCTTTGAAGGAGGATATGTTTTCAGTCGCTGCACCTATGGATGATGATGACAATAATGCCGCGGATAGAACTGATTTGCAGCGTTTTGTTCAATCTTTGTCAAAGATCATGGGTGCTTCGACTTTTGGATTGAGTTTCGAATTTCAGGATTTGCGATTCCATCCGAAGAAAAGCCCAAGACCAATTCTTCAGGACGTGTCGGGGTTTATTCATGCTGGTTCTCTTTGGGGTGTGATGGGTGCTTCTGGGGCTGGAAAATGTAAGTTTTGCATCTGAATTGCAACACTTTTATCAACTAACATGGATAGCGACGTTCGTGAATGTGCTCATGGGAAAACAATCTGGTATCACTGGGATCACCAAAGTAAATGGTATTGCTGGTGATATCAAGAAGTAAGTAACTTTTATCAATGCATAAAACTTCATATGTTAACTGTGCCACAGGTACAAGAAGATCATCGGCTACGTTCCGCAAGATGACATCGTTCTTCCAGAATTGACTGTTCGCGAAAACATTCTACACTCGGCGAGAGTTCGACTCCCAGCAAGCTGGAAAGATGACGAGATTCAACACCACGTCGATGTTTTATTGAATTGTCTTCAACTCGACCATGTCAAAAACTCGCTTGTGGGAAGTCCAGGTGCACCAGTTATTTCGGGAGGTCAAAGGAAACGAGTATCTATCGGAATGGAACTCGCAGCAGCACCCATGGCCCTTTTTCTGGACGAACCGACCTCTGGACTTGACGCAACGGCTGCAGCATCCATCATGGCTACTTTGAAAGCTCTCTCCAGACTTGGAATGACTGTGATAACTGTCATTCATCAACCTCGACCAGAAATCTTTGAATCTCTTGATAGTCTCGTACTCCTGGGAGCTGGAAGAATGATCTATCAAGGGCCAGAGGAAGGTGTTCAATCTTATTTTCAAAATCTAGGCTATAACTTCCCAGCTCATAGCAACACAGCAGACGTTATGGGTGATATCATTGCTGGAGAAGGTAGACTCTATAAACCAATTGGAGATGCTACCGTGCAAGGTCTCATCGATTATTGGGCTATGGCACATCCATCTGCCGCAACTGTAAACCCAGATCAACGTCCTCCAATTTCGATCGCCGAGACTGCCGTTTTGAGCAGTACTATCAAAGAACGGGGTGCTCAGTGGTACCGACAGCTCTACTTCTGCTTCAACCGATCTCTTTTGCAACAATATCGCATGAAATCGTCCTTCTTTTTTGAACTTGGGGTAGGCGCCATGTCAGGATTTCTAATTGGTCTCGCACAACTCAACTCCAAGGGAGACAACTTTACAGGGATATTCATCGAACCTTACCAGCTCATATCTTCCGCAACAATCTACTCGAAAATCCCCCAGATGTCCCTCCTCGTTGGTCTCGCCATCGGCCTCACAGCTTCGGCACCAGGAGTAAAGATCTTCGGCGAGGAGAAATTGGTTTTCTGGAGAGAAGCAGCTGCGGGACATAACAGATTTTCGTATTATATGGGTAAGGTACTTAGTACCATCCCAAGAATGGTGCTAGCGAATTTGCATTTCACGACATTGTTCATGCTCCTCTCAACACCTCAAATATCTTACATGAACTCCTTCGCCGCCAACCTCTTCTATTTCTACTGCATCTACGGGCTCGCATCCTGCGTCTCCATGGTCACTCGTCGCGAAGATGGTCCACTTCTAGCAGTGATGCTCTCCCTCATCGTAGGGGTTCTTAATGGGATGTCTCCCACACTAGATAAAGTTCGGACGTGGCATATGGAATGGTTATGGAGATCTAGTCCTGGAACGTGGCTGGCAGAAGCGTATTTTACGGAGAATCTGATGCCGTTGAAATACTTGTATGATATTGAGGTTGCGAGGAAGTCGATGGGGTATTGGTTGGATGGGTACGCGAGGGATTGTGTGATGCTTTTGTTTCTTGGGACGGCGTATAGGGTGATTGCTTTTGTGGGGTTGAGGTTTATGTATCCTACTAAACAGAGGTAGGAGTTTTATGAAGTTATGGTTGTAATTGTAGATAAATATCGGAATGTCTTTTGTATCAAAGTATAGGTCTTTTTAATTGGATGGGATTGAATCTATACAAGTCGGATGTTATCATGTTATATGGTGAGAATCTCATTAACTGCTTCTCACACATACTTAAGGTTACCTGCGACATGTCGTAGGATAACGCGAAATAAATATGTACAATCCGTGAATGTAACATCAAGGGGCTTGGAACCAGGTGCCTGAGTATTAGCATACTAAACGAGTCGCACAATACCGAGAAGCGGTCCCTAAACCTTGATTACATGCCTCAAACGACATTTCATGGGATGGAGCCGAACTAAGTTAAATTTGTCAACTCAACTTTGCATCTCCAGACTTCTATCCCACGATAATCGTGGTCCCTCCACCCCCGGAAGAACCCTCAGTCCTTCTTTCCTCAAGATAAAACCGAGGATTCTTCTTAAAGTCAAGCAATCCGTCATCTACCAATTCCTCAATCTTCCCATCCGGCATCTCCAATCATAAGCTCAAATAACATACCCCCCTCACTCAACAAGTCATTCTCCGCACCACAGCTACAACTCGAGTCTCACGCACCAATCAACTCAACATCCCAACGAAATAGTCTCTTGCATCTACCCAATCAGCAGCCAATACGGACTCCTCCCAGACTCTTACACTACACCCCCCTCTGCTTCGCCGTCGCAGCAAGACGATAATCGTAGCTAGTCACACGAGCCCTTTGCTCAGCAATGATTCTAGGTTCCATGGCGGTAATCCACGTTTTCGTTATCCTATCCGCTTCGGGAAGTGATCCCGTAGTTTTCGACTGCGATATGGTGCCTCTTAGTCTTTTACTACTTGTTGGAGCGATGTTTCCTGGTCCCCTAGTGGAACTTTCAAAGACTGTTAAAAAATCCGGCACAAGATCGATTACTTTGATATGGGGCCTTTGGATGATGGTAGAGTAGGGACTATATCTCGTATATCGGGACTAGTAAACCCGGTGCTTCATCAAAAAACACTCACTCCTACAGCGGAAACCCAACAAGAACTACCATTTTCACCACTCACTTCCGCCGATTCTCCAACCATGTCCTCCGTATTTCCGACACAAGAGCTCCCAAACCCTTTGCCTGGCGATGGATAAGCTAATACCACCCCAATTCTAAAATCTCAAAACAAATACACACCCCAAGTCTCCATTTCAAATACACATACTCCTACTTCAGCGCCAAACATCCCCCATCAAGGGGTAGGTGAAATCCAAATAATTCCTTTTACATCGCTTCACGACGGTATTTCTCAATGCTGTGGTGTATTTTACGGCTCTGCCATTGGGGTTGATGCAAAGACTAGTATAGTACGATATATCCCGTCTTGATCGTCCCTATACTACATTACCCACTAACATGCTACATGGACGTTCCAAATCCTCACGCCTCGATGTATTCGTAAAGGTATAACATCTAACGAGCTAATTGGTAGCTTCTTCGCCACCTTGATCAGGGTCAATCTGATATTGACGGTATCGATTATTATCATGGGAGAAATTGATATTCTGGACGTAGGAGGGAATACAGATATCCATTTCCGATATTTGAAGGGAGTTGGGGGATAGGAGAGTGGGTTGCGATGGTAGGTGCTTGTTTTTTGGTCTTTGCTACTTTTCTTAATCGAGTTCTGGAAAAGAGATTTGCGGGAGAGATATGGAAGCCGATGAGTCGGAAACTACAAAGGGAGAGTAGGAGACTATACGGGTACCAGGTAGCACAAGATCTTCTTATGGAGCTTGAGGTTTACGCGTATCTACTTTTTATATATCAGATCAAAACATCCTCAACGATCAGGCCGACCGAACAACCGAAGCGGCAAGACCCCTTCAGCGTACCCTCAAATATGTTTCATCAATCCAACCCCTTCATATCTTCTGATATCAATACTTCATTCAAACTCGCGCACTCTTACTATCCTCTACCTGAAGATCTAGACTACCAGCGCCCGTCATCTATCTCGGCAAAGGATTCAGTGTGGCGTTGAACTCTCTGAAGGAAGACTGGAAATATGATATGCAAATAGAAAGAAGATCCGTGATTCAACAGGCTAACCTTACAGTCTGAAAATTTGGTCTTGGACTCTTATCTCGATGTTCTTACGAATGGCAAGATGTGTTGGTGGGTAACGCTGGATTGGATGGACTCGAACAGGACGTCTGCGGCGGTTGCAGGCAGGTAGTTGAATTTACGGAGTCCAGAATGTGAGTGGGAAGTATGGTGAAAGATACGTTTTCTGTGGTGGAGCAGTCTAGGTTCTTGTAGATTGTTGAAGAAAATAAGAACTCCGAGAAGAAATCAATGAAGCTTTCAAATAGACACTTTACCGTCGAGCAATGAGCGAGGATTAACCTCGCCATGTAATTATTGTTGCTACCCATTAATAAACACATCACTGAATAAAACTGCGTAAGTGTCGACATACTTTCAACTAAAATACCTTAACCATCGTACGTAAACGCGAATACCCCTCTACTTGACCAAGCCGCATCTATACAAACAGTCATCTCTATTCGATGATAAAAACCAATCTAAAAGAACCTCACTTACATCACCACCAACACTTTCCAGAAATTCCAGATAGCTACAATATATCTAGATCTTGGATCCTGCGTCCTCGCTTAACATACTTCCAGTCTGCCTCTAGGTTATCAAGCATGTCATAACCGTTACCATCCCCTATCTCCTATTCTTCCGCATTCCAAGTGGCGAACAGGATACTAACGCTACGACATTCAGATGAGTGAGGTAGGATGGATTGTCTGTGGAGTGAAATTGGGTTCCCTAAATACCCCTTCATTAGTGGCATTCTCAGGGGATGGATCCCTTACGGATCCATGTCCTAATCGCGCTAGCACATTTGGGTCTGATTTGAGTAATTAGTAAAGATATGGGAGTTTATGGTTATTGATTATATGTCGTAATGGACCCTACTTCCTTCTATTACATATATATAACTTAGCTCTACTAATAAATACCCTCTAGGTAGACAAAATATTACTCGACGTCTCAAAATGTACAGTACGCTATAGACAAAAGAAAGTCGATCTAGTAGCTGTTTCAATCTATAATAAAGGTATGGATTCTATATTCTTTTAGTTAGCACAAAGTACAGTACATAGACAGGCCAAGACTCGTGACTTGTATTTCATGTATTATGAAAATATTCATTGTGGATCCACTATATAAGTATATTATCCACGTACTATAAGGACGGATCTTTCACGAAAAAAGGAGTGTTAATACTAAGTTATAAGGAAAGAAGGTTAATTGAACGATTTATCTCGCAGACTCTTAACATCCACGGATCGTGAAAGCTGAATACTTCCAACTTTACTAGTAATAAGTCTCCAACTCGAGAAACCCATTTCCTGGACTAAGTCTAGAATAGATTCAAGACAATAAGATTCTTTTGTAATTTCTTAAAGTGTTACTTAATTCCGTAATTTTTATATTTGGGAAGGCTTTACCTTGTTTTCTTGTCGTAGGTAGGCTTAATTTCACAGCCAAGCCAAGAAGGCAAAGGGATCCAAGGGTGTTATATAACACCAGTGTAGGTAGCTCTTAAATGTGTTGATGATGTGAGAAGAGCAGTCAATATTTTGATCATAACCAACCCTGCTAGCTTGTTATACTCGCTTGAACACAATATACAGTACATATTCTGTTTAAGCTAGGTAGACATGTGGGTCAGATACGTAGCACTTTCCTGAGTACGAGTAACAATCGTGAGTACCCAACCCAACTTTCCATTCTACAACATAATAAAACGACGAAATCTACCTACCCACGCTCCATTCTCCCAGAAACAGAAAGACACATACCAAATCACAAGCCAAATCACATCTCACATCCAACACACAAAAAAGGTTCCAACGAAAGTTCCCCCATCCCCCCAACCCACAAACGCTCACAACAGCGGCGGAGCAGTCCAACAAATCCCCGCCAAGCCCCCCTCACTGCCCCTCCTCCCAACAGGGGTATCCCAAGAACAACCCCGACCAACCCACCATTCACCATTCAAACACAAATGGAGACGGTGAGAGTCCACTTCCCCTCCACCTCACCAAGCACGTCAAGTCAACTACCTACCTCTCCTCCTCACACCTCCTCCTTCTTAAAACCTTCAACCTTCACCTTCAACCCAAACACCTACACCAACAATCACTACCCTCAACGAGAAATAATTAAGATAGAAATAAAACAAAATGGCCGCACCAAACGCCTACCCACCCGGAGGAACCTTCCTCGACACGCTCAAGAAGTCGTACGTCGATGTTCCCATCAATGCCGAGAAGGACAACGCAATCGGCACGACTGAATTCCTTGAGGCTTCCGAGTCGTTGACTACGCTTTTTGGTTTGTCTCCTCCCCTCTTTAACATAATTCCCATCCCCTTCTGTTGCATATATTCTGCTTTATCGACGAACATGTACAAGAAAAGAAAGCAAAACAGGAGCTAACGAATAAACCCCCAGACGTCCTAGGAAGCGTAGCATTCAACCCCGTTAAGAATGACATTCTTGGAAATGTTAAGGTACTTTACCTTCCCTCCTCTCCTCTCCTCTCCCAAATCCAAATCCAGAAACAAGGACTGCTCAGGCATAAAGATCAAGACAAGGAGGAAGAAGATACAGAAGAAGAATAACACAACACAATACTAATCCCAACATCTACCCACAGAAAATCCGCGACCGCCAACTCGCAGCACCAGCTGAATCAGGCACCCTCCAAGAACTAGTCCTCGCAGAACTAGCAACGAAGAAACATGTTGCCACGGAGGGTTTGGTATGGCTCGTTCGGTACGCTTT
>LT855419.1:2521818-2590718 GCA_900184765.1 Hymenoscyphus fraxineus
ACCCATCTTTTCCGCCGCCATGTCCGCGTGTCCCTACCGGAAGGATTTCTACATCAAGCTAGGGGAGGACGAGGGAAAGGTGATGGGCGAGATGAAGATCTGGTTGGGCGCTTTGGAGAAGTTACTCGGCGTTTTGAAGGCGTTTTTGGAGACGAAGGAGGCGAAGTGGTAGGTGGGTGTTTGTGGTGGGATACGAGTACGGGGGGGAAAGTGGTGGTAGTGTTATGATTTGATGAGTTCCATGATTATGGATGGCTTTGCTTTTGACTTCTACTTTTACTTTTACTTGATCCCAATATCTTCCTTCACATTCCTTCCCTTTCCTGTTTTCACATTCCTCTCCTGGGAATAACCAAGCAAGTAAGTCAGTAAGTAGATAGATCCCACACTTCACACCAAAAAGCAATGCACACAGTATCAAAGTCAAAGCCACAAAAGATTCATTTCTATGCAAGGAAGCGAAGATCTGTTCCCCTCACTGTATCCTGCCCATATGTGCTAGAAAAAGCCCAAGGCAAAATAAAAATCCACAACATGCCCCAATTTTGCATTTGCAATTCATCGCTCCCCTTCCTCCCTCGCTCCCTTGAAACGACCAAAGCAACAAACTCCTTGGATGATGGGGAAAAAAAAGATGTGCCTGCCCGAATTGTGATTCCCCGCCGCCAACGCCATACTGTACTAGATGAACAGAACTCAATCAAGTGTGAAAAAAAGAAGAAAAGAACAGAAAGGAAAAGGGAAAAGCAAAGCAAAGTAAAGCAAGTAATCATTCCCGCATGCCTATTTTCACTCACTCTGCCCATAATTTCCACAACAAACACACCCCTAAATACGCCGAAATATCCCTCTCGGTCGAACTCCCACGAAAGCACAGCTTTTGCGGAATGCGTACCGGATATCCCCTCGAATGAAGGCCTTCCTCTTGACCTTGGCGACATGTATCTCGGGCACACTGCCCTTTTCGAAATCGTTCTCCAGGTACTCTCTCATGGGGTTGAAGATGTTGTCAAACTCCGTCGATTCCATGACGGGCCAGGGAAACTTCTTGAGAGAGGTTCCGTTCTCGCCGGGCCAGACGGAGGTGCGGAATCGGGTCTTGCCTCTACTCGTGTAATCGAATGCGATGATGAGCTTTTGTAACGAAGGGAAGACTTCTTTGATTCGGGGTTGGGGAGCGTGGCCGTGGATCCCCGAGAGGAGAGTGATTAATTGCGCGCGCTCGGCGTCGAATGCTACTGTCTGCCATCCCTTCATGGTTCCCGCGTAATCAGCTTCCTCCTCCAACAGCACAAACATCATGAATAATCCCATCAAGCTATTCAACAACAACGTATCTCTCTCCGGGTGAAAATAAAATCTCAATATCCCCTTCCCCGTATTCCCTCTCACCGGATCGAACTTCATTAATTGATAGTTCTTCATTGCGATGGCTCTCGACTCGCGATTTACATGGAAAATGGCGGGTGTTTGACTACTGTTGGAGCGGAAGGTCATTCGATCATTATACAGCTTTGCGCAAGGATGTAATTCATGGACTCGGTATTCGAATGATTCTTCCCAAATCTGCATTCGGATCTCAGCGGGCAGGTCCATAAAGCGCGGGAATCGAGGCGGTGGTTTCTTGAAGATGGTGGAGATTCGCTTTTGCGCTCGGGTGATGGTCAGGGGCGGCGGTGGGAGAGATTGTGGTCGTGGTTCTCGTTCTCGCTTGGTAGATCGAATGGTTTCATCGTTGCCCACTGCTTCTGCGATCGCTGAGCGTGTGATATCTTCTCCCTTCGTCATGGTGGGTGTTGGGTTGTGATGGTGATCAGTATCGTTCAGCTTGAGGCTCGGAGAGGTTGGAGTCTCGGTCGCTGATAAGGTGTGGCGATGGTCGATTGAACAGCTCAGCTGGAGTATCAAATATTGGATCGCCGAGGACACGGAAATACGAAAGTACAGATTGGAGATGTCGGGAAGGTGGTGAATATATAATCGTAGACAAATGGACCCAAGGAAATGGAGAGGGCTGAGAAGTAGGTGGAGGTTGATAGGTCGGCGCTCTTTGGGAGGAGTGGAGGGTCTTGAAAGTTAAGAGGTTGGCCAAGGACGCTGGGTTGTGCCTGCCTGTTTCTGGGTTGGTCGAGAAGTGAATGCGCACGCAGAATTAAATGGTCAGCCCTGCTTGACCTGTCGTTTGCGGTACAAGAAATCGTAGATTTGATGATAATGGGAAGGTGCGAAGTGGGAAGGAGGAAGGAGGAAGGAAGGAAGAAGTTGGAAAATGGGGAGAGGGAGAGGGAGAAGAGCCGCCTGAAGTTGTCTTTGGAGGTTGCCCTTGCTCAGCGCTGTGTCAGTGGGTCGTTACGAGTAGTGGGGTGGCCTAGGGCGGCAATCGGGTATAATGCTGGCCTTTGTGCTCGCTACTCGCTACTCATACCAGGCCAGGTACACAAGACAACTGTAATTGTACATACGAGTGAATGTTAATTTTTTAAATTAACATAAACTGTCGCACTTATGATTAGATTCCTCATCATTTTTAATTATGGTATTAAGTGAATAGCGACCTCCTTCCTTACCCTACGGAAATAGACAGAATAAGCTGGGTTGAACTGATACACTTGCTACCTTACTCAGTTCTTTTGTCTAAGACAGTCTAACGAGTCGCCATAATACTTCTTATTTTCTCACATGCTTTCACCAAAAAGTTATCAACTACAAGCAACAAGAAGATTCCAGATGTCACTCTACAACTCATCCAACTTCCTCTTCACCATCCCACAAAAGCTCTCAAAAAGCACAGAATCAAACCCCTTAACCCAGCGAATCGTAACCCTCCTCAGAACCTCACCCTCAACCACTTCCCCACAATAGATCTTGACTCCCAAAGCAGCTTCATCCTCACCCTCATCCATCTTCGTATCCTCAGATCGAGTAGTATTCCTCCTCGCAGCACGGGACCATACAGCTTTTTGAGCGAATCCTAGACCCGTCAAGAGCGATGCTTTCCAGATCCATTTCATAGGTAGTTTCGAGATGATATCATTAACATGCTGTCCAGCTTTCTGATTATCAACCCCCTTCCCAAGCTATATAACAATTAGCATTCCCAAAATGACCAGTGACCAGAGGTAAACACACCACAACATGATACTCACACGGAAACGGCAGTAAAACCCTCGACAACCCAGCCACCCCCCTCGCAACACCCATCCTGGGTCTCCAATCCCCAAAACTCCACGCAACACCCCACCTCCTCGTCTTCCTCCCCTGGACAAACTCCGTAACGGCGAAATTCTGAATACCCTCCTCCTTCAGCCTCTCCACAACCTTACTTACACTTGCGAAAATCCCCAGCATGGAGGAGTACCATCGCACTCTTTCTCGGAGCTGGAGAGACTCGCTGATCATCCGGGAGACGAACGCCACTTCTCCACCAGGCGTCACCATTTCGGATTCGGAACCTGTGCAGGCTGTGAATGGTTGGCGTTGTTTGAGGGAGGCTGAGGCGAGCATTTCGGATTTGGAGGCGTAGAAGGGGGGATTGCAGATTGTGAAGTTGAGGCTGTCTTATTAGCCTCCCTTTAAGAAAACCCCCTTCTATCAAAATAAGAATCAAGGAGCAGAATATACCTCTCAACCCCCAACCCATCAAGCGGAAACAACCCCTCCTCCCCAACAGTATTAACCAACCTAATCCTCCCCCCAAACCCATTCCGTTCCACATTGCCCCTCGCAAACTGCAAACTGAGCTCATCAACATCTACACCCATCAGCAAGCGTAAATCCCACATCCCCTCATAGAAACCACAAACCCGTAGCCACAAACCTCCAACCCGGACACGTCGAACACGCAAGCAGGGGATAAATACAACACGACCCCGTGCCTACATCCATCCCCACCACCTTTCTGCTAGGATCAAAGTCATCCGTGAAGTCCTCGCTCGTCGTGGAAAGGAGGGCTTGGATCCATAGTAGGTAGTTGAGACGGTTTGGGATCTGTTTTTTCTGTTAGGATCTTGGACTTTGGTAGCTGGGTGTGAGGTCCAAGGTCAGAGGGAAGAGGATGAGGTATGGGAAAGATAGAGCCAACAAACAGGCGGACAAAGCCTCTCCCCACTCAACTCAACAATCACCCCGAAATCCCTCTTCAGCAAACTCTTAGTAAGTTGCTGTACCGAAGCGGGGTTCGTGAAATCGAGTTGTCCATTGGGTTTCAACCTATGATCTGCGAATCAGCATTTATCCATTTAACTTCCTATAAAATCACTTCTTATCAAATTACCCCTCCATCGTGATATGTGATACTCAAATATAGAGAGAAGGGGGAAGGAGGAAGGAGGAACTTGGGTGGTTCAATCTTACACTTTCGCGAAATCAGCGTCTTGGAGGGCGAGGGCGGAGAAGTCTATGTCGTCTTTGTAGGGGTTTGTTAGGTGGGCCATTTTTGGGTTTTTGTTTTGGGTGGGAGGATGTGAGGTTGTGAGGTTGTAGGTGGTTTGGTTTGGCGAATGATTGATGATGGATGGTGTTTTGCGGGGGGATGAGACTGCCCAGTTGAGGTGGGTGGGTTCTTGTCACATGAGTGTTGAATCTTGGATATGAGGTCTACTCGAGTGATACTTGGAATGCGAATTCTTTGGAGATTGTAGTTATTTCAAGGGTATTTGCAAATCACACGTTTGGATTGTTGGCTGTCAATGCATGTAGAAGAGGCGGGTAAGAGCGAGTAGGATGTCAGACAAGATGTAAAAGGACCCAATCAAGATTCTTCTCTCAAAGATTTGGCTTATAAGTAGTTATTCTGACTACCTAGACAGCAAGTAGGATAATTCCGGACGCCCTGAATTACTACCTAGGTGCTTTGATGTTTGTTCCTTAGGCTGACCCAAGTTCTGTATAAATTCTGTTGTACAACAAGCCAAATGGAGTCAATCGACCAACCAACGCCAATACGCCGATATAATGTTGCAAGCCCAAGTCAATCGTAAATTTCCCGTTCCATTCTTCCCCTCGGATTATGTAGTCTACTAATTGGTTTCGTCATCCTTTCTCGAAGGTGGGCCATTCTCTGCTGATTCTCCTGCCTCGACTTCTTCCCAATCATCTTCCTTTTCTTCCGACAAGTCGTATTCTGTTGCAGGGAAGAATTTGCTAGATGAAATTAGCATAAGACTATTTCACTCAATAGTAGAACTTACGGAAGCCAGTCATTATAAGCATCAACATCCTTTGCTGTAAATGTGCAGAAGATGACCTTTTCCAACTTCTCACCATCTTCGCCCTCCAAAAACTCCTTTACTGCTTGAATGGCAACAGGAGCAGCGTCATCACTTGGATAACCATAAACACCAGTGCTCAGAGCGCTAAACGCAATGGTCTTGCAATCATTTTTGACAGCAAGCTCCAAACTCGTGGTATAACAGCTGGCAAGATCTTCTTCGCTCTTCTCCACGTCACGATCATTGTAGATTGGACCAACAGCATGTATGACTTTCTTGCAGGGGAGCTCGTAGGCGTTGGTGATTTTGGCGGAACCAGTGTCGCAGCCATCTAGCTTTCGACATTCAAGATATAGATTACGTCCGGCAGCTCGGTGGATAGCACCATCTACCCCTCCTCCTCCGAGAAGAGAGTTGTTGGCTGCATTGACGATAGCATCGACTGCAAGAAGTGTGATATCTCCTTTGATGAGGCCGATTCGGTTGTTGAGGGATTGGGAGGGTGCCGGTGTAGCTTCGGCAGGCTTCGAGGTGGAGGGGACGAGTTTCTTGGATTTGTAGAGGAGAGATACCGAGGGGATCTGGGAGGCGGAAATGATGGACATGATTCTTTTGCTTCTGATCATGTACGATGACCGAAATGAGGAAGCTTGTGAAACTTGAAGGATATCCGGATGTTGAATTCAAAGGTGGGAATTGGAATGGGAATGTTGAGGCAGAAGCTTCAGAGACTACTAGTAGATTGCGGGGTATTAGTTCCCTGAGCTACAGGGAGCTTCACCCTAAATACGCTGGAGCACCACCCCTGTCAGTTGTGGACAGGCCTGAGTCATATCCACTTTTAAAATCAACCCCTCCAAGAAACCGATATCTCTGACTCCAACGACCCCACCAAGAACCTACAAAATCCCTTGATACCGTTATTCAATTCCTTCACCACAGACCAGAAATATATTCTGAGGCCCTAGAGGATCTAGCAATCATGGCGGACGCGATCACCGAGCAAACGGCGAAACTCCAACTCGATGAGGAGACGGGGGAGATGGTCTCTAAAGGAGAATTGAAGAAACGACTGGCCAAACGCGCAAAGAAGGCCGCTTCAGCAAAGGCAAAGGCAGATGCGCCTCCTAAAGAGAACGTTCCCTTGAAGCCAAAAGCCGCAGAACCCAAAGCAGAGCCCATGAATATGTTTGCTCAAGGCTTTCTTGACGATGTCTATAAGGAGCGTCCAGTAAAGCCAGTCGTCACACGATTCCCTCCCGAACCCAACGGATTCTTGCACATTGGTCATGCAAAGGCAATTGCTGTCAATTTTGGATTTGCAAAGTACCATGGCGGAAAATGCTATCTACGATTTGACGATACCAATCCGGAGGCGGAGGAGGAAAAGTACTTTACTGCGATTAAAGAAATGGTCAAGTGGCTAGGATTTGAACCTTGCGCAATCACTTATTCTAGTGACAATTTCCAGAAACTTTATGATAAGGCGGAAGAGCTCATTAAGAAGGAGGGCGCTTATGTGTGTCATTGTGGGGGTAAGTAGGTCTCATAATGCGATTGAGCAATGCTAACCACATCCCAGATGCTGAAATTAAAGCCCAAAGAGGTGGAGAAGCACATGGTCCGCGATTTAGATGTGAACATGCGAATCAAACTGTGGACAAGAACTTGGAGGAGTTTCGAGGAATGCGAGATGGGAAATACAAACCAAGGGAGGCATTTCTACGAATGAAGCAAAATATTGAGGATGGAAACCCTCAGATGTGGGATCTTGCTGCTTATAGAGTCTTGGACGCCTCACATCATCGAACTGGAGACACCTGGAAAATATACCCAACTTACGATTTCACTCACTGCCTATGCGATAGTTTCGAGAGCATCACCCATTCACTGTGTACGACCGAATTCATTCTATCGAGGGTTTCATATGAATGGCTGAATAAGAAGTTGGAGGTCTATGAGCCAATGCAGAGAGAGTATGGGAGATTGAACCTGACTGGAACCGTTCTTTCGAAACGAAAAATTGCCAAACTGGTCAACGAGGGTTACGTGAGAGCTTGGGATGATCCAAGACTGTATACCTTGATTGGTATCAAGAGACGTGGTGTTCCTCCAGGAGCAATTCTTGACTTTGTTAGCGAGCTTGGTGTTACAACTTCTCCTACCAACATCCAAATTGCAAGATTTGACCAGACAGTACGAAGATATCTTGAGCGAACCGTACCTCGGCTAATGCTGGTTCTTGATCCTATCCCAGTTGTAATCGAAGATGCAGAAGAAATCGAGGTCGATATTCCATTCTCTCCAAAGATTCCAGCAATGGGAAGCCACAAAGTTAAAATGACAAAAACGGTCTACATCGAGAGAAGCGATTTCCGAGAAGTCGACAGCAAAGACTACTTCCGACTTGCACCAGGAAAATCCGTTGGACTTCTTCAAGTACCATACCCAATCAAAGCGGTATCATTCACGAAAGATGGTGATAAAGTTAAAGAGGTTCGTGCTGTTTACGATAAAGAGGGCAAGAAACCAAAAACATATATCCACTGGGTAGCAGAGGGATCACGAAACGTCGAAGTCCGAATCCACAACCAGCTATTCAAAACCGAGAAGCCAGAAGATGCAGAAGGCGGTTTCTTGAATGATATTAACCCTAACAGCGAAGAGATCTGGTCGGGGGCTATGGTTGAATCTGGATTTGAGGAGGTGAAGAAGAGAGCTCCTTGGCCTGAAGCTGCGGGTGAATCGGAGCTTGGGAAGGGAGGCTTGGAATCGGTTCGCTTCCAGGCTATGCGTGTTGCTTATATGGTACGTATTTTCTTCTTTCCTTTCAACCGGGGTTTTGTGGTCAGTCCGACTTGCTAATACTTATTGATAGGCCGTTGATTCAGATAGTACGGATGAGAAGATCGTTCTGAATCGGATTGTTAGCTTGAAAGAGGATTCTGGGAAGTGAGAATGTAGTAGATGGGAATTCAGTAGTTAGTTGGAATTGGAATTGGAAGTACATACCCCTTATCGTGCTATGCTATTGAAACGAATCGAATATGAACCTCTTGAAGAATTTGGTGGTGTGTGTTTTGTGTACTGTATTGGGATTTGGTGGGTACTGAGATAGTGTACTTTTGGTGGTTTTTGTGTGTGTGTGTGTGTGTGTGTGTGTGTGTATGCAATGGTAATAGTATTGTAGAAAGATATATATAGTAGTATAGTGAAGGTTCCTTGGGTAAAATTACTTTTCAAAGTCCCTTTTCCTTTTAATTTAATTACCTGTTTTGTTCTTCTGGGCTTTTAGATATGGATATAGATACGGACTTTAATTCGAATATAAATGATAAATCTGAATTCGAATACCAAAATAAATTCGACTTTGAATTCAAATATAGATATAAATATAAACATAAACATAACCTTTCTAATCTCCTTCCTTTACTTTATTATTATACTATTCTTGATACTGTATCACTACAGTAATAATACCTACGATTTATAAGGGAAGAGGTAGGGTGGAAATATTGTTATGATAAGAGTTAGAGTAATAAATTTCCTCTGAGCGGGAACTTGGAGGGTTTGGGATGGTGGTTTAGGGGTGGGTGTATTTATGAGAGGGGTCTTGTGGGAGGGGTTGGGGGTTATACTGTAGTTACTGTAGATTCGAGATGCGGGTAAGGATTGTTGTTTTATTATATTATAGAGTGTTGTTTTATGGTTGTTTTCTTTCTTTATTTTTTTATGTTTTTTTTCGTTGGTCTTTAGGGGGGTTCGGGAAGGGGTTTTCATTGGCTTATAGGAGTAGATAAATGTCTTCTCGTTGAATTGTTTTTTTTAAGCTGAAGAATTCTGAGTTGGGAGCTACTCGGAGAACTGTTTTGTATACGTGGGAACTTGGATTGCTGTAATAATTAGATTTTTGCTAGAGGATGTATCCTTTGGATGTCTTGGGCTGCCGTGATTGGTATTGCGTTGGTGTATTAGGGTGTTGTTAAACTTGTTGTGAATTAAGGGGAATTCTGTGGCGGAAATGGGCGGAATGGTATACTCGCGTGTCCGATAACTGAACTGTTTTATTAAAGTAGATATTAGGAGTAGTGAGAATTAAGTACTAGCTAGATAGCTCGCGACAATTACTTGAAATGTGTTAGGGTGGTCGTGAGTTTGGTGTTAAGTTAGGGTGTTAGGAAATAGGGGAATTCTGTGGCGGAATCGGGCGGAATGGTATACTTGTCTTATAGCTAAACCGTTTCGTTAAGGTGGAAATTGGAAATTATAAGGATTAAAGATTAAGCTAGATACTTCGCGACAATTGCTTGAAATGTCTTAGAATACCTAGGTAGTCGTAAGCTTAGTATTATGTTAGAGTGCTGTTGGATAGTTCCGGTGTTTTTAGTAGTTTTGTCGGGCAGAATTCCGCACCAGAAGCTCCTTTCGATGATTAATATTTTCATTTGGCTATTGAATGCCCTCATTCTTTCCATCTCATTTTATGTTGTCCTTTCAACGCCTCATGTATAGCTCACCTAAGATGGAATTTCTGACCGAAGAGTCATCATTATTCGGTCCTATGAAACATTGAACCCCTATTTCCGAACGCCCACCCTGTAGCCGAATCAAGCCGAGAACATACCAACTGGTAATCCAAATCCTAGAAGAGGGGTACTGTATGTTGGTTGTGTTGTACCGGTACCCTTCCCAGCTTCTCTCGTATCCCCATACCTATGTTGGGAGCTCACCCGCAGTATTGTGTTCACCTCGGGTACCTGTGTACTGTACTTCCATCCAATATCAAATGTCAGTAACCGTTAGAAACTCCCAGAAAGACGGGGCTGAGAATCTTCAGATGGAAGAATATCAGATTTTGCTTCTGAGCACTGGTGACTACTCCCACTTGACGTCTGCCCAGGAAAAGGCTGAAAAGCTTAGTAGTCCTTGGTGAAGGCTTGACAATGCTTGAACCAGTGCGGGGAACCTGGTGGGGGAACCATTCCAGCTTTTCAGCGTATCACGAACCGAGGACAAAGGCTAGAAACGCAGCCGAACGGCACAGAAGGCGGAGAAGCAACGCTAGTTTATGGCTAGTGTGACTACCCCGGAGTACCGTAACATTTTATCCCACCTTCCTCTCCCAAAAGATACCAGTTTCTCGACCGTCCTCATGCATACAACCATGCTGTAGATACGTTGGATCCCATGGGTTGAACGCCACGAAGACAAATCGATACTTCTGAATGGTTGGAAGTTTCTTAGTGTGACCTTTGATCGCCAGAAATTATCAGTTTGGGGCTAGACTGAGTGCTGTCAAAGGTTGCAGCCAGTCAAGTGATTGGCACTTGACTTTCGGGAAAGAAGTATGTAAGTGGCAGAACATATTAACAGGGGAGGGAGGCGAGAAAATAAGAGGTAGATAAGTACTGGACTCTTACCCTGCCAGTCAATTTCTATGTAAAACATTACTCACTTTTTAACTTGTTACTGAGATATTCTTGTCAACTGGGGATACTTGTGTAATCGAGCTTGCCGTCAAGCTCAGCTCTACAACTCTCGGAATTAGTTACCCATCGCAACACTAGTGTAAACAAAATAAATCGCATGTGCTTTTCAGACCAAGGCGGAAATTCAGCACTGAACGGTTACAACGGCATTGTATTTTGAAGACTTTGTGGTGAAGTGACTGGCGCGGAATGTAAGTCCACTATCTTCGATAGATATATATCACCACGATTGGAACTACGGATGCTAATATATTTTCTCATTTCCAGTAATATAACATATCATGGCGGACTACCATGACAAAATGGAGACTTCTCCAAGTCGAGATCCAGCTGTCCATGAATCTCTTGCTCCTCACAAAATGACCGCCGGTGAATATGCACGAACTCGATTTTCCACACTCAAACCACCTATGCACAAGGCGCCCAATCCTATAAGGCTTCTTCGATTGTTATCTGGAAAACAATGGCTCTTCTTCCTCTGTGGATTTATTGCATGGGTACGTACATTTTGTTTTGAGTGGGGGTATTACTAACAACGTTATAGAGTTGGGATGCATTCGATTTCTTCACCGTCAGTTTGACGGTCGAGGATCTTGCAGAGGAATTTGGAAAGACTAATACCGACATTACGTGGGGTATTACTTTAGTTCTGATGTTCAGATCTGTCGGATCAGTCATCTTTGGTCTGGCAGCTGATCGATACGGAAGAAAATGGCCATTCGTTGTCAATAATATCCTCTTCATCGTCCTCGAGCTCGGAACAGGTTTCTGTAACACCTTCAAGCAATTTCTTGCCTGTCGTGCCTTGTTTGGAATTGCTATGGGTGGTTTGTATGGAAATGCAGCCGCGATGGCATTGGAAGATTGTCCCGAAGAAGCTCGTGGATTGATTTCTGGAATGCTTCAGCAAGGTTACGCATTTGGTTATCTCCTCGCAGCAGCATTTGCCAGAGGTCTTGTGAATACCACCCCTCACGGTTGGCGTCCACTTTTTTGGTTCGGTGCTTGTCCACCTGTTTTGATCATCATCTTCCGACTTTGCCTTCCCGAGACAGATGCTTATCTTGAGCGGGAGGCTGTGCGCAACGAACGGGGTAATATTGGAGCGACATTTGTTGAGGAAGGAAAGGTGGCACTCAAGCGTCATTGGCTTTTGTTGGTATACCTTGTCCTCTTGATGGCTGGTTTCAACTTTATGGTGAGATATATACTTCCTATCATTTACAAACACGCATGCTAACGGCCTATTTTCAGAGTCATGGTTCACAGGATCTTTACCCCACCATGTTGAAGAACCAATATAATTTCAGCCCTAATGCTGTCACCGTCACACAGGTTGTTGCTAATCTTGGTGCCATGACGGGAGGAACCGTAGTTGGCTACTGCTCACAGATCTTTGGTCGGAGATTTTCCATCATCTTTATTAGCATTGTGGGGGGTGCTTTGCTATACCCATACACCTTCACTTCAAGCAAGGCCGTCATTGCCGCTGCATTCTTCGAACAATTCTGTGTCCAGGGCGCATGGGGTGTCATCCCAATCCACTTGATGGAGTTATCACCTGGTTCGTTCCGAACCTTTGTGGTCGGTACATCATATCAACTCGGTAACCTCGTTTCATCCGCTTCCTCGACCATTGAATCAACAATCGGTTCCCAGTTCCCTCTCCCACCCAAAGGCAAGACTCCTCGATACGAGTACGGCCTAGTCATGTGTATTTTCTTGGGATGCGTCTATCTCTATGTGATCGTCTTGACATTTGTCGGTCCGGAGTATTTGCGCAGGAGTTTTGTCGTCAGAGATGACTCGGATATGGATGAAGCGGCTGGTCATAACACGATTGAAGCGGCGTTGGCGAAGATTGATCGTCGTGGACAGAATGGAAATGAGTCCAGTGATCGTGATGATGTGGATGCTATTGAGAAGGGAGGGAAAGCGAGTGAGCATGCTTGATGTGATGGGTGCATGGATGTTTTTATGCGCGTTTTCTTGGCATTTGAGTCGTGCGGGTGGTCGGTGCAATTTTGGATGGATAGGAAGCTTTACGGTATTTTGACGATGACTGATAATCTTTTCTTTTTTGAATGAAACGAAATTCACTTGATTTTGTAATGCTTTCTTGGAAGTGGTTGACTTGCAACTTTTGGTTCAGTCCGGCTTCTGCTCGTTCCCCCTTTTCCTCGCTTGGCTCGCTTAATTGTGGGTATGGTTTAAAGTTTGCTTACAGTATCGTTACATCCCAGACACTTCAAATCCCAACTATACTTATAGAAAACGAATATCAGATTAAGCATAAACTAACTATCCTAAAAACAAAACCTTACAAAAAAGTAAACTCCTCACAAAAAATCCCACAAACTTTCCAACAACAGTACAAATATAAAGTAACAACTAACACAATCTAAGGAACTGGACCACCAGGGGGATCCTGACCCTCAATCGCAAACCCAGTAACATAAGCATAAGTAAACGGCGGCACCGGATCAAACCACTGGTTGGTCTGCATATCATAAAGACGTCCATTTCTATGCTGCCGGCAAGTCATCTCCGGGAGCTTCACATTCCTCCTACACTGCGTTCTCTTACCAGCAGTGCGCCATTGACATTGTTGGCGGCCCGGAAGATTGTTGTCATGGGTGATACAGAAAGTCGTTGCGCCTGGGACGCGAGCGATGGTTTTCTTGCACCGCACGCCGCTGGCGGTCGTGCCGGTGCAGCGGAGCGCTGCTGGTACTGGTGCTCGTGGGGCACGGGTGCGGGTGGCAGGTGGGTTGTTGGGATCGTGGAGCCAGCAGAAGTACCCTGCGGTGCGGACTCGGTTTTGGCATGGGTTGCCGGCTTTGGTTGTGCCTGCGCATCTGATTACTCCATCGTCTCCACTATCGCTGTCGTCTCCATCTCCGCCTCCCCCTGCTCCCCCCCCTTCTACATCCNTTCTGGCTGTTCAACCTCTGACGCTGACTTTGACAGTGATTTTGACGCTGATTTTGATGCTGACTTGGACGGTGACTTGGACGGTGACTTTGACGCTGATTTTGACGCCGACTTTGACCGTGACTTTGACGTTGACTTTGACGCTGACTTTGACGCTGACTTTGACGCTGACTTTGACGCTGACTTTGACGCTGACTTTGACGCTGACTTTGACCGTGGTTTTTCACCCTCGGATTCTGGCTCATCATCTCCTCCTTCAACAGATTCTGGCTGTTCAACCTCTGACGCTGGCTTTGACCGTGACTTTGAGGCTGACTTTGACGGTGACTTTGACGGTGACTTTGAGGCTGATTTTGACGCTGACTTTGATGGTGACTTTGACTTTGACTTTGACTTCGAGGCTGACTTTGACCGTGGCTTTTCACCCTCGGATTCTGGCTTATCATCTCCACCAGTCCCTCCCACATCATCACCGCCTCCATAATCTCCCCCACCTCCCCAATCTCCATCATCGCCGCTTAAATCTACCGCACCTCCCCAATCATTATCATCGCCGCCCCAATCTCCCCCACCTCCCCAATCATTATCATCTTGTCCGTCTCCCTCGTCTCTCACATCTTGCACGTCTCCTTCATCTTCCTCGACGACCGGTATCGCAACTGTCGCACCTGTCTCAACGTTCGCACCTGTCCCAACTGTCGCCTTTGCCTCTTGATCCCACCAGTCATCAGAAAGAAAACTTTTGCGCTTCGCTTGTCCCCTGCTCTTCGCTTGATCTATTTTCATGTTAGTCTTCTCTTCCAAGAAATTTGGTGAAACAATCCAGTATAACTTTAGGTGTTAAGCGAGAAGACTTGGCACACAACCTCTCGCTTAAAAGTAGGAAAGAAATCTTAAGTTTAACTTACCCACATATCCTTTCGCTTTGGGATCTTTGACCGAAAAGAGAAATTGCTCTTTTCGCCATTCATACTTTGGAGCGTTTTTGGGCTTTCGATACTCTTTGATCTTTTTTTGCAATTCCTTCTCCTTGTACTCATGAGCCTGGGCACGGCCCATTTTCTTTTTCTGTTGTCTTGTCCATACAAACTTGTCAGGACCGTACTCGTTCTTGTACCAAGCGACCATCTCTTTGAACCATTTGAATTTACGGTCAGCCTCTTTTTCACGACTCTCAGATAACTCATGCAACACCTCTAGAAAATGCGTTATCGCGCGCTTGATATATCCTGCTTTGTCAGCGATATATTCTCCGTCCATGCCTTGCTTGGGTTTGTTCTGAACGTCCTCTACCGCAGCTGCTAGCTTGCGTGCGTCTTCTTCGAGATATATTTTGACGTATTTAGATGCTTCGAAAATTCTCTTTGGTACTGGTGGAACAGGATCATCGTTTTCCTCGAAGGTTTCCTTGAATTTCTTTTTGTCTTCTTCGTCAAACAGATCGCTTTTTTCCAAGGTCCCCAAAGCTCTGTCTGCCATTTTCTCATAATTCTTTGCCCTAAGGTATGCTCTTATGAGTTGTCGAACCTCGGGATCTATAGTGATATTATTTAGAAGATGCTTTCCTAATTCCTCAGGATCCCTTTCAGGCTTGATTCCTTGTGCCTCTGCTGCCATGGCACCCAAATCTGCGTTCTTGTAAAAGGGTTTAGGGTCATCATCGTCAACGAGCCCTGCAAAGGTTTGTCTTCTCATTGCCATTTTATGGCGTATCAATCTCCAGCCTGTAAAGCATCAGTAACTGTATTTTCAATATAAAAAAAGAGTGGATTGTTAGTCGGATTCCAACTTGATCCCAGACGTGCAAAACAGGAAACCAGAGGAGCCAAAGAAGTTGTGTTTTGCTTACTCAAACCTTCCAAATCACTAGGCAATGATCCATTTCTCCAGCCCGCTCGATACGTATAGACTTCGCCATCGATATCTATGGTGGTATCCTTTGCAAGAACTAGGCGTGGATGATCTCCATCCCCTCCCTCTCCATCATCTTTCCATTCAATACTTTCCTCAGTTAAAGCATCATATTTAAACCAGACACGACCAGTCCTATCCTGTTGTCCCACAATTTCGAACTTCGGCGTTAAGATAATGGGTGCCGGGCGATAATTCCTATACTTCTTCTTTTCATTGACATCGGCGCCATACTCTTCATCTGGAAAGTCCGCGCCAGTGAGATCTGAATCCGTTGCTGAATCATCAAACGCGACGTAGGAGGTCAAATAATTAGACTCCCTAGACATGATACCCATGGCCGGGCGACCGTCTCCAAGATCATGCGTGTCAACGCCTTGAAAGTAAAGATTTCCAAACGATGGTGATCCCGCATACTTTTTCATTTGCTCAATCTCAGTCAGGAATACTGGATCGCATCCGTTGGCGACGAAGATTTCTTGGTCCTTGATAGTCTGCCACGACTTGCGTTGGGGATACTTTGCTCGGAGTTCAGGAGTCACTTCGGCCCAGAAATCTTCAATGTCGTCGTCGAATGGACCTGTGATCAACTTTTGTTGTTTGCGAGAAAGAGGGGTTTCTTTTCCGCTCCCCTTGGACTCGGTTCTCGACTTCTTTCTGGGCGGCTTATTGGAGTCTTCATCTTCGGAGTCTGTTAGAGGTCCTGATTTATTCTTGCTCGTAGATGGCTTGGTTGGTGATTTTGGAGATCCCTTGGATGATGACTTAGACGTGGTTCGTGACTTGGTTGTTGACTGTGGCTGTACTTCGGGTGCTGTAAAGGACTGGTCCTTAGATGGTGATGACTTAGACGCGGATCGTGTCTTTGCTGGTGATCCGGTTGTTGTGAGTGGTAATCCAATTGGCGACTTGGCTGGGGACTTTGGCGAACCTTTAGCCAACGATTTGGATGTTGATCGTGTCTTTGCTGGTGATGCTGGTGGTGATCCGGTTGTTGTGAATGGTAACCGAATCGGTGACTTGGCTGGGGATTTTGGTGAACCTTTGGAAGATGATTTGGACTCGGTTCTGGCTTTCTTCGGTGAAGAAGGTTGAGAGCCGGCTGGACCTGGGGTGGATGGACCAGCTGCACCAGCTAGACCTGTTTCCTTTTCCTCATCGCCCGACGCAGTTCTCTTCTTCTTGTTCTTGTCTTTGACGTGCCAAATAGATGCCATATTGAAATGCTTCCTGAATAACAGGAGTCTCTATTTCAAACGCAAAAACGAGTGGTTTCGTGAAATGCAACTCACAGGTAGCTTCTCGATTTTAGAAGTGGTCATGAATCTTAAAGTGAAAGAACACTATCTCTTTAGCTTAAAAGAACAAAGGACTTTTCCGTTTGTATCTCTGCCACACATTTACCAACGCCGTTTTTGGTAATGCCAAAGAAAACGAAACATTTGATTTCATTGTCTTCAATGTCAACCCCAAGCCCTAGAAACGGATCTCGTGGAGTTCGTATAGGACCAGGCAGCATAGTGGTACGTTTTCAATTGTCTCTCATTTGGGAGTTAAATAATTTGTATATTATTCTCGAGACTTTGAGTTACTCTACTTTATTGATTCCAATATGTAACAAAGGTACAGAAATACCATTGCACAGATGCGTTCCGAATAGTACTCGTTTACTATTCTTTTCCAAAATTTACCTACCCACAACTCAGTTACTCATGAAGTATAAGGAACTTGAGTTAATTTCCAATGCAGTTTGAAGTATACAACTAATTAGCTACTAGTTTAGGTCTACTTCAGATACAATCAATCAATTCTTTAATTGACGAATAAAGTATGCAAGATCGGCTATTCGAGTTCAACAATATGACTTGCCAACAGTATTTGAAGTCGCAACCACACCCAAGAACAAAGGAATATTTGTACGATGAAAGAATAAGAGTGTAAAAAATTCAAATATGTCTTGGAAGGGTATTGCCAACATTCTTTAATCACAAAGCCCATTCTAAACAAGTCTTAGTACAAATACCACAAGTCTAACTAGCGCATTGAGGCTGTAAATCGCGGTAGCTGTTTGAGCTCTCATATCAGTGTAGGGTAACTTTTGGGTACTAGCCACATCTCTCTCATCGTATAGAATAAGAGTTACTCTCTTATCTTAGCGTTCCACGGTGTTTCAGTCATCTGTCAAATTGAGCGTAACCAATGAAGAAAAGAGAATAAATGCCATTGGCGAACTCATACAGAACTAGGAAGGGTGGCAGAGGACTTAACGGATTCACACTTTACTAAAGTTTGGAGTTCCTCCCTGTTTCTTTCTTGAGAATGGCAAATTATATGCAGTATTGGGAGGCAAAAGATAATGCAACCCCCATCCATTGACGAACACACGAAGTTCAAAACATCCAATTGGAGTACTGGCTTTTCACGTGGTCAAGACCCTTAATCTATTCCAAGGTTGCATTCGTTACCTTAAGTAAAGAACATACACAAAGAGAAACAGGACTCTGTCAGATGAAACTCTGAGGCCCAAAATATAGTCCCTAAACATACAGCATTATTACAGTTCACGTGATCATCACATGACTTGTACATGAAAAGACTTCCGCATTCAATATTCTTTTGATATTCTACAAACGCAAAACTATCCCATCTCCAAAAATTCCAAAATCTATACGGAAGCCAGCTTCCAGTGATAAGCCTCCACCTCGATGCCTCATTCTCTTTCTCCCAATCCAGCTAGCCTCTCACCACTAAAAGACGACAGCCCAACCACAAGTGTGCTTCCCCACAAAGATGCCTCCAAGTTTCGGATGACCAATTCCTTCTGTCTTAGACGCGACGCGCTCAAAGTCTAGCGGGAAGCCCAATAACCTATCTTCGTATATACACGACCCTCTGCGATCGGCGTATACGCATTGCTCCATGGCGGAATTGATTCCCTCGGGTATGTAATCCATCTCATGACAAAACATATTTCGATATAGTAAGAAACGTGGCTGTTGGGATACAAATGAAGGGTTGTTGTGTTTGGGGATCTCGTATTTCGGCATTCAGCTGCATCCTGACCGTCTCGTGATACAGTACTAACTCCCCAAGAGGACGGGTAATCTCACCAATAGCCGCATTCTTTGTGAGAACATCTGAGCAAGAAGAACCGATCTTCAATTTCTGACAATTACTAACGAACGTTATAAATACTCCGGCGGTAAAGATGTTGCTTTTTTCATCCAGCCATAGCACTCCGAACTCCATGTAGTAAAGATCCAACCCCACACGAGCCCAACTCCTTGTGAGACAAACCACCGCCTCCTGCCACGAAAAACAAAAACAAGCTTCTTGTGTAGCCTCCTTTGTCGAAAGCATTTCGTGTCATCCTTCAAGCTGACAGGAAGTACCCGTGTGGTTCAAAATTGGCTTAATCATGGAATCCTTCCTGCTGCGCCTGCGTGGGCTGGAATGAGGCTCTCAGGATCTGCATGCAGATTAAGGAGGAAACAATTTCCACATATATATCAAGTTATTTCCCTAAGTCTGATTTTCTAGCAGCAACACTAGGAATTGCTATCCAGTTCGTTCTTTATACATTCTTTGCTGGCTATTTATCTTCTTTCGAATTACAGTTGACTTTTCATCGATCTTAAAATGCATACTTACAGCACCCTTTTCCTTGCGGCTGTTATTGCCATCCGTGGCTGCGCTTCTTTGGATATCCCAGCGAATGTCAAGTCATTCCGTGATGGTTTGAAAACAGGGACATGCAAAAAGCCACTTGCCACAGGATTCTACGCTCACGATGATGGGCCAAATAGTAATACATCCCCATATTCAATTTGTGCTTCATATACTTACAGATATAGCCTTCTCATACTGCGGAGATCACGTTGACGATTTCAAGATCGTCTATCTTCAAGGAGCGGGCGGTGCTTTGGCAGACATGGATATTGACTGTGACGGCATCCAAAAGGGACCAGGTGATGATGGACGTTGCGGATCTTCAAGTGATACTCAGTCTCAGACATCATTCCAGGATGTGGTTCAAGGTTATGGCCAGGGTGTTAAGGATTTGAATGCTTTTGTTCATCCTTACGTTGTGTTTGGAAATGTTGGTACTAGGGCGGGATACAAGAACTACAACCCCCGAAATAACGACATTAACCCACTCAGTCTCATGGCTGTGGTCTGTGGTAATAAGATGGTATGATGAATTTAATGTTCCAATACTCAACCTGAATACTAACAGAATTCCTAGTTCTACGGCATCTGGGGCGACGAAAACGGAGACGACGGACCCAAAGCCGTCATCGGCGAATCCTCAATCTCCATGGCAACTCTCTGCTTCGGAAACTCCGTAAACGGCAACTCAGGCCACGACGAAACGGACGTCCTCTACATCGCCTTCACAGGAAACGACGCCGTCCCAGGCTCGAAGGCTAAATGGAACGCTGCAAACGTTGCTGAATTCTCGGCCAGTATCAAGACTCTTGGTGATACTCTTGTCCAGAGAATTGGAGGGGGATCTGCTCCTGGTACACCGACTACTTTGGTTACTTCTTCTACTCCTACTTCCACTGCTGGGCCACCTGCTGCTACTTGTGCGTGGACGGGTCATTGTGCTGGTAAGTTCCCGTTTTTTTCTTTTTATTCGTATTCCCAGAGGAAAGGAGAATGTTTTGCTAATTACAGTAGGTGCTACTTGCCAATCTGCGGATGATTGTGATGGAGAACTCGTCTGTAAATCTGGAAAGTGTGCTTCTGGTTCAACCCCTCCTCCTTGCGAGTGGACCGGACATTGTGCAGGTAATTTTTGGTTCTAAATCATAGGAGAACGTTTTACTGATTGTGATAGGTGCTACTTGTCAATCTGGCGATGATTGTGATGGAGAATTGGTGTGCAGATCCGGAAAGTGTGCTGTCTAAGATTTTTCTACTCATTCTTGGGTAAGATTGTGATATCTGAGTATCTTCGGCGCGCAGTCAATTTGGCAACTTTCACCAAAGCACGTAAACTGGTCTCTTAAGAAGCTCACGTCAGAAGAATAAAGTCTAGACGTGAAGACAAAATGTATGAGTTTGTTCCATGATATGTCCAATTCAGTGCCGTGAATCCCCTAAGCTAGAAAAGTTGAGAAAACCATTCATTAAGCTTTATTATTTTCCTAAGAAGGCCTATCTTTTTGCTATTATTCAAGATTTTCCCCATCCAACTTTCCAATCAAACAAACTCCTCCGGTATAAGCTCCCTCGCCAACTCATCAACCCCACTATAATCAATCCTAACATCCACCAAACTCACCCCCTCATACGCCAACGCCTCCCTCATCACCCCCTCAAGCTCACTGGAATCACTTACCCTAAACCCCCTCGCGCCAAAGCTCTCCGCAAACTTCACAAAATCCACACCCCCAAGCTTCACCCCACTACTCCGTCCATACTTCTTCACCTCTTGGAACTCAACCATATTATACGCCTCATCATTCCAGATGAAATGCGTGATATTGCATCCCTGCTGCACAGCAGTAGACATCTCCATAGACGAGAACATGAAGCCACCGTCTCCGCTCAGGGACACGACTTTTTTACTGCATGGTGGGTCTTGGACAAGGGAGCTGGCGATGGCCCATGGGAGCCCGATTCCGAGGGTTTGTTGGCCGTTGGAACAGAGGAGGCGACGTGGTTGGTAGGCGAAGAAGAAGCGCATCATCCAGATGTATACAGTGCCCACGTCGGAAATAACGGTTGTATCTGGAGAGACCTTTTCTTGGAGCAGGGAGATGAAATGGAGAGGGTGGACGGGACCTGATTCTCGTCTTAGTTCTTTTCGGCTTTGCCATGAAGCGAAGTCTTGGGTGAGTTTTTGGCAGAAGTCGGTGTTGATGCAGTCGTTTACTTTTTTGATTTCCTTTGTGAGAGATGCAGTGTTTTCTACTATTGATCCGAGGAGTTCGATGGATGGATGGTAGTACTTCTCGTAATCACAGGCTGTGAAATCCATATGTACGATATTCAAGTCGCCAGTTGGATTCCATTGGTTTGCGTCGTACTCAGTTGGATCATACCCGACTGTTAAAATGAGATCAGATTTGGCGAGGAGTCTATCGCCTGTTTGGTTCCGGAAAAGACCCACGCGACCGAAAAAGAGATGCTTGAGTTCTTTCGGTACGGCACCAGCTGCCTGGAAAGTCTCAACAACTGGGATTGGGAATTTGGCGATGAGTTTGTGGACTACAACAACATCAATTTTTGATCAAGAAATTGAAATTTACTACATGCACGTGACATACCTTCATTCACAACCCTCTCACTAGACGCTCTCATTCCCAGAAAAAGAACAGGCATCTTAGCATTTTCAATCATTCGTGCAACCTTTTGCAGCAAGGCTTCGTCTGAGGGACCAAGTTGCGGCGCTGGAAATGCTTCCGTAGGAAAAGCTGTGATTGTCGATTTTCCTCCTGCTATATCCATTGGGATCGAGACTACTGATGCGCCCTTTGGCGATGTCGATGCTTTCCTGAAAGCTGCAAGGATTGTTTCCGCAGCTTGGTCTTCCACGTCAATGTTAGTAGCGAATTTGGAAACTGGTGATAAGACTTCCATGGACTTCATCGACTGGTGAGTGTGTTTTGTACTCAGTAACCTAGATATGAATATTAGTCTATTTGCCCAAAACTATGTAGTTTGATTGAACAAAAGTAGAACTTTCAAGGGTCCTCGTTAAAAAGCTTGGAGTTTCCCTCGTCCCATCTCAAAGAGAAAACCGCAAGTAGAAAACATCACAAACTTACCTAGGTACACTCCCAACAATCGCAACCACCGGATCCCCCTCCGTCGTAGCAGTAAGCAACCCCGTCGTCAAATTCCCGGCCCCCGGCCCACTCGTCGCAATGCACACACCGGGGATACTCGTGATTCTTCCCACGGCAGCAGCCATCATGGCAGCATTTTGTTCATGCCTACAAACTACCAGTTTGATTTCCGGGTGGTCGACAAGGGTATTGAAAACGGCGTCTATTTTGGCGCCCGGGATACCGAAAACGACGCGGACTCCGGCGTTGTAGAGGGAGGAGACGATTATTTGGGCTACTTGGGTTTCTTCTTCTTTTTGTGACATCGCGATGTTTGGGTGCTTGGAATGGAGAGGAGGTATAGTGATAGTGATATTAATAGTGATATTAAAATATTAATGGGGGAGAAGAGAGAAGGTGGTGAGAGTATTATGAGCTGATGTGGTGTGTTGATGATGTAATGCCTTCGATAAATGGAGACTGCTAGTGAATAAAACGCGAAGATACCCCGGGAAATTCCCAGAAATCCATTTTTTTATATCCTGATGTTTGTGATCAGGAGATATAAGGTGATAGATAACAGCTTCTAGATCCTGATTAAGCAACTCGCATGAACAAACGGGGAATACTCGTATGGAATCTCGATGGAGATATCCACGATGTGACTAATCGGGACTGCGGGGTAGTTGGACCATGGAGAGCTTCGTGTGAAGAGCATTACCTACGCTTCCAGATCTGTACCGCTTTCTATAAAGGAGTCACTTCGAGAGCCTCGAGTAAGGCTAACCATCGAAGCGGGTCTGAATACTTCTGAATCTAAATCTGATAATTGTAAGCTTGCTCTTTTTGTGATGATGTCATGGCCCCTCTTTTTCGCTTAGCTGCCCAAAAATGGCAAACTGCTACGGGCTGATAGGACTGACAACCAAAATAATTTTGTACACAGCCTGGAATATCGAACCCAAAAACACAGTTCGGTCTCAATCCCCCGATTTCAAATCTAGAGGCCACTGTTGCCACCCAAATCACGACCAAAGCAATCATCGAAAATTAATCAAAATGGAAGAAAACCACATCTACCAATACTCCCTCATCAACGCCCTCATGTCCGGCATAAGCGAAACAGGCATCCCCGTCTCAAAATTCCTCCAAAAAGGCAACCAAGGCCTAGGAACCTTCGTCCGAATGGACGGGGAACTCCTCTCACTAGATGGAAAAGTCTACCAACTGCAATCCGAAGGACGGGTGCGGGAAGCCTCCCCATCCGACCAAATCCCCTTCGGCGTAGCCACTAACTTCGTCCCTCAAGTGACGAAACCCGTCCGGTTGGAAAACAAAGACGCTATCGACCGCGAATTGCAAGCTTTCAATGGGCATTCCAAGAATTTGTTTTTGAGTTATAGGATTGTTGGGCGGTTTAAGAGGATTAAGGCGAGGACTGTGAAGGGACAGGAGTATAAGGGTCAGCCGCTTTCGGAATTGGGGGATAAGCAGTTTATTGCTACGTATGAGGATGTGGATGCCACTATTGTGGGGTTCAGGTCGCCGAAGAGTTGGCAGGGGTTTGCGGTTGCGGGGGAGCATTTGCATTTTATTAGTGATGATCGAAAGGCTGGTGGACACGTGTTGGAGGTGGAGGCGGAGAGTGTGGAGATGGGGATGGCTACTGCGGCGAATATTCATGTTGAGTTGCCGACGAGTGATGATTTTAATGAGGCGGATTTGGTGATGGATGATGACGGGATTAAGAAAGTGGAGGGGTGATGGGGGAAGGAAGTGGTGTATCCAAAAAAGGTCATTCTTAGCAGACGGTGGTAGAGAAGTATCTATCGCCCTAATGTGAACAGCTTTCTTCAACCTGTAGAAAGGGGCTTGAGCGATAGATTAGACCATGAACGTGATTTCTTTCCTGTGAACTTTGAGTAATTATAGACTTCACTCACCTCATAAAGCACCAACCTGCCGTTGTATTGTAGCCGAAAGCTAAAGCACAAACTAAATCATACTACATCATCAATGAGTATTTCTGTCGTTCCTTACCATGCCAATACTTATGCACGGTCCACTCGTTTGTTCCCTCGACTTATCTCCAGGACAATGGATATGTTTGACTCAAGAAACTGGCAGATGCCGCGGGAACTAGCCCCAGATATATCTTCGGTCATTCGCCCCTCCCTCATCCAGTTTCGTTCATATATGCATTTCGATAGAATCGTTTTCGTCGTTGGAGATGTCGTACTACGAATACTCGAGGTCTTCATTAATTCGGGTCCTTCGGGTCAAGAAAATACTTCGACGCATACTTTACTCCCACATTCCCACCACACTAATTCCCCTTGATTTTCTCGTTTGGATTTCGAATCTTTGATGGTGTCCCAGCCTAATTCGATCCGCAGGTACCGATTGCAAAGGGCCGTCAGCACGTTGCAAACAAAAATTCAGAACATGTGATTTTGAGAATCTGATTATTTTGAAGGGCCTTTCTCACATTGCCAGTGGCCTGATATTTGCAGATTGAATGATGTCAATGATGTCTTCATGAGGGTGGCCCGGTAGACAAGATACCTACTCGTACTGCAAGCGGCGTAGTTTTTCCCCTGCGCCACACCAGACAAGTCTGCCACTTTTTCTCCTCACTGGGATTGTTCCATCAACGTTCTCTGTTGGAAGTGCCGAATATTAACCGGACACCAGATGGATCAACCCCTTTTGATTTTTACCAAGGAGATATGACTGGCAAGTATTTGATATCATCAGGTCAAGGAGAACATACCCTGTTCAAACAGACATTTTATTCCCGGGTTGGCTAATCCAGCATCTCATATAGATTTGAATTCCGCAAGTGCGGCAACTTTCACTCCTTTTCCCTTTCTACAGCGGATTTTCTCCTCTTGTCGATGATTATTTCTTTGACCCAGACAGTGAAAAGTCTGAAAACAATGGTTGGTGTTGAAACCTCCTCACCTATAATGGTTTTCATAGTGGCTGTGTTATCAAGAGGGTGTTGTTGCTTTAGCTATTCCAGACTTGGAAATATAGCGATTACTTCCTCGCCATTTTGTCGAATATCATCTCTTACCATGGGGGTATTGATTCGCTCAAGCCCCCTTACTCTCTTGAGAATATCTGCCTTTGTGTTTCATAAATATGTTTGAGATTGAGTATCAAGGTAGTGGTTCCTCGTGTGCTGCAGATATTTGGGTAATGCGTCTACTCCTGGGAGCTTACTGCTGGGTAGCTAAAGGTGGAGTTTCTTCGATTAAAATCTTTGATTCATCTCTTTTGTGCTATGGAAGGAATATTTTGGAAGGAAGAAGTCATCAACTTGTATTTTCCTTTCTATTGTCCAGAGCAGAGCACTCCTCAATTATCTTGCTAACCACCAAGTCTTGAAGAACAGTCCATTTGTGGTCAAGGGAACTTGAAGTCTTCTTACGTCGAATTGACTTCTACAACTTGGAAGTCACTTTTGCCAGCTCGGCTACCTATTCTTTGCGCCTGTTTAGTCTCTCTAGGACCACCATTGTCCCATCATACGTCCGGTCCAAAATATGCCAAAGTCTGCGAAAAGATCAGAAAGTATATGTATATATATATATGTTGAAGGGTTTGAGTTATCAGGTGAGGAACTATGAAAGAATGGTATTTTTCACGTACTCGACCAATTGTAAGCTCACTGGGTTCTTGTTAATCACCTGGCCGAGTTCGGAGATCCCATCAAGTGTGAGGGAGGTATAAAGGCCGCGGCCGCGATAAAGCAGGCACGGCAGGTACGATCCTCGCTAAGAATCACGTTCCCCTCCTCGCTCCTTCCCTTTTCCACGAAGAACGCGACGTCCATCACGCGACGGGAATACTTCATCTTCAAAGGAAAGACCCTCGCCGTCCTCTTCTCCTTCTCCTCCTCCTCAACTTCTACACTCCCTCACACTCTTCTCCTTAACCATCTTCTATTCGATCTCTCAACACCACCTCCCTAGTCTTCCGAGCTTCGATCTTGAGATTGACCAGAGATCTAGTATCTCAACTCCTCGCCATCTCAAACAGTTGCGACCATCTCCTCCTCCGCAACTTCACGCCCTCTTTCTACGCGTCCTTGACCTCTTAGTCCTTGTCTTCAACTACCAGGTATCTATCCCCACACTTCTCCTTGCTCCTCACCTTTCATCATGCGTTTTGAGCCTTTTGCTAACTTTCAGTCCCTAGTACGATGTATGAATACTATCCATACTGGTGCGATCAATGCTCAAGAGGGTTCAATTCAGCACGCGCTCTTGAGCAACACAATGAGGCCGTTGAGCACTTTGACCTCTTCAATGACACGGATGAGGAGTGGGAATGTGATTATTGTGATCGCGTTTGCGCGTCTGAGCAAGCCATCAATCAACATACGAGAGATAGCCACTCATGGCATTGCGAACACTGTGAAATAATTTGCGCATCTAAGGAGTACCTCGACCAACACACAACAAAATATCACTTGTGGAGGTGTGAGTACTGTACCAGAGTCTTCACGTCCGAGGACGCAGTCAAACAGCATACACGAGACTGTCACTCATGGCGATGCGAGTCTTGTGATAGACTTTTCGCGTCCCTAGAAGCCCTCAGCCAACACACGAGAGACCATCACTCGTGGGGATGCAGTTACTGTGATAGATTCTTCCAGTCCGAACAAGCCGCCAACCAGCATATAAGAGACAGCCACTTGTGGAATTGCGAGCATTGCGATAGAGTATGCTCGTCGGAAGAAAAGATCAAGCAGCACAAAAGAAAACACCACTCGTGGAAATGTAGACATTGTGATCGTATCTGCACGTCCGAGGAATCCATCAACCAGCATACGAGAGACTGTCACTCCCAAGTTGTAGTCTACCAAACTACCACGAGCAAGAAACAAGTCGTCCCATCTATTACCGTCACAGCGTTGCCGCCACCACCTACGCAAGTGTCGGAACCACTAGTGGCATCATGTAATACTCTATTTTGTGGGGCAAAGTTCACATCCATCGAAGCTTACGACCTACATGTTCACAAAGTTCATCAACACCTTTGTAAATTGTGCGGCAAAGTCTTTGCGACCGTCGAGTTACTTATCGCACACAGAGATAATATGCACAAATTCTTCTGCACCAATTCCGGTTGCGGAGCTTACTTTCATTCCTCGGAGGAATTGGGTTCGCATATACGAAAAAGTCATCATCATAGATGCGACATATGCGAGACGATCTTTCCTGAAATACAGGGACTTCTGGATCATAAAGATTCCGTCCACAAATATCGATGCGACCACGACGGATGCGGTGCCACCTTCACAACATTAGGAAGGCGCGTATTTCACTCAGAAACCCATCGGCGTGCTTGTGATAAATGCAAAGATACGTTTCCTTCTGTCGAAAGTCTCATAGAACACCGAGACAAGGCTCATCTATTCCGATGCGATCATGAAGGATGCTCAGCACTCTTTTATAATCCAGAAAGTCGCAATATACATTTGCGCATCAACCACCGACATAAGTGTGACAAGTGTAAGGGCATCTTTTCTACTGTCCAAGGCTTGCTTGAGCACAGGGATTCGACACATCTGTTTTCCTGTGAGGCCAGTGGCTGTGATGCCCACTTTTCTACACAGAGTGCCCTGGAATCGCATCTTACTGTTCATCAGCACATCTGCCCAAAATGTACGAAGGTCTTCTCCACAGCTGTCGACCTCTCGAAGCATATCGCCTCGACTCATCGGTTCCGATGCAAGGAAGAAGATTGCTGGGCCTGGTTTGACAGAGTTGATGGCTTGAAGAAGCACATAGAACTTCATGAAAAGGTCTCGAATAAGGCGTCAATGGAATCACGGGCAACTCAAACGGAAGACTTGTTCGTGTTGAATAAAGTGTCAATGGAAACGCGGGATACCCAAACCGAAGACCTGTTCTATGATACTGAAGAAAATGAAACTGGGTCTTCAGTTTGTTCTGAACCGGACCTTAGGTAAGCATTTTGTATGTTTTGCGATTGCCATCCATATTGACTGTCTATTAGAAGCGACGCAAGCGAGCTTTCTACGTCTCCGCCTACTTCTGCCACGACACCGACTTACATCTATCTCAATTCAGCACCCAATCCCTTTTTCAAAACGCCGGTTTCGCTTGAAAATGCTTCTCACAGAAGTAAGATCCCATCTGCAACAGGAGAGCAGGATATTGACTCGATTACTCCCCGGTCTTCTTTGCATTATACACCTTCAGATGCAGAAGACTTTATGGATAAACTGGTTGAAGACCTTGAGAAGTTCAGTCTAAGCAGCAGGAACTGAGCTGATATTACAAAAAGTCAAATTCGATATTAAGCAACTCTCTCATCGCGAAGGGTTGTGTAGTAATGAAAGACTTTAAGAATGGAGCGTTGTGTTGGAGTTATCTGTGGGAATTGTTTTACTTGCAGGGGGGGTTCATTTGGCGTTCAATTTGAACTATTTCCTGCAAGTGCTGTGGCACGTTGCCATTACGAGGGAGATTTCAGAGTCTGTTGTTGAATACAGGTTGAGACTTTGTTAAATATGTTGATATGGAGAGATTGCATTCTAGCTTTTGCTATACCTTGCTTTGTGGACATATGGGTTATAATCTCATGAGAAGGATATTTCGATGAAAAGGGTGTTTGGGTCTTTGGCTTGAATTTCATACTGATTTCATGTCGAGCGTTAAGCTAGTTCTAGCGTGAATAAAATACCTTTATGTTCAATCGTCAGTCGGTATACGTCCTATTAAATGAGGCTTATTGTTGGTTTTCTTTTGTATTACTGGCTAGCTTCAGTTCTTGTAATTCGCCTATATATAGTAGGAAAGCGAAGAATAGGTAAGCACCCCTAGCTTGCGGGGGCAGTTTGACTAGGCAACTAAACGCTAAAGTAGTCGGATTTGGACTGTATTATAGAGTATGAAAAGGCTCTATCTAGCGAAACACTGTTGAACTATTGGGTAGATGGGGTTGTATTGGTCTAGGAGGGTGGAGCCCATGGCTTAGCTATATGTAGGCCATACCGAGCTAGGCTCGCTCCTGCCCTAACAACACGAAGTACGAGGTCTAAAACCCTCCCGAATTACTAGGCGAGCGTTTTAGCGAGGGGGATGTGGGTGGGATGAACAAGCAAGTGCTCGCTCGGACTTTGAGCACATTGTAGATCAATTCGAAGGCTCTATCTGGTGAAAGAAAAAGTATAGAGTAGGTCAGAACGCGGTCCAAATCGCAAGGCGAGTGGAATGTGGGTGGGATGAAAGAGCTCACAAAAGTGTAGCGACGATATGGTGGGTATTGGTGGTGGTGTTGAAGGCGTGTGGCAATAGCGCTAGCGGGGTGGAATATATGCCACCATACGAGTGAGTAACTTACTAGGCTGCATCCTCTCACTGTAAATCCTGCGAAAAAACAGTGATTTCACGAGGACACTCCAGACGTATCATATCCAATGACTTAAAATTACTTCAATATATAATACAGAAAGAAGCATCTATATAACAAAACAAAAAACATATACAACACAAAACATTACTTAGCAGAAATTACGCGGTATTCCAAATCAAATCAAATCCCCATCCCATCAACACCCCTAAACAACCCTCACCGAACTCCTCGCCTCCCNTTGTGATAACGATGTTCGTTACATGAAGCGTGGGAGTTATCAACGGAGGCGGTAGAGGACTTTCGCGCTAGTACCGGGGGTTGTCGTAGGGGTAGTCGTCCCATTCTTCGTAGCGTCTGTTTAGGAGGGGTGCGCCTTCTTGGCGTCGGGGGGTGTGGAGGCTGGCTTCGTGGGTGCGGTTGTAGGGGGAGGGGGGCCCGTAGCCGGTCCCGTCGTAGGGGTTTGTGTTNGTGGTCGGTTCTCCTCGTTACTTCCCCTGCTTCGTAAACTTCCTGATCGGCTCCCTCGACTTCCCTCTTTGGAATTCAGACTCGCTAGCGAGAAAGCGGGAGAAGGCGGTTTTGGGACGGGATCGAGAGATTTGGGGATGATGTCTCCGTCCTCTTCGCTGTCGTAGTCGTATGAGGAGGAACTCTCTTCGTGACTTAGTTTCGTGGGCTTGGGCGAGATGGGGGGTGGGAGGTTGTCGTGGTACATGCTTGCTGGGCGTTCGCGACGGATTCCTGCTGGAGATGAGGCTTTGGGTGTGGTGTGCGCGCTGCGGAAGATGGACATGCTTGGTAAGAGGGGTGTCCCGTTGGAGGAGGACTCGAAGAGGGAGCGGGTTTTTTGAAAGATGGACATAGGTCGCTCTTTTGAGGGTGCCGGGGGGTCAATGTGAGCTTGTTGGGAGGTTGGAAGTGAGGTCGGTCGTGAAGTAGGTCGTGAGGTTGGTCTTGAGGATTCGGGGGAAGGGTTGGAGTTCCCTCGACTGCGGGAGGAATCCATTGAGCCACGAGAGAACTTCCTCGTTGAAGGTGCTGGGTCCATGGAGAATCGAGACATGGGTCGGTTATAGGGGTAGATAGTGTTGCTGATAATCGGAGCGGTGCCGTCGAGGGACCTGATCTTGAAGTCTGAGAGGTTGTCTTGCTCGAACTGAGAGGCTGGTTGGAAGGGACTTTGCATGGGTTCTTCGACAGTGATTTGTCTGTTGAGGAGTCGTGGGGTTTCCGCTGTCGCTGATGTCAGACTTGCCCGGCGGGAATCGTATTGTGAAGGGTTGTATGGATCGAACTCGGCCTGTAGTGGTGTAGGCGAGGCTTGGGACTTGAGATCTGGTTCGGATTCCTGTGGATCAAGGCTTGGTCGATCGAGGCTTTGTCGATGAGGCCAGGACGACGAAATGAGTTGTTCATTCCAAAGAGCTTCTTGGGCCGTATTGGCAATCTCATCGAGTGGGGTTCCAGGAGGAGAGTCCTCTTCGTCAGATCGACCGGACATTTCAAATGAGGGGGCGGTATCTGCTGTATGACTTCTTTCTCTCACAAAGCTTTCCTCACGTCTAATTTGGTTGCCCTGTTCATATCGCTCCTCGTCGGAACTATCCTCTTCGGCTATTGGGGCCTCAGAAGGTTGGAATGAGAACCCGCCATATGCGGGATGTTGAATGTCTTCCTCCTCTGAGTCTTCTGGAATGGCATTGATTTGTCTGACGTGTTCGATTTCTGGTCGAATCGTTTCGGCCATACTTGCGTAGTAATGAGAGTTTGGTGAGAGAACATTTGCTGGCGGGCCTTGAGACATGTCGAATTCGGGCTCTAGATTGTTGTGCGCAAATCCGTGCTCAGCACTAGTTGGGAATTCTTCATCTTCTGAATCATAGTTTTCCTCGTCATCCTCAAAGAGGCTGTCGGTGTCTTCAATGGTACGTGATCCTAATTCAGCGTCCAGTGTTTGCCCCGCGTATTCGGAAGGGTAATGAGGAGATTCGAGAGACTCTTCTCGCGTTGGCGTTGACGTTTTTGAGTTTGACGCTTCGCCCTTGTATTGTTCATGAATAGGAGGAGACAGAGTATTTGTTGTTACAGGTAATTCGAAATCCTTCTTTGGCTTTTCAAGTGAAACCTCATGAGAATTTCCATGTTCGTTCGAATCCTCGCTTAGGCCATGGACTGGTACGGTACTACCCTGAGTCTCAAAGTCATGAATATCACTATGTCCAGCTTCCCGGAACTCTTGATGACGTTCCTTGGCTTTTGACACCGCAGAAAGATCTAACAAAGAAGCTGCAGCGTCGTGGACCTCGCCAGAAGTATCATCGTCCTTTTCTGAATAATCTTCATGTCCATCAGGTTCTTGGCCACGGCTTGTGGCAACCCACGAGGCCGTGTCTTCATGGTATTTGTTCGCTTCCTGACCGACTGCACCCTCGAGGGCAAAAGGATCTTCCACATCATCGGAGTCTTCTCCCGACTCGTCGTCCTCTTCGTTCTGGCTTTCGGCGTCGATGTCTTGGGGGTTCTCTAAAAGAGCGTTGAAACGATCTTTTTCAATACTTGGTACTTCACTTCCTGAGATGGTCTCGTCGCTCTCGGAGACTGGCTCTGATGTCACTGGGAGAGCGGCGCGAACAATTGGGAATGCGACGACTTGATCTGGGGTATGGGTTTCTTTTTCCTTGGCTGCCGCAAGACTTTGGGCGTCCTCGCTTGAGGCCGGGGTTGCGCTTTTCTCTTCGGCGGTCTTGCTCTCCACATGGGCATCTCCGGTCGAAATCTTTTCAGTGGAAAGATCGAGGGCTTTGACTTGCACCAGAGAGTCCTCGTGTTCTGGAACCTCATCGTGGTCATTCGTGAAACTGTGCTTTTCAAGTTCGGCTATGTCCGATTCAGTATCGAGGGCCTTTGTGGGAATCTTTGGTGATTGTAGTGGACTCTCAGATATCTCCTTTGCCATGCTGTTGCCTTGCGAGGCAGGATAATCGACGTGCGCGTCAATCTCCTTCGTTGATTCGTCATACTGACTTGATTGTGAAGAAGTATCGTGATCGTTGGACACTTCCTTGGCTGGTACGATTTCGTCGCGGTCATCGTCGGATCGCATACGATCATCTTCGATATCTCTGGAAGCAGCCTGATGTTCTGACATTTGTGCTTGTTCAACTACGTTGTCGAGTCCGCTTGGCATTTTTACTGTATCAAGCTCTTTTGCTGTCTCTACAGATGGACTTTCGCTGATCGCTTTGCTATGTGTTGGTTTGCTGTGTTCCAAGTTTTCCGAGTGAGAAGGCATTTCGAAATCATCATCGAGGTCTTTTGAGAATACCTCAGCGGAGTTCGTCTCGCCAACGGCTTTGCTGTGCACCGAGTCATCGTCTTTGATGTTATCCAACCCCGCCTCACGATCAGCATCAACGTCTTTTGGGGCTATCTCAGCAGATGAGGTGTCTTCGACAAATTTTCCATGCGCAGAGTGATCTTCTATTGTGTCTTTCAAGCTCTTGGGCTTTTCCTGGACTGAATCAAAGGCGCTTGGAAGTTCATCGATGGATGCATGATTAGCTCCAATGTTGTTATGCGTTGGTTCATCGTGCTTGACACTGTTCAGATCCAAGGACTTTTCTTGATGAACATCGACGTCTTTTGATTGACTCTCTACGGATGCAACTTCATCAACTGCCTCACCGTGTGTTGATTGGTTGTCTTTGATTCCTTCCAAGTCCAAGGACTTCTCGTGGATATCGGTCTTGGCAGCCGTATGCTCAAGTTCAGTAGATTTTGTTGGGGTGTCGAGGTCTCTTGCTACGAAGTCTGGAGATGGAATTTCCTCATGAGACTCCTCTTTGACGGAAGGCTCCTCTGCTTGGTGGCTTGTCTCTTTCTTTTCCGCGGTGAAAGCGGGCTTGAGCGGACTTGGAGTCTGCTCATTGTGGGATTCAACGTGAGCGAGCTCATCTTTGGCAGCAGATAAGTCAGATGACCCTTCTTTTGAAACCGATGTTTCCATCGACTTAGGAGGATCTTTTGGTTCCACGGTGGGAGCGATCTCGTGTGACCTGGAAGTTTGCTCCTTGTGGGATTCAGTTTGAGAAGATACACCGTGGGTAGCAGACAAGTCAGATGAGTCCTCTTTTACGTTAGCGCTCTCCGCCTTGTTTTCTAGGTCTCTAGGCTCCAGTTCCTTGTCAAAATGCTCCGAGAAGGATGCTTGGGTTTGTGGTTCTTCGTGAGATAGGCCGATGTCCTTAGCTTGCACAGGAGCTTCGTCGAGATCTTTTGGTTCAAACATGGCAGCTTTATCCTTCACAGCTGGGTGGTCCACCTCAGTGTTATCGTGGCTAGCCGATTCTTTCTCGATGTGTGTAGAAGGTAGAATGTGGCTCTCTGATTCCATTGCAAATGGGGACTTTGGCTGGTTGTAGATAACCTCATTGAAATCTCTTGTGTGATGATCACTACCCTCCTCAGATGAAATATCCAAATTTTCGGTTAGCTTTGGCTCTTCTGATTTCGTCACAACGTGTGCCGCCTGATCATCTTCCTTTTTGCCCGGAACGTTATTCTCACGATCGGAATCTTCTTCCTCTGGAAGCCTGTCATTTTGAACGGGCAGCACTCGTTTTGTCGAGCCTCCAGACATCATGGAAAAGAAGTCTTTTTCTGACAGTGAACTATCTTTCCTTCCCCGATATCCCTGAGGAGAAGTTGCACTGGAGTATTCGTCATCTGACAAGTGGTGAGCGGAGCTCTCTCGGTCATTTGCGTCATGAGTGGTAAACCTGGTTTGTACAGGAGTGTCAAGATCCGACTCTTCAAATCGAGTAGACATGTTGTCGTCTGGAGTGGTCACATTTTGCAAGCGAGAAGTTGCTTGGCCCGCAAGAGACGTATCATACTCATGGTCTTGGTATTGTTTGTGAGAATCATGATCATGTGAATCAAGGCCAGTATTCTCATGAACCCGATGTTCCTGTGAAACCCCATGAGATTTGTTGATTGATGAATCATCTTCCGACTCTTCTGCAATTTCACTCAAATCACGTGACGATTGATCTCCCTCGAAAAATTCGTTGGATGTATGGGATTTGGTGAGGACCAATGGCTCTTCTGGCTCTTCTGACATAATATCATAAGCGGTTGATGCATCGTCTTCAATGTCTTCAGCCTCGGACTGCTCCTTAGATTGCACTTCCCTGACCTCGATTACAGCTTCTGGTTGTGTGAATCCCGTTTGAGTTGGAGTGGCTTGTGGTGCAGCGGTGGTTTCGAAATGAGACGCTGCTTGGTGGCTTCCTTGTGAGTCAACGATCGATAAATCTTCCATTCTCGATTCTTTCATGAGAGATTTTGTTGTTGTCTCTTGTGTCTCGTTGAACTCGTGATCCTTGAGAGAAGCTGGTTCTTCGTGGCTTTCGTTGATCTGCCCCTTGGCCGACTCCAGTTGGTCTTCCTCCTCCGAGAAATCAAAATGGTTTACTGGCTCATGCTCGTGTACCGATCCCTCTTTCAAGTAGTGGCTACCGCGGGAATTTACACCAGATCGATCATGCTGAGGAGAGTTCTCAATGGTGGTCATGGAATTTCCAGCGCCAGAGAGTTCGCTTACTCTATTGTGATCAATAGTGTGGTGGGACTCCTTTTGACTAGATTCTGGCTCATCGAGATCTCTTGGTTGGAATTCGTCTTCTGATGCTGAGTCAGAATCATTTCTATCGAGTTGGTGGGAGCTCTCAAGATATGCCGGGGCTTCATCGAGGTCCTTTGGCTGGATCTCAATTTCTGTATTGTCGTGGCGGGATTGAGACATAGATACATCATCGAAGTTTCTCTCATGCATCTCCTCATAAACCTTTTGGTGGCTGTTGGCATCCTCGTCTTTCCTCGACACATGCTCAGTGAAATGTAAAGCACTGCTCTCTGCATCCAAATCTCTTGAAGCAATATCAACTCCATGGTAGCCATGGTGTTCGCGATCATCATGAGCGGTGGAATGGACTGGCGTTGAAAGTTCGTTGTTGTCATCGGTCGACGCGTCTAGATCATTACGTTGAGATTCTACTTTATAAACCTCATGCTTCTCATGGTCATGTGACTTGGAGTGCATTACAGATTCGTCCAGATCTGTTGGCTGAAAGTCAGGCTTCTCGGTTAATTCCTTGGTTTCAAACGCCCGGTCTTTGGCTCCGATATCGTCTTGATGTTCCTCATGGTTTTCATGGACAGGTGTGTGGACTCGTAGTGGCTGTTCATCAAGATCCTTTTGACGAGTCTCAAATCCAGTCTCAACGTGATCAGTCTCTGAACTCTTGTGTCCGGCATCTAGATTTCTGGGTGCGAAATCGATTTCCTCATGGGCTGGAGATTCATCGAGGCTTCTTGGCTCTACTTCCCCTCGTTGGCTGAAGGGTGAAGTTTCCGAGCCGTGACTTTTAGCCTGGCTTTCATGATCCTCCCTGTGGGCAGGCTCATGTTCCTGGACAATATCAAGATCTCTGGGCTGCACATGTGCTTCTTGCGAATCTCGATTGATGTCCACAAATTGATGGGGAATATCATCGAGGTTTCTAGGCTCTATTTCAGCCTCTGGATGGGAGTATTCGTGCTCGGAACTCCTTCTCTCGCTTTCGTGATGGTCTTTGTATGCAGGCTTTTGCTCTTCGATATTATCAAGATCTCTGAGCTGCATATCTACACCTGATTCAGGTTCGTTGACCTTTCCAGAATGATATGAGATTCTATCAAGGTCTTTTGATTCAACCTCTGTATCACTATACTCCGAATCCGAATGTCTGACATCCTGCTCGAGACTCTTTGGCTGGCTGTCAATTTCGTGAGCGGATGTATATTCCTGGATACTGTGCAAGTCTCTGGGCTGTAAGTGTCCCATTGACTCATCATGTTCATTGACGCCTTCAGAGTGTGTAGAATAGCCTTCTGGCTGTATTTCAAGGTCAGAATCATTGGGGCGAGATAATTCGGTCTCTCGGTCGAAGCTCTTCGGCTGGCTTTCATAAATTGAGCTTCCGTGGCCAGAAGTCTTTTCTGAAAGGCTATGCAGGTCCTTGGGGTGGATTTCTTGATCTTGATCATTCTGAGAGTGGGTCGAGACCTCGTCAAGGTTGCGAGGTTGAATCTCCTGGTGCTCTTCATCTTCCAGTGTTTTTGTCCCATCCTGTTGTGGCTGAACTTCATGACGTTCTTCGTGGGCAGGGGCCTTATCTTCGAAGCTGCTCAAATCCTTTGAATGGTTGATTTCAAACTCTGTCTTATCTTGATTTGTGTTGTGGGAATGTAGATCAAGATTGCGAGGTTGGATATCGAAATCATCCTCATCGTGCTTGGAAGTCTCTGATTCATCCTTTTTCGATTGTCTTGCATGATGTTCTTCATGGGCAGGAATCTGCTCCTGGAAGTTATCAAGATCCCTAGGGTGTAGTTCCGGCTCCCTCTGTTCTTGAGATGCACTTTGAGGGTTTGGTGAGGCGAGATCCAGATTGCGAGGTTGGATTTCAAAGTCTTCCTCCTCGTGCTGCGAAGTCTTGTCATCATCGTGATGTGAGATTCCAGAAGATTTAGGCAAAGCATCAAGATTCTTGATTTCAACATCGTCCTCGAGGCTGCGGGCATGAAGATCCGAATCGTGCTCTTGGTCATGGGAATTCTTGTCTTCGGTTGGATGAGAGATATGGGCTGCGTCAGATTCAAGATGAGCATCGAGATTCTTGATTTCAAGTTCGGCTTCCGAGTCCCTCTTGAATGGCCCCTCTGCATCATTATGAGAGTGGCTAACTGGTGCAGGGAGACTGTCATGGTTACCTTCGTAGATCCCCGATTCTGGCTTTTCGTCATCAGATACTTGTTCATCTTTCTGATGCAATGTCTCAGCGCGTGCTGAGAAGGAGTCAAGATCTTTGATTTCAATCTCAGTATCCGACTCATTGGACTCTTTCTGGTGCGACCTCTCGGTAGACTCTGGCAAAACATCGAGATTCTTGATTTGGATCTCCTGCTCATCCTTGTGTGACTCCACTGCAGGGCGATGAGAGATTTCCACAGGGCCTAGAGGCTCATCAAGGTTCTTGATTTGAATCTCGCTATTGAATTCTTCGTCCTTGGAACCCTCTCTTTGTTCGGAACGAGCATCAAGATCCTTGACTTGGATCTCAGGTTCAGAATCCTCGTCTTTGAGGTCCCCTCCATGATGAGAGTCATGAGCAACATCATGCGAAACATCACGACTCTTGCCCTTGAACTCAAATTCCTCTTTGTCATTAGGAGTCTCCACGCTGTTCTTAGAATCGCTCTTTTCTTGGTGATGCGAGCTTTCGGTAGATTCTGCTGGAGCATCAAGGTTCTTGATCTCCATGTGAGATTCCAGGTCATGCTTCTTGAATAGGTCCTCTTGCACAGGCGTAGAGTCAAGATTCTTAACATGAATCTCAGCTTCGTCCTCGTCCTTCGATCCCTGCTTTTCGTGATGAGAAGAGGTTACAAAGGGTGTAGGCTCAGACACAGCATCAAGATTCTTAACCTTGATCTCATCCTCGAAATCCGCATCACGAGATGCTGGCTGCTCATTATTTCCTTCCAAGACTCCACTAGAAGCTTCTACCATTTGACCATGGTGTGTGTTTTCGTGAGGGGTGTTGACTGAAACTTCCTTTTTGACAGGCGACTCGTCTAGGTTTCTTGGCATCCAATCAGCTGGCAGCTCTTCATCTTCGACATCATCCAGCTTTCGTTCTGTGGGAGTTTCTTCTTCGAAGTCAAGAGATTTTGAAGTCACGTGCTCGTTGTCCTCGCTGTTGGAACGTTTGGGTTCTGCGGTATCTAAGGGCTTGATGCTGGTTGATTGCTCATCTTGGGATCCAGTTTCTTGGTGACTTCCTGAATTGGTCGAGTTCTTTTCCTGGGTTTGGGGCTCTCTTGAATGCTCCTCGTGTACTGAAGCTGCTTCATTGAGTTCGTGATGCTTAGAATCGTTTTGTTCCGTTACTTGGCTGGAAGGTTCTGGCACTGTTTCGAAATGGCTGTTTGTTTTGGTTTCCATTTGCGGGATTCTTTCCTCGATCGACTTTGCTGAGTTGTTTTTGTCGTTGGTTGAAGAGTGTTCAATGTCGTTGAGTGTTGTAGCAGAAACATGATCTGCATCAGAATCGCGAGCATCTGTAATTGGGGAATCAGACCCCATAATCTTGTCATTTTTAGCAATGTCGTGTGAGGAGTCCTTGTCGGAAGAATCATTTAGATGCGATGTTGTAGTGATCGGAGGTGCACCCTGCTGAGCCAGCGATTCATCATGACCTGCTGTATCCTCGTGTGATTTCTCGCTTGCGGCCTCAAACCCGCCCTTGTCTAGAGCCTTTCTGGAAAATCCAAAGTTCTCTGCGTGTGGAGTATCGTGGCGCGTTGTATCCAAGCTCATAGCCTTTTGCTCATGGTGCTCCTCACTCTGAAGTCCTTCGACAGAACGGATTTCCGGCTGTGATATTTTCTCTTCATGCTGCTCTGGTTTGTCTTCCTCGTTGACGTTCTTCTCCTGAACCAGCGAAGACAATTCTTTTGCTGCCATGTGCATCTCGGGCGCGTCATCTCGAGAAACCTCCTCTCGGCCAACCAAATTACTTATTGCATTATCTTTCTCGAAATGATGTAGTGGTGCTTCCTTTGGCTCAATACCTTTTTCTGAATCTGTGCCTGCTTCCTCATCGGATTTCTCTCTCGGCAAAGAAACGTCTTTCTTGGCTTTCTCGGGTACCTCCTTATCCAAGTCATGCCCTGTGCTCACTTTGACATCTCCAGCATCGATGTCCTTGTCCCCGGTTGGTGGTTCGATCCCTTTGGACGCAACTGCTACCTCGGGTTCTGCCACAGAAGAAGAAAAATCGTCATCCTTCACAGATCGGGCTGTTGGAGCATTTTCAGCATTATTTTGCACCTTGGGTGCCGCCGCACTCACTTGTGCACTGTCCATTTTTCTGATGTTGGTGCCATTCTCATTTTTGTCAGTCCCATTAGAAATACTCAGTGACCTCGTAGAATATCCATCACCGTTCGAACGAGCCCCGTTTATTGACAAACTCCCACGATGCGCAAAGTTCGCAGTGACAGGAGAGGCTCGCGGAGAACCACGCGTTTTGGCCCTGCTTCGGTATGTGATGACTGGGAGAACAGTGGGTTTATTAAGCGCTAATTCAATTTGTGCGTTGATGGCCTTTTGATTTGTTAGTACTATCTCCAGGGGAACAAATTGCGATATACTAACCCTTCTCTTCTCATCCAACTCCACTAATTTCTTCTTGCCCTCCTCCACTCGCCTTTCCATCTCATCCTCCATCAGCTCCATTTGCGCCTCAACTTCTTGATGTAATTTCAGCTGGGTTTGCTCCAAGTCGGCCCTCATATTATCATCGATGTCCCTCTTCAACTGTAATCGGTGTTCTTCGTCGGCTCGAATTCTCGCCCTACGCTCTTCGTCTTCCCGTCTTCGTCTCTCCATCAATTCCTCCTCTTCCCTCTTGATTCTCTCCTCAATTTCAACGCGTTCCTTCTCTCGTTGCGCCTCTAGTTCTTTGGCGGTTTCCTCATGCTTCCTCTTTATCTCTTTAATCTTGGCTGCCCGGTCAATCTCCAACCGCTCCATTTCTGCATCGTGCGCTGATGTGTCGGAAAGTGTTTGCACGCATTTCTGGATTGAGTCCATATTATCGTGCATCTGGACCACCAGGTCCGCGACCGAAGTTTGCTCCGTCATCTTTGCTCGTTTCTTCCTAAATGTTAACTATGTGGTGGTATACAAACGTATGCGCTCCAAATTTTCAGTCTTGTAACATACAATGCTCTTTCCTAAAATGCAGAAGAAATCGGGCATGAACAAAGGGAAAAAAATAAGCGTCTAGCTATATCGAACGAATGAAATCAATAATAAAACTCGGAAAAGCAGCGCGACAGCAGCCCCGACCAATCCAGCGGTCACAACAAATTTGTACCAGACAAGGTCATTCCCTAGAAGCCACAAATACGCGTCCGGATTACACAAAAGAGACAGATGAAATAGTGAGGTAAGGAATGACGAAAGAAAGTCGAGTCCAGCTGCCAGCAGTACTCCCAGAGCTTGGAGGATCCCAGTTGTTGCAAAGGACAGATGGAGGGACGAAGCTAAACCAGCTTAGCCAGTACACTTATCGCGCGATGAGAAGACTGGCACTTGCACGGTCTTCAAGATGGTTGGTCCTCGTCGGTGTGTTGTGCTATGATGCATGATTGGCGTTCGTTTCAACTGGGAAACGTGGAGATTCTGATACAAGGCGAAGGCTTCAATTGCCGAAGAACTCCAGACAAAGATCGCGATAGCATATTTGTGATGTGTAGCTCAACATGTGGCATCTGATCATTGCGGACAACTCTGGCCATCAAAATCGATGAATTACAGAGCACAGAATAAGTATATCTTGCCAGCGTTGTTGAGTTGTTCTGGGAGGGTCGTCCAAGGACAACGAGGAAGACCACGTCAACCCCACATTCGCTTGGCATATTTACCTTTTCTCACCAGTCATGAACCCTTATCTAACGAGGCTTTTTAGTCAGAATACGAAGTATTGTACTTCAGATCATAGTCAGTGGCAATTCTTGATTCCAGAACGAAAACGTTTCCGCATCCCCGCACTGCTGTAAACAACCCCTCAGCTGCTCGCATTGAGTGCTGCTTTAATCCTGAAATCCGCCTGTTTATCTACACACAGTTGTCACGACTCACGATAAAACCACAACAATGCATTCGAAGGCTATAAAAATCGACGTCTAGGCTAGTTAGCTTCCGGAGAGTTGGCGAGAATTTATTCCGTATTTCTGATATTTTCTCCGTCCTTATAAAATTCGAAATAGTAGTAGGTGTCTCGTACTAAACTCGGCCGATGATTTCATACACAAGGAGCCCCTCACCCCACCAAGCATAAAAAGCGCCCCAGCAACACCCCTCCAATTTCACATCGCGTCATGTCCCATCATCACGATTCACAGCCGCAACGTGAAAAGATCCACACAAGCTCGCTCTGATTCCCCAGGCCTTTGCGATTCATATAATAATGAAACCACACACCTCGAAGTAGAATTTGTAAATGGCTATGAAATTCGGATCCTTCATACAAGCGAACGCAAGTGTCCATATTTGTTCGCAGTTCGTGTGGTGTTCAACATCAATTGGGGCTCGCCAGAGAATACGCGACCAAGACGTGGAGAGAAGATGTTCCCAAGGTTATTCAGCCTCATAAGCCTTTGTTTTTCTTGGGAATACCGTCATGACTATACAGTACGGACTCCGGAGTAAAGTCCGAGCGAACAACATTGGGATCGTCCTCCAGGACTGTTGAAAGACACTTCTACGTTCTGCCCTATGGAAGGGGCCACAAGTTCTTTGGAGCTTATCTCGTGGCGATTTTATTTACTTTTGGCGGCCCAGTGCTATACGGCATCGACATTTTGCTAAACGGCATCGAAGTAACATAGCCCCCAGCCACATTACGGTCTATTCCTAGGTACCCTTGATGCCTCGTAAAACTGCCTGTATATTATTGTTACTACCACCTCGTCGTCGCTGTACCTCGCCGTCGCTATATCTTATTACTACTGAGTATATACAAGTTATATAATAGTAATAAAATATTAAAAATAAAGTAGTATTAATAAGGTACCAACAATAATAAGATAGCAGTAATAATAAGTTTACGAAAATATAGCGACAATAAGGTATAGTAACAATAATATTATCGATACCTAAAATAACATCAAGGGTACCTAGTAACATACTATAAAGTGGCTAGGGGGCTATGTCACTTCGATGCCGTTTAGCAAAATGTCGATGCCGTATAGCAAATGGCCTAATTTATGACAGCTATTGCCACCAGAGTTATGATGTTGATTTGATTGTACTCGTATTCAGATTGAAAAAGGTCTCTGTATCTCGAGTACTTTCCTCAAGATTCCGAACTTGAAGCTAGACATGATTTAGCGACCGTACCTCTGCTCACAAAAATAAAAGAACAAAGAAAGAATATAGGGAACGAAGCAATATTCTCTCTCGACATATTTTATCCCTTACTCCGTAATAAGCACACTACCGACCGGTAGGAACAGATTCTTAGCATCAACGTCAGTCTATCAGATTCGTAATTAGCCTACCACGCCCGCACACCTGAATTACTCAGTACTATATAAGAACGGTATGTACTATACGGCATTGAAATTTTGATAATCAGCATTGAAGTGACCAGGTTCCCCAGCCACTTTACCGTGCGTATCTAGGTATCCTTGATGCCTTATAACAATGCCCACATTTTATCGTAGCTACTAACTACAACCTCGTCGCCGCTACAAAGTAATTTATAGTATTTTTATTAAGATCTTATATTTTTAACTAAACAAAACTAGGTATCTATTTTAATACTCTTACGCGATATAATAGCGATAGTAGAAAGTATTAGCGTAATATAATATACGACGGTAAGGGTATAATAACGAGGTAGTTAACCTAGTAGGCAGGAATAGCTTTAAATAGTATAGTATCGTATAGTTCTTCTAATAATTAAAGTAATTTAGTATACTTTATAGTAGGTAGTAGAGTAAAGTTACATAGTATCAAGGGTACCTAGGAACGTATAGTAAAGTAGCTAGGGAGCCTAGTCACTTTAATACTAATTATTAAAATTTCAATGCCGTATAGGAATAGGTATAAGAACACCTTGGAAACAAGCCAAAACGTATATAATCGATAACGCAATATACCTAGGTATAGAATATTATGGCCTAGGATGAAAGTACGTACTCGATCGATGAGTATATATTTCTAGTTAATATACTAACCTGTAGTTTCTACCTCACGGAACACGGATACAACCGGCATAAACAGGAGTGCCTAGGAGAGTATAGAGGAGTAGTATATACCTAGGCCATATAAACCAGGCTCCTACCTACATTATTTAGCTCCCTAGTCATCTAAATCCAACTCTTCTAGCCCTGGCCTTCTATTCATATTCCGAGTAATAGTATATGATTTCTTACGTACTTTTCGTCCCCTGTTTGATAGCGCGATATATTATATAGACCCTCGACCTCTTAGTGCACTATCAAAGTAAGTTAGTTCCTGTCTACTATCCTACTTCTAATAAAACGTTCTATATTAATACTTAGCACGGCATAATTAAATTTAGCGTTAGTGCGCTCGCTTGAGTTCCTACCAGATGTGTGCTTGTTACGGAGTAAGGGATGAGACATGAATTCTTCATCTCATACTTCGTCCCAGGCATAATAAATGTTATTTTTTAATGGGTATACAGGAGATTTTCCAGTAGAACGCAGGGTTAGCACGCCCGTAAATTTTAATATTTATTACGCCTGGGACGAAGTAGTTAAGTATCTCGTATTCGTGCGATTGTAAGTTCACGTTAAATGAAGTACCAGCGCCACTTACGACCTGCGCCACAAGCTTGCATTAAAGGCGCTCTTCGGACTCTCGAAGGATAAATAAACTTCATCGAGAACCGACGAGAGTGAAGCCATTGGTTGAACTGACGCCCTTAATACCCTCATTTTGGGCCAAGCAAATACGAAATACGTAAATAGAATATATCAGCCAAGAAATGATATCAAAGATAGATGAGACTGTATGAATTGTATATGAGTGTATTTGTTTTCGAGAGAATCATGAATGAATTGGAACCAGGTATACAGAACGACCGAGAAGAAAATCGGCTCCATCAAGGAGTATTAATCACCACCACCTCACCTCCATCATCAAAATCCACCCTTCGCTTCCCCATCTCGCGCCTCATGGTATCTTCGACTCTCCACCCAAACCCCAGTCTCTCCAATCCTGATAAATCAAAAGAACCCGCTAAGATAGCAGCAATTGACTATTAGTGCGACATATAAATAAAGGAAATAAGTCTATGACAAAAATAAAAATAAATAAAAAGAAGTGGTCGTCCTGTTCCATGAATTCCAGCCCAAAGCAATCATCTCTCATTTAATTGGTATAATTTTTCTCCTCTCCATTTTGATTTAAATTCTGGCAGTCGCTCCCTTAGTGGCACGTGCCGTTCGTCGTCTGTATTGTTCCCTAAATTGAATTCGTCCATAGGTACCATAGGCGATGGTGCTGATGAAGAGAACGGCCCAGGTACTGGTGATGACGAATCCGATAGGGAAGATTTCAAATTTTGTACCTGGAAGGACGAAAAGTGTTCCCTTCTCTGGGACGAGGGTTTGAAGTGGTGGAACAACTTGGCTTCGGCTAGGTGTGACTGACTGAGCAAACACACCATTGACGAAGGTTGCTTCGCTGGAGGAGAGAGTGGTGTTGACGGGTTTACCTGACGCATCGGTTGCGCTCAAAGTTACGGATGGAACGAGGATTTTTTGGAGGTTCTCACTGAAGTGGGTTAGTAAGACTTTAGAGATAGCAAAAGATTGGTAGAACTTACGTTCCCATGTTAGCTTTGAGTAGTTGCTGGTTGATTTGACCGACGAAAGCATATTGTTGAGTCAAAATTGGGATCGGTGCTTGTCGCTTGTGTTTTGGCCAGGAAATAATCGATACGCCCACATCCACACGCTTCTTCAGTCCTGTGCCCTTATTGACGGCAGAAACTGTCGCTCCATTGTATGCCAATCCTACATTTACGTTTTGGGCAGCGATGTTCGCGAAAGCCCCAGTAGGTGGTCCAACCATAAATAATCGCAGATCGGCCTGGAAAACACCCGTCTGGTTGTCCAACATTGGAAGATTATAACAAACTGCCATCCCCGAGGGATTCGTCGCCTGGCCGTTCAATGCCTCCAAAGATAACGTACACGCTTTCTCGGTCGATGCGTCCCAAGCCGCCTGTGACATTCCTGGCCCAACTGGCGCCCTTCGCTCTAGTCCTTCCACGATCGAATCGACATATCTCCTCGCTGAGCTCTCTATCGAGTTATCCCTCCCTCCTAAAACATTTAAACCTCCTGCTACACCAGCTGAGACCCTACTGATCAACAGCACCGCTGCCAAAGTATTCGACCACATTTTTTCTCGTTTTAGTATATATAATTCAAAAGCTTGTCTCTTTTGTCGTCGGATCGTAATTGAAGAAAGGAGTGGCGACGACGGAGATTGGAATTATTAGCCGTCCTGCGGGGAGAAAAAAAGGATCGATGAAAGAGTGTATATGAGCGGATAGGTCCAAACCTCGCTGGTATGTGGTATCGGGCAAAAGATGGTATGCCTCAAAAGCAATCAAGAAGAGAAAAAAAAGGACCAGCCCAAAAGAATTGGGGCCTGGGGATGTTTTAATGAAAGGCACGCAACAGGAAAGTAATGAAAATTAGTACATGAAGGGGTGATGAATGCAGAAAAGGAACCGGGAAGGGTGGTGTGAAGAGGGGGTAAGTAGTGGTTGAAGTGGGCCCAAACTCGACAGATGCTTGGTTACTGCAAGGATCGATGGGTCTGGACACGAACTGTTCGAAGGGATCCAAGAATCTGATACTGGGCATGACCCACTTGGGGCAGATATCAAACCCTGCCCTAGTCCACAGTCTGCACCAAGCAACCCAGCCACTGCTTAGCTTGCTTAGCATGTCACTCTAAATTGGCCCTCCAGAAGTTGCTCTATTTGTCATTCTACGCCGCCTCTGTGTATTCATTGGCTATGAAAGATCCGAGAGATTCCTCTATGGAGAATCAACCGGCCTCAAATCAGTTCTCATGGGTGTATATGGTGAAGAATAGGTGGGAATTTTCTCGCCCCTCACCATCAAGCAGATTCGGAGGAACACTCGCCTATCATTCTGGAAAAGCCAGCCAATCTGATGGTACCAAAACTCCTCGCAAACAGTGCTCCAGTCCCGAGTGACGGTCTTCTCTTCAACATACGTTTCGTTTTCCAGTGAGGAGTACCGAGCTAGTCCGTTTTGCTTCAGGCTGCTCTTCCTTCTGACCTCACTGGCCACAGCGTCGGAGAAATGGTGAAGGCCATTGTTTAGACTCGTTTCCAGGCGTGAGAAATGGTAGCATCGTCCGTCTTCTCATCGCTCGGTGCATAATGAAACGCGGTTGAGATGTCTCCTGGATTCATTTTGACGTCGAGGGAGGCTTGGACCCCAAGGGTAGATCCCGGACTTTCTGCGTACATTTGCTGCAAGCCACGCCCGCAACTCTAACCGATTAGTTGCCGGATCTGAGCTAGACGAGCCTATCAGAATCTCGCATTGATATCACGTGATGCCCCTTACCGCTCTGGGGTCGGAAAGAGCCCCGAGCCGTGTTGCGGGTCGGTTTGAAAATTGACGCTTGGCGTGGTTTTGTGTGGTTTTGCGTTGATGATGAAGCGAGCTCTGTGTCAACCTCCTCGCCTGTTTTTCCGGTGTGTTTTTCAGGTCTCATACAATTTCTCATCTTACGATTGGTTCATGCCTCACGAGGAGTCGACGAGTGACTGACAAACACCGCCGACATCCTCCGTCATCTGATGTTGCTCTAAAATCTCGTAAGATTACTGGGGCCTGAAAATGTCTACCCACGATCTTCGATCTTTATGAATTGCGTGACTAAAATCTTATCGCCTTTGCTCGAGACTCCCCCGCACATCTCGGTTGACGTCGTACAAATACTAGTGCAATCAGACATCAATTCATGCCCTTGGCCTCTTAGTGGTGGGCGTGGCGCTTTCATTTCGTTGAAGAATCGTACGAGTAGCCGCCATGTTATTGCGATGTTGGTGTGGGGTGACAGGTTGGTTCAACCCTAGATAAGGTTAAGCGCTGCAGAAGAGGCTGCGACCTAACCCGCCGCCTTGTTATTACGAAGTCTCCAACCTCAGGACATGCTGTCTAATATTAGATAGTAGAGTGTACCAGATACAGTACAACTTTACAAGAAACCCAAACTCAGTCTTTTTCCAGCCGCCAGCCTTACGAGAGGTTCGTTTCAACATATGTCTCTCTACAGTATTTTTACCTGGCTTAAAAGGTTGAGACTCGTCTTGTACTGTACATCCCGAGTCAATTCCGGAATCCAGGCGATACTGAACAACTTTTCTAGAACGAAACCTTCAAGAAAATCAATACTGTAAGCAGCTTTTCAAGCCCAATCCTAGGAGTCCTTCCCGAACTTTCTAATTCTGGAACCATTTGGTGGTATGATACTGGAAACCCACTCACCTACGGAGGTACAGTATCTCCGTTGACACTCTGATCATAAGACTCCTGATCGTCTGAATTAGACAGTATAACCCCGCCTTTCTTTTCCAGGCTCACATCATTCTCCATAATTTACTGTTTTCGGTAATCGACAGTCCCGCTCGCTCTTTTTTGTCTGTTCGTGTTTTGTCTTTCGCCTCTTCCCTTATTTTCTTCAAACTCTCTTCTTGACCCTTCTTGGCGCATTCCAGAAAAAGATATATGATTACTAAGATAAAGAGCATGACATTACCTTTTCTAACAGCAATCTTTCCTTTCTGTTTGAAATATTCAAAATGCAGTTTTTATCCTTATCCTCTTGTTCCGGAAATACATTGCTGCCAGTCTGATCTTCTGGGATATATTCCGGTATTGCTGGTGCATCATTCTTTCGGCATGATCGACCTCGAGATCGGCGCCTGGGACGTGGTGCTGTAATGATATTTCCCTTCCCGCCCGCTAAAGTTTTAGGCCACTCTTTATGCTCCACTGCAACACACAGTGACACAACCCTAATTGTGGAGCTTACACGTAGGGCGTGATTGATCACCGTCCAGCTTCTGGATAGTCGTATGTTTTCTTCCTCACCTTGCAACCTCTGTGGTTTCCAATTGCGCTGTCGTCTTACTGGTTCGGCAATTCTTTTCGGTTGCGGCTCTGCACGGAGGATCTCATCATGTTGACGAGTTCAAATATGTCAAAGTGTCATGATGTGTGGGTATCTCATCTATTCAATTATATCGTCTACGTCTTTACATCTCATGTCTTACCAAAAACTTCTCTTATTCGTTGTACCACTCCCTTTCCAGCCAAAGAAACCTTGACCAAGCCCCAAGTCACCACAAGGCCACCCCAAACTCCAACAATAATACCGATTCCTCCCACGATTCGAGAGTCGGCGACAAGTGTTGCCATCCCTTTCCTCACAGTCGAACTAACCAGAAGCCAACTGTACACGGGTACCGAAGTACTAGAGTTGCTTTGCAATGGGTTTTTAGCATCATTCTTCAGGATCTCTGCCATTTCCCACGCAACCTTGTTCCCGATACTTTCCCAAGTTGCTTCTTCTGCCATTCTTCTCGACTCGATACTCATTCGCTCTCTCAAACCTGGATCGCTTCCTAATTTTACTACCCTTTCAATGAACCCATTAAGGTCTCCCGGTGGGACCAGGTATCCCGATTTGCCATCGGCTACAATCTCACTTGGTCCTCCTTCGTCCCGTGCAATGACAGGGACGCCGCTTGACATAGATTCTAGTACCACAAGTCCAAATGTTTCCGTGATGGAACAATGCAGAAACACATCACCGCATGCGTATGCCCTAGCTAAGCTCTCCCCCTTCAGCATTCCCGTGAAATGAACCTTGCCCTCATCAAGCAATGACCCAAACATATTATGAATATCCTGGACCACCTCCGGGTTTCTATTCCCTCCTACAACCAAGAGCTTGAACGGAAATCCTTTCTCATCAAGTTGTTTCGCAACCTCGGCGAGAAACTCGAATCCCTTCTCGGGTGCTAATCGAGCAACAGATACTAAGATCAACTCCCCATTTGGCGCCAACTCCTTCCGCATATCTTCAGATCTCTTCGACGGATGAAACATCAATCCATCAACCCCCCTTCTCAAATTCACCATCTTGTCTTCCTGAACTCCAGCCTGCTCCAAATACTTTCTAACAAACAGAGATGGATAAAATACCGTTTTCACAGACGGGTGACAAAATAAATATCCCTGGACCGACCGAAAGACCCATACCGCCCAAGCATCCAAAGGAGAAGGAAACAAAATCTCGCAATATCCACTCAAGTCCGTCTGGAAATTCAACAAGACCGGAATACGGGAGCCTATCAGTCGTAATTGTAACAAGATCTGGAATCCCAGGCTTGCGGGACTGGCGAGGTAAATAAGATCTGGAGACTCATTGAACGTCCGTTCATAAAGCTTTGATATTCGGACTGGGTAGACGATTGAGAGTTCGGGGTTGTAGGGCAGTGGATAGCCTTTTACTCGAATTTCGATTTCGTCGTTGGTGTTGTTGGGTGTTGTTGGGTTTTGGGATGAAGTGCCGATTTCTGGTGCTACGACTGCGACGTTGACTCCTTGTTTTCGCAGGTATTGTACGAGGTTTAGAGTTGTTTTGCTGACGCCGTTTACTGGCCCGAAGGATTCGGTTGCTAGAAGAACATTTCTGCCTCGAAGGATTTCTGGGAATTTAAGGTTCGCGGGGTCGTTCGTGAGGTCTGTGGATTCTCCCATTTTGAAGCTAGGGCTACTTGAAGCCAAGTCCATCGGTAATACTGAGTATTGATAGAATGTTGAAAACCAAAACGCTGCGCCAGCGATATTTTGAACCAACTTTCAGCTTCGATAAATAAAGAGAGTCTTTCTCTCAGCCTTTACTCGTGACTACAAGTAGATTGTTCCACATTCTTTTACCCCTCCACATGACTTGGCCTAGCCACTCTACCCCACCATGGGACAGCATCTGTATCTCACTTGAGCTCTACTCAAGTACAGGTCTCAGGTCGCATCTAAAGTCTCGTTTCCCAACCTTGTCTCTGATTGGGTACACGGGATACCAAACTCTTTCCATTGCACATCTCGGTTGGGCCCCACGTGGGCGAATAAAACGTCCAGGGAGGCGCATTTTCACCCCTCCATTTTCGGTAACCAGCACAACACCCCGCGGTCTGGATGACCACCAGGTCACGTTTGCAAAGTGCCAGTTATTGGATGCCACTACCTACCCCAACGTGTTTGATTTCACTGGTCTTCGTGTCCTCAAGACCTTTCTGGGAGCACGGTAGAATAACGTTGGGATTGTTGCACCTGAAAGAATTTGAACATGTGAAATATGGCTGCGTGGTTCAAGTTTTTCTGTATATCCATAGATGGGCGAGTTATCCTGTAGATGCTGAATCGTGACTTCCCCATGGGAGCATAAGCCTCAGCAAGGTAAGGTAAGGTAGGGAAGGAAGGAACGAGTTGCCTGGATTCTCGAACAATATCGCCACTTCCTTCTTTCGCATTTTATTTTTTGTTTTCAATCTCGTTCTACATCCCGAGAACCTTTCGGGAGTTGCTCTCTCTTTCAAAGTAACACTTTTGCTTTCTTCTTGAATTTTGCTTCATGTTCTGGCGATCTCATTGCTCTTTTGTGCTTAAACGACATCGAGGTCTGAACCAACAAGACAAAGCCACGATGCCGAATATGGAAGAAATACATCTCCCACTTGCGGCTTGCGCTGTGGAACCAGATTTCGATTTATCGACCGCTCCTACGACTCCCGATGGGAGTTTGACATTTAGTCCCGTATTACAAGCTTTGAGACCTACTGATGGCTCTGATGATTCGGGATCGAAGACCAAAAGTCAGCACGAAGGCCATAGGACTTCGAATGCGACTTTGGAGTCGGATATAGGTAGCGTGAAGAATGTTTGTTGTATTGGAGCTGGTTATGTTGGTATGTGGACTTCGGAGAACACGCTATTTTATGAACTTTTCGAAGAGGTCGCTGATACGCCTTACTCGCAGGTGGGCCAACAGCAGCAATGATAGCTCTACAAAACCCGCATCTGAAAGTTACAGTCGTCGATCGAGATCCAATTCGAATCAAACAGTGGAACTCGAAACACCTACCAATTCACGAACCTGGACTTGAGAACATAATACGAATAACAAGAGATGGCACAAGAGAGTTTTCCATTCCAATTTCATCCTCTCCGACAAGCCCATCACGATTCTTCTTGAAAACCAAAAGCCGAGAAACCACAGTTCCAGCCCGCTCACCCAACTTGTTCTTCTCAACTGATGTGGCAGGAAATATAAGCGAGGCAGATATCATCTTCATTTCAGTCAACACACCAACAAAGAAATGCGGAATCGGAGCTGGAAGAGCAACGGACATGACGGCGGTAGAAGCTGTTTCGAAAGAAGTAGCTATGCACGCCAAAGCAGGAGCGATAATCGTGGAGAAAAGTACTGTTCCTTGCCGAACGGCGGATATGATAAGATCAATAGTTGGTTTTCCTTCTTCTCCCCAGAATAAAAGGACCAGAAAAAGGAAATAGAAAATCAGCTGACAATACATCACTAAAAACAGCTTAAAGACTATCGTCCAGATTCGCATTTTGAAATCCTTTCCAACCCTGAATTTCTCTCAGAAGGAACTTCAATCCTTAACCTCCTCACACCCTCCAGAATTCTTATTGGTTCATCCCTCACACCTTCCGGTCTCCATGCAGCCTCCCAACTTGCTTCTATCTATACTTCGTGGATTCCGAAGTCCAAAATTATAACAACAAACACTTACTCTTCCGAACTCTCAAAACTTGTCGCCAACGCTTTCCTGGCACAAAGAATAAGCTCTATAAATTCTATCTCGGCACTCTGCGAAAAAACGGGCGCTTCAATATCCGAGGTGGCTCAGAGCGTCGGAATGGACGAAAGGATCGGGAATAAGTTTTTGAAAGCAGGTGTCGGGTTTGGAGGAAGCTGCTTTGGGAAGGATGTTAGGAGTTTGATGTATATCTCTGAATCTTTGGGATTGCCTGAAGTTAGCGAGTATTGGGGACAAGTTCTTGCGATCAATGATTTTCAACAGAGGAGATTTGTTCGACGTGTGGTAGGATGTTTGAATGGGAGTTTGCGAGGAAAGAAAATTGCTGTTCTAGGTGTGGCTTTTAAGGGCGAGACTAAGGACATGAGGGAATCTCCTACTTGGGGTGTTTTAGAGATGTTGATTCAAGAGGAGCCGGGTGCTGTCACGGTTTGGGATCCGAAATGTGAGGTCCAGAGCGTGAAAGAAGAGATTGGGATGGTACTTGGGGAGAGTGTGTTGACGGAAAAGGGGTGCAGGGTTCAGGTTGTGGGGGATGTGTATGCTGCCACGAAGGATTGTGATGCGGTGCTGGTGATGGTTGATTCTCCTGAATTTCGACTTTCTCACTCGATATCTCCTGCTTCCTCAGCTCGCAAGGAATACAAGGATCCGAGGCCCTTTCAGAATGTCGAACCCACCGAGTCGGAATTACTTTCCCTTCACGACTTTTTCGTTACGACATCCAATGCAAAATTTCATGATGAAAGCGACCCTTTGAACCGTTTTATACCTCAACCGGAATGCGGGGATGGTTGTACGAGCTGTATGAATGGGGGAGGAGAAATGGATACGAAAGTTGGTGAGAAATTGGATTGGGCGAGGATCGTGTATCATCTTCGACAGCCGAAATGGATTTTTGACGGCAGAGGAGTTTTGGAGAAGGGAGAGATTGAGAGGTTAGGGGGACGTTTAGAGGGAATTGGGGAGGTTGGATGGGGTGTAGGGAGTTGAATATATAGTGAGTGTTGTGGAAGTCTAGAATATCCTTTCTAATACATAGCGGAGATTTTGGGTTTGATAGCAGGAGGAAGGCATGGTGATATCGGGGCAGGGAGGGTCGAGCTTGATGCATATTTTGAGCTTGAGGGTAATTAATTGGTTAGATGGTGTTGGAGAGGTGTTGGGAGTTGAGATTTAGAGAGATTTTTCTCCGTTCTTTTTTTTCATTGGTTGTTTTATTAGAGGATTGAGATAGATTAATATATTTTTGAACTTGTTTTGATATAAAATGGTTGATGGATGGAAAAATGCTTTGAAGGTTTTGGTTCTTTTTGTACTTCTTTTATTTTGGAACTTGATGGGTTGTAATGTCTAGATGAGAAGAGTTGTAGAAGAGGACTTGTAGGTGTGGTTATTTGATTTGATTTGTTTGGTGTAATAAGATGGTTTGATTATCTCTTAGAGTGATGAGGATGATTATCTAGAGAAGAAACTTGAAAGTATGAAATGAAGCTACGATCTTTGTAATATTTTAATGTTTATTACTGATTTACTAGGGGGTTTGCTGATTTTTGAATTGCTGTGGTGTTATGAGGAATGATATTCTTGAAGTATGGTAGTTTGGTAAAGGGTTTACTGGTTTTGTGAAAAGAATAAACGAAAAAAAGGAACCAAGGGAACATGTGCACGGGTTAAGTTAGGGAAAGTTAGATATAGGGATATGACTCGTTGGGTGTTAGAGTTGGTTTAGCTAAGAGGAGCTATGCTCGAGTATTAGGTATTAAGGTTGTTGTTTAGAGTGTATCCTTGATTGAGAGGAGAGAAGTAGAGGAGTGATAATTGGCTATAAAATTCTTAAGTTTATGTGATAGAACAAATAGAAAGGTTAGTAGAAAGGGGTTAAAGGATTGCTCATTTTTGGTATTTTTTCTAGAATGGCAATTAAAGATTGTAAACGATTAGAGGTGTAGTTGAATACTATAGCGGTGTAGATAGACCATACCTAGTAACAGCTTATGGAAAATACATAATTGCATGTGAAATAATGAAATGGGTAGTGAGGCTAGATGCACCAGGTGTTTGTCTTCGTTCAAGGAGGTCGCTGGGGAGCTCAATGGTTTGATTACGCGAAGTAACAACTCGCCTCCCTATTTACTTTCAGATTTATAAAGATAAAGTGAAGTATTGTTGAAGACTTGTATGTGAGAGTGAATAGAATTTGCTTTCGTTTCCCGAGGTCCTTCACTTCCGGCCGGGAATTATCCGTGCCTCGGTCTGGGCATCTCTAAGCATCACCTGTGCACCTGGGCAGCTCCCCACGGGCAAAGTGAGCGTTGGCTTCAGTTCAAAAGAACTCAAAAGAACACAATTACCTTCCAATCACTTACAACATCCAATTCCCATTCTCCTCACTTAACTGCATATCCAAAATCATCTCAAGATGACTGAAAGACTCAGCTCCATCCTCAAGCACTTGACTCCTGGCTCATCCGGGTTGTCCTCCATGTAAACAATTCCTCCCCGCTTACTCGTGCTATCAGCACATGCTAATGAAAGCTCAATAGCACCTCGAAGAACGCCGACGATGTTGTTATTACTCTCGCCATTCGAACACCATTAGGACGAGCCTTCAAGGGAAGCTTCAAAGATACACAACTTGATTTCCTCGTCTACTCGCTGTTGCAGAAAGTCCTTGACAAGTCCAAGATTGATCCTCAGCTTGTGGAGGATATCTGTGTTGGAAATGTATTTCTACCAACCTCTCTTCTCAATTCATCACTAACACATTACTCTGCAGGTCAGCGAAGGAAATGCAGCCTACCTCGTCCGAGCAGCAGCTCTCGCAGCCGGATTCCCAAACACTACCGCCGCCTCCACCGTAAACCGATTCTGCTCCTCGGGCCTCAAGGCAACACAAGATATTGCCAACCAAATCGCCTCTGGCAGCATTGATATTGGTCTTGCGGTTGGTGCTGAGATGATGTCTGTCCAAGCCACCAGTCTTCCAACACCTTTCAATGCCACCGTTCTCGAGAACCAGGAAGCTGCAGACTGCATGCAACCTATGGGCCAAACATCCGAGAATGTCGGCAAGGACTTCAACATCACTCGAGAGGCACAAGATAAATATGCTGCTGAGAGTTATCAACGTGCCGAGCGGGCTCAGAAGGCGGGCTGGTTTGATGACGAGATTGTGCCAATTACAACTGAGGTTACAGACCCAAAGACCGGTGAGGTAAAGAAGATCACTGTTACCAAGGATGAGGGACCAAGATACGGTACTACTTTTGAGTCTCTTAGCAAGATTCGTCCTGCTTTCCCAGCATTCGGTGACAAGTCAACCGGAGGAAACTCGAGTCAAGTCACTGATGGAGGTATGTTTTTCTTCCTTGCCACTTCATTGCACACTCATTAACATAATCCAGCTGCCGCCATCCTCCTCATGCGCCGTTCAAAGGCCATTGAGCTAGGTCAACCCATTATCGCAAAATACGTCGGAGCCACCATCGTCGGTCTTGCTCCCCGTATTATGGGTATTGGACCATCCGTTGCCGTCCCCAAGCTTCTTACCAAATACAACCTCACAATTGACGACATCGATGTCGTTGAATTGAACGAGGCCTTTGCATCTATGGCCGTCTACTGCAAGGACGTCTTGAAGATCCCACACGAGAAGATGAACCCACGTGGTGGTGCTATTGCGCTGGGTCATCCCCTTGGTGCTACGGGTGCTCGACAGATTGTGACGGGTCTTAGTGAGCTTCGACGAACGAAGAAGAAGGTTCTCTTGACTAGTATGTGTATTGGTACCGGACAGGGAATGGCCGGTTTGTTCGTTAACGAGCAATTGTAATCTCCTTATCTATGTACCTCTTTATGTATTTTACGCCGTTGGGTATGGGATCTGGATGGGTTGGTAGTCTGATGGAGCATTCAAAAAAATATCTACTTAGGAATTGAAGTTTCTTGGCTCCTTGTCTTGTTTTTGTCTTGGGTTGTGAGAGAGAAAAAGACATGTGAATGTTGAGGATACCACCGCCTTCCAAGTCCGGAATTTTGCCACGGGAAGAGATAGTGATGACGAAAGATTGCTACCAGACCCGTACCAGCCCAGAATAGCTGAGGACTCTATCAACACCAAAGCCAAATAACGGAATTGAATGACAACACCAAAATACTCAACCGAGAAGTCCGGAAGTTTTCTTAAAAATCATGACGAAACGAGTTCGTTGACCCTCCTTTATTTCATCATCGTATGTGCATGTACTAAGTTTGAGGCCCCAGGTTGCATTTCGTGTTCATGGGGAAGTACAGGGTGAGTTTGTTTGTGATGATTTGAGTGAAATATATCTAGGCTTGTAGAGGAGTGGGTTTTTCTATGGGTTTATGACTGATTTTTTTGGTGTAGGTGTTTCTTTTCGGTATGCTTTTTTGAAGGGAGTTGGGAGTGAGGAGTTGGGGATTTGGATATTGGGGTTTTGGGTATGAGGGGTTTGATTGGGTTGTTGACTGAATGTATAGGTATTTTACGCGGAAGAAGGCTAGTGGGTATGGGTTGAGTGGGTGGGTTAGGAATACTGATGATGGGAAGGTAGATTTTGCCTCATTTCTTATGTTCCTTTTTATTTCTCTCTATTCCGTTCTAATGACCCCTAAACTGATTCCTGGTTTCTGAACAGGTTGAAGGAGAAGTCCAAGGCGCAGACGAGGATGTTAAGAAGTTGTTGAAGGATATTGATAAAGGACCGACGCATGCGCATGTTGTTAAGTTGGAGAAGGAGGAGAGGGATTTTGTTGAGGGGGAGGAGGGGTTTGAGGTTCGGCGGTAGATAAGATTGAGAGGGCTATCTACGGTAGGTGGGGAGGCACCGATTGCTGGGATGAGGAGATGGTCACGTGTTTTGGTGATTGTTGTTAAAAAGGCTGGGGAGATTTGGCCTCGTTAATCGATTCTTCAATCCCAACTTCTTAAAGATTTGCATGATGCCGAGTTTCTGTGATTTTCACATTTTCTGGCGTTGAAAAAGCAAATCAAGACACGGGTTCAAAATGTTCCAGTTCAAGCTGACTGAGACAATGAACGAACGGGAGGCCCTGAAGACGACGATTCCTGCAGGTACCCCTTCTTATCACCATCTCTTCATTCACATTAGGTTTTCTCGATAGGATTTCTTAGGCAACAAACGAAGGAAGCAAGATGGATCAAGGTGGTACATAGTCAGCTGCGGTACCACATCAAATATCGAGGATCTTCCAGATCCGAAAATGTTTTTTTCACTCTTTCGTACGCTCTGAAGATGACGACCGATAACACATCCTTGTGTGGATACGAGCCTGAAATATTCTCCTTGAACCGATGAAGGGTCTCATCCAATGACGTTGTCGTGCTGATGAATCCACATCCCCTTTCGGGCACACTTTGCCTCCAATATCGGGATATTTTTACCAAGGCACCCGGGCTGCATATCAGCAGCGAGGTTCCCAAGGTTTTGGTTGGAAGCCACGGTGGAAAGTGTGGAAACACGACGTTGGGGAGCGTAGTTGCCTTTCTTGATTATGGAGCGTGTTTCTGTTCTCTCCTCCCTTTGCTTTGCTTTCGTCTCCTTCTTTCTTCCTTCCTGTTTGTCCGTTCGCTGTGCAATCGTTTAGACGTTTGTTGGATTGTTGGTGCATTGTTGGTTTGCTTGAAAGCGCAGTTGCTTTGCCTTTGCTTATTCTTCTTATCGTCTCTGAATTTCTTTTGGCCTGTTTTGTTGGCGTGGGTGGTGTCCATTTAATTTACTCTTCTGCCTGCAGCTGGGAGCAATAATACGACCTCATCTGTATCGACTCGGAAATCACGATTTTCGAGTACTTGCCTCCTCAGATATTTGCCATTAAATCTCACGATCCCCATCAACCCTCCTAATACCTTGTTCGCTTCCCTCGTCTCTCAGAATGCATACCACTTCCATCTTCACCCTGCTACTCGCAGCCGCCCTCACAACAGCCCAAACCTCCTCGCCAAAACGCGGACTCGTCTTCGTACCTAATCCAGAACATGCACCCGATAACCAGATCTGGGTCCAGGGCCAAACAGATCTAACATGGTACTACAATTACCAACCCACGCCCTCACCAGCATACCTCAACCTCTCACAAGAAACCTTCGAGTTCGTCCCTATGCTGTGGTCGCCCTCGGATACCTTTTTTCCCACGATTGAAGGGCTGATCAAGGGTGGGAGGAATATCACTCATGTGATGGGATATAATGAACCTGATGGGGAACATGCTACCGGCGGGAGTAGTCTTGATCCCGTCGTGGCGGCGAAGAACTGGATCGCGCAGATGAATCCACTCTCGAAATTGGGGGTTAAGTTGGGCGCTCCGGCTGTGACGGGGAGTGAGAGGGGTATGGGGTGGTTGAAGAGCTTTTTTAAGGCGTGTGCGGAACAGGGATCGAATTGTACGGTTGATTTCTTCCCTAGCCATTGGTATGGGAATTTTGAGGGTTTGGCGAGCCATCTGGGAGAAATTTCTGGGACGTATGTTATTCCCCCCTCTCCTTTGATCCCCGTCATAAACATTATAGAAACACTATGAATACTAACACCCTCATAAAGTTTCCCAAACAAATCAATCTGGATAACCGAGTACGCACTGAACAACCAGTCCTTATCAGACACCCAATTCTTCTTCAACACCTCAGCATCTTACTTTGATCGTCTCGAGAATGTGGGGAGATACTCGTACTTTGGTAGCTTTCGAAGTGATGATTCTAATGTGGGACCTAATGCGGCGATGCTGAATAATGCGGGGGAGTTAACGGATATTGGGGCGTGGTATTTGGGACGGAAGGGAGCGGGTGTCCAGCCTGGGGGGAAGAGTGAGGGGGTGAGGAGGGGGGTGGGTGTTTGGGAGGTTGTTGGGCTGGTTGGAGCTTTGAGTTTGGTTTTGTGGTGATTGGGAGAGGTGAATGGATGGATAATGGGATGGCGTTTTTGGATGGATGGTATGGTATGCTTTGCCGGTCATGGTAACGTGAAGAAAGCATTGGAACATGAGATAATGGGATTTTGGCTGTAGATATCAGGTTTCGGATAGTACGGGGTTCTTGGGAGATTTAATTCGGGGAAGAAGGATGGTGGGTATATACCACAGGGTATAAGTACGTACATACAGTAGGTAGTGACTAGCTCGGCGTTTCGGTAGATGGTCAGATATCAATATAGTGTAATATTCTCTTCCTCCTCCTCCTTTCCCCTTTCCCCTTTTTTTTAGTCGGATATATCGCTTTTGGTGGGCTCTGTGGTTTCCGGGACTTTAACGAAAGTATGGGGAGGAGGATGGATTTGGGATTGGGATTGGGATTGGGGAAATGGGAATGTGATTATGATAGGGATTAGGCAGATGGGAATGGGAAATGATCGAAGTGGGTAGTTTGGTTATTTAATATTAGAGGTTCTGTAGAATAGCACTTGTGAGACAGTAGAAGTTCTTCTAGGTAATTTGGTGTGATTGCAACTAACGAGGAAAGAGAACTACGAGGTATATACAGCCCCTTCAGTTAATTAGCGAGAAACTTTTGTGCGCTTTTATACCTTTTTGTACTGTACAGTTTTATGTACATTCGTAGATTGTTCTTTTATTTCTACTATTACTTAGCTCTATATATAGTCCTAGGGTATTATACTAATTTTCTGCCTTTTAACCCTAACCCTAAGGCTAAATAATCTAAGTATAAACAGCGTAAAAATTGAATAGAATAGATTAACTAATAGGGTCTTAATCTTAGTTATTCTAATCAACTCGACCTCCTAATCAGGGTTAATCGCTTGATTAACTATATAATCGAATTAAATCGATTAATTCGGGCCGAAGCCTCGGACCGACGAACCGAGGGCTCGGAGGGTGCTCGGCGTACTACGTAGAAGCTAAGCGAGAGCCCCTTGGACTTGTCTTTACTAGGAACGTTCCTATAGAGTAGGAATGAATCTCGGCGTAGCTCTATACTAAAGAATATACTATAAAAGAATTTGTTTACATTTCTTGTCTATAGGAACGTTACTAGATAAGAATAATAAAGTGGTTTACTATAGGAACAACCTTAATTATAAGGAAAGTCCTTATAATTAAAGAACGTTAGTTATTATCTACTAGATCTTTTCTTTTGTTTTATCTCTTTATTAGTCTTTTAAAAGCTTCTCTAAGTATATTAGTAGTACTATAAAGTATATACTATTAATCTAATTAATTAGATTAAATAAACGCCTCTTAATCTATTTAATCAACCGAAGGTCCTAATCTAAATCTAATCAATTTAATCATGATTTAATTAAATAACTATTGATTAAGTGATTAGTTTGTTCTCACGCTGCATGAAAGTAGTATAATACCCTAGGACTATATGTTAAGCTAAAAGTGCTACTATTTATATAAAACCTATGGTTTTCGCTAACTGTATAGTACGAAGGGGCTATATAGTCCCTTCGCTTATTTAGGTAGAAAGAAGGGGTTTGTATAAATGGTAGCACTTTTAGCTTGATATATAGTCCTAGGGTGTTATACTACTTTTCTACTTTTTAGCCCGAACCCTAAGGCTAAATAATCTAAGTATAAAGCTAATAGTAGAAATAAGGAAAAAAAACTACAAATATGCATAAAACTGTACAAAGGGATATAGATTTGTATAAAATAATCCTACTAATTGAGTGAAGGGGCTATAGATAACCCAGGGCTAGTCCCTAGGTAGGTCTATATATCGTGAGGTATTAAATGTGGATACGGAATATTACCACATTAACATTTGATACGAGGGAAGCGAAAAGATACTGTTGTGTAAAGTCTCGGGAGCTGGAAGGATGAAAGTTTGAGAGGCAGGTGGCTAGGTCATTGTATCTAGATCGGTTGTTAAGCAGTAAGTATTACAATGTATAACAATATTAAGGAATTAGGGGGGATTGGTTGTGGGATTTTGGCATATGAATAGAGATTCGGCTGGATACCTATGCTGTATGTTTGGCTTCATTGAAATAGAAGCAATAGAAGTCCTTGGGGTTAATATCAAAATAAGAAGTATGTTCATTGAGTTCGAACTTGTGACTATGAAAATTCCTAATCTGCTAATACGGTCACATTCCTCTTGCCAACAAAGACCCGTCACCCCAGAGAAATATCGACCCGGATGTATGTGCTTTTTTCCCATAACCTTTCCAACTCCTTATCAACCAATCCCTCATTTCAACAGTGGTCAGTCCCTCAAAAGAGCCAACAGCAACCCATGTCTTTAAACAGAAGTACAAGTCGACAAAGCCACAAGCTTATTGTTGATAAGCGTAACAGCGGCGTTCTTAGAACACCAAGTTCCACTCCCACTAGCCCCAGCACTGGCAGCAATCGTCATGCCCGCAAGAATATTCCCCTGAAGACTCGCATTCGCACCAATGCTCGCCGCCGTGCCGAGAACAAAGTAAACATTACACGCTTGACCTCCATTACTCATAACAATCTTCGAGTTTGCACCGGCCGCAAAGGTCGTGCCGATTTGGAATACCCACTGCCCATTAGGATTTCCCGCACCAGAAAGTGTCAGAGTCGACCCGGCGCTGAGAGCAGCTGCTTCAGTGGGAAATGTGTAGATTCCTGGTGGGAGGACGAGACCACCTAGGTTGGCGGATGTGAGGGCTCGGGTGGGCACAAGGCCTTTGGCGTTGTTGTAGGCGAGGAGGCAGGAGGCTTCGGCGTTCAGAGACGCGAGGCCCCCGGATGTGGTTTTGCCTGTGCAGACTCCTGGTCCTGGAGGGAAGCCGGTGATGGATGTTCCTGGGTAGGTTCCGCAGTCGCCTGTTACCACTGTGTTGCCGACGCTGGTGAGAGTGCTGGCTGCGAGGGCGCCGAAGGTTCGGGCGAGGCCCAGGGAGATGGGGGGTGCACGTTTTTCGATGAGAGGGGAAGCGAGGGAGGTTGTGAGGAGGAGGGTGAGGGTGAGGAGGTTTGTGTTGGGAGTTGGGTACATCATGATGATTGAGGGTTGGATTTAAGGTGATGAGTGGATTTGGGGTGTAGTTGAAGTTGTATATGAAGGAAGTGAAGATTGTATGAGTGACTAAAGATATCAAGAAGTGATGGCGACAGAGTTGATGCTTTCTGAATCCATTACCTCGGAAGGAACACCTCTCTTATAGATAAACGAGTCCAGATAAGTGTTTTTGAGAAAATATCAAAAGCAACATTGACGTTAGTCTGTGTCTCCCAATATCGATCCATCGAGGCGGAGCTGAAAAACCACAAAGCACAACAAACAGTCAAAGATGCATTGGGAGACGACCTACATGCGCAAAGGGATCAACTCTCGCAACTCTCCCAAACCTTCGGAGCCAGCCATATTTTCCTGCAGGAACCTGGTAGAAATACAAAGGAAACCCGATTTCTTCACCCGCAGCAGAATCATGGAGGTCCCGGAATAAATGCAATCCTTCGACAAGAATCGGGATACCAAAATTTCGAGCTCTTGGCTCCGAAAGACTCGCTTGTGATAGGGTGAAATTGTAAGCTTAAAAGGATTGCTGCGCTAATGCGGGGAAATATGACCTGCAGCTGCACTACCACTGGTGCTACCAGTAGCAACGGTTGGCTTGTCGATGGAGAAAACCTGGGGTTAGTTGATTCTTGAGGAGCATGCTCATCTTGACTTGAAGAGGTATGCAAAAATGAGATGGGGAAGTGATCCTTGAATGTTGTCGATTATAGTTTATACTGTACTGTACTTGTAAGGAGAAGAGATAGAGAGAGAGAGAGAGAGAGAGAGAATTGAAGACAAAAGACTTGGCAACATGCGGAGCTATCTAAATAACGGCAATTCTTCGTGGAACTACCGGTAGCTGTTGAAGAGAAACACAGGACACTATCCTGAAGCCTAAAGGTTTGCCACTTTATAAGCTCAGTGTAACCTTTGCTTCACCTGGTGGCGTTTTTCATTGGGCAACGACGAGGTCAAATTCGGAGAAAATGGAGACTTCGACAGCCTCAAGTGATCATTCCAAATGGGCGATATCTGTATTGCTCGTGTAAGAGTTCCATTGAGCTCTCTTCTGTTCAATGAAGTAGTTTCCATGCATTCGATGATATGGAAGCTGCATAATTATGAATTGAGGGGTAACAGAAGACTGATAATTGGACAAAACGTTCTTGGAATCCTCCATACAAAATGCAAGACTGGCTTTCCAAGACATTACTATGCTCTCCTAAATCTGCAGCGAGTTGCCAAGCTAAATCTAGACTCTGAGGCTGTCAGCTCACATTAAGCAAAGTCCTTGTTGGGCGACAAACGGAGCAGCAAGCATTGACAAACGGTGTGTAATGCCTGCGAGGAGCGTCCGAACATGTGTAACATCTCAAAATTACTAGTAAGCTAGGCTTTAAAAGGCGGACTTGTGCTTAGCAACAGACGAGATGAAAGGTTCCCTACCATATGTCTTTTCCTCTTCCGTTGTGTTCCAATTCAATCTTGTACCATATTCTTATAACAATGTTACATTGAGTAATTTGCGTATACCTCGCCCTCGGAAATTCGGAATCTATCTTTTCCCTAGTCAAGAATTCCCCTCTATTTCATGTAGGACATAATGGATTTCTGGCACTGGTAGAATATCTAAACACTTGGTATTCCGTCAATCAGTGTTAACCAATATAGCTGAGAGAGAAAGCTGCGGACTTTGAGTGCTTAGCTTGAAGAATGTTAAGCCCAGAGCCATATAGACGCGAGGGTACGGCTCTTTTGGCATAGGTAGACCTCGGGCATCGGGAGAAAAAAGAGGCTAGCATTCTCAGGTAAAGGTTCCCTCAAACTCGGCTATTAAGGTTAGCACTGCCGTATGGGTACACATGAAGAGCATACGGAGTCAGAATGATACAACGGTTTCAATTGATAAGGAACATTACAATTGTGTGTTCCATGATAAATGATGGCCGCTCTAATTATGATAAGATGTCTTCGCCAACGTATTTTGAGTTAGTTCGTCAGTTATGCTTGGATGAAACCCGTGAAGCTCAATACACGCTGAGACTCAAGTTGCGCAACCTCCTTTCTCAACTCTATTCTCCTTGTTCTGCTCAAATGTCAGTGCAGAACTGTGAGTTAAAAGCTCGCATTCGTATCGAATCCTTCTAACCCCTGTCCTTGAAACTTGTAAATTTGAATCATAAAATATCGTTACCCCGCCAAAGAGGCTTCAATGTCGAAGAAAGCCAAGCTGGGAACTAACAGGCACGAGAGAACGCTGAACAACTAGAAGCCTATGAAAATACGAAATTACACAGAATTTTTCACATCGAGTCTTTCACTCACGATGTGGTGGTGTCGTGTCATTGAGAAGGCAGGGGGGTAGGCGCTGCATTGGCCTTAAGCGAAGAGCGCTCGCTAAGAAAAGGAGGCAGCTCAACGGTCACTGTATGGATGTGCCTATATACACAATCACTTCTGATCTACGATCACAAATTATTTGAGAGCTCGGTAGGAATTTGAGTTTGACAGGTTTTATTGCTACGAAACGAAACCACCCCCAAGTCATTCAGGTTACAGGTCTGCCATCTCTACCACCTTTTCCCTCATCCATGTTATTTTTTACTCTATCTTTTTTTCTTTTGTCTTTGGATAACCTGGCTTCTTAGACTAAACAAAGTCTATTCAAATCCTCTCCTAGGGAATATTCGACTCTCCAGATGAGGGAGCCCTCTGTCCTTAATTGAGCTCCTCATCGGCGCTCAGCATCTAGTCTGAGACGAAGCTTACGTTCGTCAAATTCTTCCTCATACGCGTTTTCAGAACCAGTTGGGCGAGACGTCTGTGGAGATGCGCCGGGCATTCGGCGACCTTGATCCGGATATCCTGTCATGTAGACATCACGACCGGCTGGTACATTTGGACTTTCTCGAGAAGCATATCGACCTTGACCTCCATCTGATCTTACTGGAGAAGAAGTTCTTGGATGCTCGACATAACGGAAATCTCCCATTCGAAGTGGTGGCCCTCGACTTTGCTCCCGATCATATTGTCGCTCTCGAGAACCTGCCTCATGTCTATACTGGTGATCTGGGTCAGGCATACCTGGAGGATATTCGGCTGTCACCTCGGGGTCTGCGAAGCGAACGCGAGAACTGCTTCTTGATCGTGATACAGAGGATCCGTTTTGAGAGCCCATTTCACGTTGCTGAAGAGCACTTGGTGTCATGTGCCCACGGTGATATAGGTAACCCTCCACATCTCGCCCAGAAGAACGCGCCGGGGCAGTACTCTCATAGTATGAATCATAACTATGTGGCAGTTGTCTATGGGCTGACTCCAGTTCATGCTGATACTGTGTTCTCCCACGCGCCCAGTGGTGAGAATCCTGGCGTATCTGAGGATGGTCCTGTGATCTTGACGGTGGGCGTTCTTGATACTCTCGGACATACTCCCTAGGTATATCATCATGATGAGTTCGGCTTCTTCCATCGCGTAAACGGGGGGATCCTTGAAGGTGCAACAGTTCCGCCTGTCTAACAAAATCGGCGTATTCTTCTATACCCATGCCACGTGGGGCCACCGCTCTCTCCGTTACTCGTGGCACTCTGTCGTCGTGAGTCCGAGTGGGGGAAACCTGTCTTTCAGATATTTGACCAGACCATGGATTATCCTCAAGCTGATCCACTGTGACTTCTGACATTCGCAAACCCACATCTCGAAAGTGATCTGATGCAGTTTCAGTCTGCTCTTGTCGAACCACTCTGGGATGCGAATGACTTCGGGATCGGTCGTCATTCTGTTCAAATGTCTGTCTTGGGCTCTCTGTGACATCTAAAATTCGAGATCCTACATCTTCAAAGCGTTCAGTAGAGGATGGAGTTGTCTCATGTAAAGCGAGTCTCAGACGCGATTGACTTCTGGAACTGTTCTCCTCAAGTTCAATTGGCTCTCTTGGGTTCTCATCCACTCTCGTGGCCCCATCACTCCCCCCTCTCGGGTAGCCTGCATGATTCTCCAAAGCCGGGCTGTTGTTCATTGGTATCCGACTTTCATGAGGTGTTGCTTCATTCTCCGGCCAGATCAAACGTTGTCGAGTTCTTTCATTAGCGACGGTGTTGAGACTATTTTGAATAGCCTGTTGAATTTGTACCTCATCGTCCATTACTGTTTCAGTGATGTTCTGAGGTCTGGAAAGAGTTAAAGAACGTTCCACAGCATTATGTTGTGAGTTGCCACTATCCAGATATCCTCTTTGCAGACCTATGCCTCTGTGTGGACTGCTACTGGGGCTTCTTCCAATTGCCACATCAGCTCTGCTCGATGATCGATTAGAGTTTTGCTGCAAGTTGCAGCTCTCCAAGATGGCTCGTTGGAATCCGACATCTTGTCGCTGTCCTTGAAAACTCTCCAAGATGGCTCCTTGGAATTCCGCATCTTGTTCCTCTGCTGGAATATCGGGATTGTCATGGATTTGTCTTTGATGCTGACTATTCTCAAGCAGTCTTTGATTTCTTGGGTTAGTCGATGCACCACTCTCGATTCCACTGTGAGCAGGTGGAACGTCCATGAAACCTTGAAAGACCGGATTTCCAATGCTGTAATAAGGCTGACGACGAGGCCCCATTGCCCGCCGTGTTACCTCATTGACTTCCTCTCTGACCATTTGCTCTTCTTCTTGATATTGTAGAGCTTCTTCCAAATATGCATTTGCGTCTAGCATCACAGGCTCCGGGAGCATATTCATGTGGTGTCTCATGGGATTGGCGCGTTCTCTCAAAGGGTGTTGATGGATCTCCGCATACTCAGTATAGGGTGGTGGAGCCATGTTCTCTTCACCAAAGCCAGGTTCCGCTCTAGTTCTTCGAGATCTAGATCTATGAACATCAGGGGAGGGGGAACGGTAGTCCAAATGAGCGATTCTTGGATTCATTTGGGCTCTCGATGGTCGATTGGAATTTGTTCTGATCAAATTCGGGTACCTCATTGTGTCCTTGTGTACAGTAGATTTGGGATATCAAAATAGGTTTTCTCCCTGTCGTCGGGAAGTGGTTCTGAGTGTGTTGAATATTGGAAAAGTAATGAACCGCACGAGTGTTGCAGACTTTGGTGGGTGGTGGTTATTCAAAGTCCGTGATTGTCAGTGTGTGTGTGCGAAGGAATGGGCCTCGAAGAGAATGTGGGGGATTATTTGAGCACTCCTAAGTTGAAGCTTAGACCACAGGATGCACACAGCTGTAGCTCCTATGGAAACAGACTTAGGTTATTTGCGGATATTTACTGGTAATAGTGAAGCAGAAAGACACAGATATGACCCTAATCGGGTATCTGCGGGGTGTTTACTGCCAATGAGCTGATATGGCCATGTGGAGTGGGGGTGTATTGAGGCACCATGGTGTACCAAATGGAATAACACATGGAATAACACATGGAATACCACATGGGACACCACATGTGGTATTCTTCACTAATCAGTTAGTACACAGACCCTATTTTTCTTCCTATTATTTGGAGGGTGAAGTAAGCATTTTAGTGAATTGTGAAGAGATTCACCATTTAGCTCTAGATATATCAGTTGGTTGCTTGAGAAAAACAGAGGACTTTAATCTATCAAAGAACTCAGCAGCATTTCCTTTCAATCCATAAGGGCTTATTTAGGAGTATTACCATTTCGAATTCAGGGGATTTTGTTCAAAATTAAGCGAGAAGAGCTTGGCGAGAGAGATGTACAGCGCAAAAAGCAAGCAAATTGAATTGCTCAGAAACTTTATTCCTTCTTGTATTTGTAGATTTGAGCCTATATATATGATCTTCAAGGAATAAAACATCATACCAAGAGTTCATTTTACCTTTGAGAGGAGTGTTACTTTAATACTTGATCCTTCACGTTTGAAGGAAACAACAAAGCCCAGAATGCGCCTATCGGTAGGATCTTGTCTTAGCTTGCTGGCTCTGCTTGTTCTATAATACACAATTTATGTTCACTCGTCAGTCGGTACACTTCACATCAATCAAAGGAGGCTTATTGTTGGTTTTCTTTTGTATTGCTGGCTAGCTTCAAGAGCTTATAATTCGCCCACATATNGGCTAAGTAGTCGGACTTCGACCGCATTATAGACCAATTAAAAGGCTCTATCTAGCGAAACACGAAGTATAGTCCAAAAACCCTCCCAAATCGCCTCTAGCGAGGGGAATGCGGGTAGGACAAACAAGCACATAGCTAATAAACAAGCACCTCTCGGACTTCGACCACATTATAGACCAATTCGAAGGCACTATCTAGTGAAACACAAAGTATAGAGCAGGGCGAAACACACCCCCTTCAGGGGTATAAACGAACTCGGTCCAAAAACCCTCCCAAATCGCAAGGCGTAAGGCGAGCCTTCTAGCGAGGGGTATGTGGGTGGGACAAAAGAGCTCACAAAAGTGTAGCTGACGATATGGTGGATATTGGTGGTGGTGTTGAAGGCATGTGGTAGTAGTAGGGTGGGATATATATCCCACCATCCGAGTAGCTTACTAAGCCTTCATCCTCATTCACTATAAATCCTGCCATTTATGTTCACTCGTCAGTCGGTACACTTCACATCAATCAAAGGAGGCTTATTGTTGGTTTTCTTTTGTATTGCTGGCTAGCTTCAAGAGCTTATAATTCGCCCACATAT
>LT855419.1:2595655-2610465 GCA_900184765.1 Hymenoscyphus fraxineus
CCTAGACCGGCTAGGCTATTACGTTACTTCTTCTACTCCTACCCTCCGTAACTTTGTAAGCCCTCACCCTCCATTTTTTTAATGAACTACAACAGTAGTAAGACTACGACAAAAAGGCACGACAGTAAGAGAGGGGTGCCCTCCGAGGTCGAGGGGGCTGGGGGGGTGGCGGTTAATATAGAATAGGGCTTAGAATTGCTAGGAATCGTCATCACAGTCCTAGGGTGTTTACGCGCACTTGTCGTGATAAGTGATATTCTTGTGATTAAAAGTTGGATTTTAGAAGTTTAAAATGCCCGTGCCCTATCCGCCCACGTCCGTTCCGTACTTCACTGCCCCACGCTTCTAAGTTTTAGCTGGCTAGCTTCAAACGCTTATACTTCAGCCATAAATGGACCAATCAGGAGGCTCTATTTGTTGGATATTTGAAGGATAAGCGCCCTCGGCCCGCGTCTCATAAGGGAGTAGTAGAACTATCTATAAATAGGTATAAAGCCTATAAATTAGTATAATATATAGTAGTACCATAGGTACTTAGCTAAGGCGAGTAACCTACGAGGGGTATATAGGTAGGAGAGCTTAAAAGTATAATAGATAATAATATTATAGTATTGTTATTAAGGAGTTCTATACTTCGAGTATAAGAAGGGATATAATACCCGGACTCTCTTATTTACTATAAACCCTTACTATTTATTGTTTATTCGTTATATATTATATAAGAGGCTTATTATTAGTTTTATTTTATATTTACTAGCTAGCTTTAAACGCTTATACTTTAGCTATAAATAGACTAATTAGGAGGCTCTATTNGTATTAAGTACTACGAAAAGAAGTAGGCTATAAAATAATAAAACTAAAAAAGACTTAAAGGAAGGAAATAAGAGTATAAATTAAAGAACTAAACCTCTTAACCCTATAAAAAGTAATAACTTAAAAGATAGCGATTTTATAAACTAAGTATAAAATACTCTTAAAAGGTATTTAATAACTACTTACTAAGCTGTTATATATCCTTATTCGAAAGACTTAAATCCAAGGTACGTTAAGCCGCTCCCCGGCGAGTACTATAACTAGTATATTATTAAGTATCTAGAACCCTATAGAGATAAAGTCGTTATTAGAGGGTATCTATATAAAATTTATATATAAAAGGCCCTTACTCTATATAAAATAAGGGGGCGGTTAGTAGTTATAGATCGAAGTTAAATAGCGCTACTAAGGCTACTACTAGATAGACTTTATTACTAGTATATTCTACTATAATCTCTACCCTAGTATATAGTATATCTACTTTACTTAATTATAAAAATAAAGTTATATATTCCTTACCTAGGGTAAAAAAGATATTATATTATTAAACTTTTATCTACTAAAAAAGGTATATATTAAGCTACTCTACTACTATATATATAATTTTACTAATTCGAAGGAAAGCTATAAAAGCTAGTTTTATAACTACCTTAAAATTAAAGTAATTATACTATCTACTAGGAATATAAAGAGGTTTATATAGAATCGAAGTAATCTAGTAGATATGTTTATATTATAATTATCTTACTTAGTAGACTTGTTAAACCCCTTAATCCGCTTATATATCCTAGATTATTTATTATAAAATTAGTTTATTAAATACTCGAAGGTTAAATCTACGTTCTATATAGCAAGATCGAATAATAGATAAGCCTACTATAATCGACCTAGGTTTTAGGCGTTCTACTACTAAAAGGCCCTAGGGTATACCTATATTTTTAGCGGCTACCTAGCTAATAAGTAACGTTAAATTCGCTAGCCACGCTAGACGTAATATCTCGGCTTAAAACGCTTTAAAGAAGTAAATATAGGAATTATAAACTTTATAAGTATTTAAAGATAAACCTAAATATACTAGCCTTAAAACCTCCTAAGATAATAAAGGGTAAGACTAAAAGTCTATATAATTAATAGGTAGATCTATTTATAGTTAAGCTAAAGAAGTAGGNTTAAATTATATAAAAAAGTATTAGTAAGTATATTATTCTATCTAGTAATTTAAATACTTAATATTTCTATATCTATCTAAGCCGCTATATAAAATAGGTAGTAAAGTAGTCTATTCTAAAAAGGATACTTTAAGTATTACTTAATAAGACTAATTTATATAGAGACGTTATTTATATAAACTACTACCCTTTTTCGTAACTATATAGAGGCCTATTTATTAAAGGAAGCCCGAACTACCTCGATCTTAAAGATATTAATATTAAATGTAGAACCTTTTATTATAGGAGGTAGAAGTAATTATAATATATAATCCTAATTAAGAAGGTGTATATATTAACGCTAATCTACCTAGGGTTTATTAATTATAAAGTAAAAGGTACCTAGACCTTAAATAGAAGTATTATAAAATAGGTAGACGTATTTGTACTATATATTAAAGAATAATATACTATTAAAGTATAAGAGTATCTAGTCCTACTATATTAAATCTATCTTAACCTCTAGGGTTAACTACTATTAAATAATATCTAATAGCTTCTTAGGCTAGGTATAAATAAAAGTCTAAAAGTTATAGTAGAAAACCTAGTCTAATTATACTACCCTAGTATAAAAAGTAAGTAAGCTAGTTAAAGATACTAACTCTTTTCGAATAATACTATTTTAATTAATAAATTATACTATAGCGTCTTAAATTTAAGATAGTTTCTCTAGTAGAATTAAGACTATAAAACTGTTTATATCTACTAAGTATCCTAGGAGTTCTACTAAAGTACCCTCTATATTTTTCGAGTTATTAATTAGAATACCTAAGACTTATATTAATTATAAATATTACTTATCCTAGTCCTAAACAAATAATCGAGTAGTCTAAGCCTTTATAAACATAGCGAATTCGTTATCTAAATAATAAGCTAGTAAACTCTAACCTAGGAGGTATAACTTAATAATCTATTTAAGTACCTTAGTAAAAAGGTTAAATATAAATAGCGTCGTAGTAAGACTAAAGGGTAGAATTATATATATAAACTTTATACCTTCCTACTTAAATCCTAGGGACTAATATATATATTCTACTACTAGGACTATCTAAAAAGCGTTTAATATATCCCTCTTAAATATTATATAGCCTTAGCCTACTAAGTAAACTAAGCCTAGAACCTTATTAAAGGTAATATATTTAAGATATATATATTTGTCTAGTATATAATAGTTAATAGAATCTCTTTCTAGAAAGGACAAGTAGTAAATCTAATGCCGGTTACTATTTAGCTTAGGTTTTAATATAAAACCTAAGAAAGACGTAATAAAAGGATCGCTATCTTATAGAAAGACTTTCTTTACTAGCCTATATTATAGATCCTTCTTAATTTTTAACGCTAGTAACTTAAGGAATTTATACGCTAATAAGAGGTTTAGAGAGATCCTAAAGATCTATAGACCCTTATATCTAATTAAGGTACTAAATTAAAAGATATTATTAATTATATTTACGAATTTAGGATCTAGATATTAGTATAATAGTATATACTATACTATTAAGTTTAAAGGAGAGGGTGAGTTTTAAAGTAGTAGTTTTAATATATCTATAATATTAAATAGTACTAGTATATTTATAGATAATAGTATAGAAGAGTAAGTATAAGATAGTAAAAATTAGTATAAAGAGACTAAATTATTTATATAAACTTATACTATTTACTAAACTTAATCTCCTATACTAAAATCTTATTCCTTTTTCTTAGCCTTTTTTACTTTACGCTTACTATCTAAGTAATAATAAACGTACTCCGAATCTATATAACTAGAGCCCTTTAACTCCTTATAATAAACCTCCTTTCTCTTATTACTATCCGACTTCTCTCTCTTATCCTTTTAACCTTCTTTTCCTTCTCCTTATCCTAGCTTCTTAGTATAGTAATAATTTAAGACCTTAACCTCTAGAATATACTATAGCTTAATACTTTAAAGAGCGTTATATAATACTACCTATTCCTACTAATATAGCGCTAAATTAAGGACCTCCTCCTAGATAAAGATTCCTACTAGCTTTAAGATTAAGATAATAAAGGCTAATATATTAGCTAGGAGGTTTGCCGAGAGATAGAGAGGATAATATAACTAAATAATATACGCCTAGTAATTAAGAAAATAATAGTACTACTTATCTAAGTTAGAACTAAACACCTTAATCGACTTTATATCTCTAATAGACTAACTACCTATCTCTATATTAAATAAAATACTAGTACTTTAGTCCTTCTAAACTAAAGTAGATTCGTTTAATAAGTATAGATTAAAGACCTTAAAAGTACCTTTTATAATCTAGATAATATACTTCTTATACTAGGCTAAGAGAGTGTTTATAATCTATATTACTAGAGGGGGTAATATACTAATATCTTCTTATAATTAACCGCTAGCCTATACTTTATCTAGGAGTTTACTAGCTAAAATATTTAGAAATCCTATATCCCTAAAAGATATACTTATAAAGTTCTAATCTATATTAATAGGTTAGCCCCCTATACTTAAATTTAGCTAACCTATACCTATTCCTTAGCTAAATTATAGCTAAAGTACTCTTTAGAGAGTACTATAACCCTAGCCCTACTATAGAAGCGGTAGAGGGACTCCTGTACCTAAATTTTACTATAGAATACTTTATAGATTTTACCTACCTAGAGCTCTAAATATCTAGTAACTAAACATACCTAGGTTATAACTACTAATACTAAACTAAACCGTACTTAGATTATAACTACTAAAACTACTACCTAAAGCGCCGAATCTAAAACTACTATATCTACCTATCCCCAGGTACCCTATATATCTACTATAACTACTAAACGCTAGGAGTTAGTATAGTCCTTATAAAGGAGTACTATTATATTAAGGCTAGGCAAGACAACTATATTTACTTAAATAAAAGTTATATCTACTATTACTAGGTTAAATTAGATTAACCTATACTAGCGGATTAAGTTAATTACCTTGTAGTAGAAGGTTAACTTATATTAGTAGATTAACTTATTATATAGGTAGGTTAACTTATTATACTTATACTAGTAAATTAACTTATTATATAAGTAGATTAGCTTATTGTTCTTGTTAAGGGGAGGTCGAACAATAATAACCTAGTAGTAAGGTACTACGATTATAACTACTAGCTAAAAGTATAGCCTTAGTAGTATTTATAGTGTTGTATTATACCTAGAGGTCTACTCGAGCCGCCTCTCTTACTTCTTTAATAAGACGAGCGCGGTTAGGAGCCCTAGCCGGAAGGTTTACTCGCGCCTTAGTACTAGTACGCTTTATAGCCTTTATTAAATTACCCTTTTATATAATATTACGGCCTCTTGTTTTAAGAGGTATATTAAGGCTTATTATTATTAATTATTCTATAAAAGAGCTTAAAAGTGTGACGGATAATAATATTATAGTATTGTTATTAAGGAGTTCTGTACTTCGAGTATAAGAAGGGATATAATACCCGGACTCCCTTATTCACTATAAACCCCTGCTATTTATGTCTCTTAGTCAAAAGTTCAATTACATCTGCCAGGCCAACCAACTACTCCATCTCTATTTAAACCCCTCCAGGACCCCCTAATTCTCCTCCCTTCTCAAACTCAGACACCAATATAAAAGGTTTCTCAACATTACATCAAGTCACTTCACAATCGCCTTCACACACAACAAGAAACAATTTCGCAAGGTTTCTATTGAAATCATGTCTTTTAACCTTCCCCATAGAGGACATGGACTATATGGTGGAGGCCATGAACCTCCATTCATGCGTTCTCAAATTCCCCGACATCCGCCTATGTTTGGAAATAGGCGTCAATTCCGAAATAGGGACAACGTAAGTGAGTTTGGCTCAGATGATGAGGGTGGTCCTCCAGGCAGTATGCATCAAGATATGGGCGCACCACATAGGAATCCACAAACGTCCCAATACCGGCCTCCGCCTTTCCCTCAAGATATAGTTCGACGTCAGTCTGGTTATGACAGATTTCCACCGAGGACTGGTCCTCAAGATATAGATCCACCTCCGTCTGGTTATGACAGATTCCCGCCTCCATCTCGTCATGACAGGCTCCCTCCATCTGGTTATGATAGGTTCCCAAGAACTCCAAATACTCGTTTCGGAGCTCAGAATCAAGACCCTTTTGCAACCGGTATGATGGCATCACAACAAGATTATGATCAACCAGAAGTCCAAGGAAATAGCAATCTTCGTGGTTTGGGAGTACCTGTAGAAGTACACTTTCACAACAATGTTCAAGGAGGGAATGTAGGGGGAAGTTATACGCATGGAGGAGAAGATGGATACGGCAGAAATTCCCATTTACCATTTGGAAACGGCATGTCCAGGGCAGATGATATCATGGCGAGTTATCCTCTTGGATATAACGGCAGACCGGGTTCGTTTCAACCTCGCGTAGGCGGCTTTGTGGGCGACCACGATGTGCACACACGCGGGCAAAGGACTGTTACGAGGAGGCGAATTCCAAGGTCACTATTGCATGCTTGGTCTTGGTTGTGATTGCCTTGAGGAATTTGCTATTCACTCAATTCCTACACTAGCATCGTTTCAGGGTCTTCATTACCCACCTGTACCTTACTTTACAAATTGGAGAGTTCGCCCCTTTAGATAGCAACAGATTATAAAGCTTCTGCCTAGAAATACTAATAAACCTTATGAGGTAGAGCTCTGAAGAGCTAAACTACAGTAAGATCATACAATCTGAACTAATAAATCTTTTCTGCCTACTGAAATATGATGTATCTATGTGATATGTATCGTCGTGAGGACATCAATAATCTACTACTGTAACAAGTCTGATTTTGCAGTATTAATTACATGCAATATATGAAGAGATATAGATGAGAATGGTTACCGTAAATAAGCTATACTGCCTTGTTGTATAACATTATGATCTATTGTAGAGAAACATGATAAGCTACGTTCCCTAAATTAAGCGATGTATAGAGGTGGCACTGTATAAAGGTCATATTTGTATGTTTCATTCAATCAACAAATTACACGTGCCCAGTTTGCTGACGACCAAAGAAGATGGAAAAGGTGTGTGTCTAATGTGTTCAATATGACATAATACCATCAATTTAAAGATCTCAGAAATATGTTCAGAGAATACTAGTGTTCCCTCTTGCTTTCTTTTGAGATGCCCTTTACTACCAAATGGATATAATATGCTGAGTCTATTACTACAACCCTGACTACTCGCTTATGGAACATTTGGCGTACTTTTTAGCTCCAACACCCACACAAACCCACTACTGTGGAATAGACCACTGAACTAGCACTATTCACTATTGAGGACACTTGTACACTGCTATGTGACTGGTGCTTACCCCTTCTTTTGTACGCTTACTCATTGCCAAATCACCACCACTTTCAGTTCATTCCAATTCTCGTGAACCACAACCTGTGTTCTTATTTGTGGAAAACTGCGATATACGAACAATCACTCCGACTGCAATACCTTCATTTTCTCTTTAATATCCAATTTTCTTCCACCTACGCATCCATACAATCGTACATATGATCATCTTACACTATTCAAGTTCCAACCCCCACAACTTATTCTTGACGGCAAAACTGAAATTTGTCCAGAAATAATGTTAGTATGGGAAGGTAGGGTACAGCAATGGAAGACCCGGGACCAGACATGGATCCAGGTAGTACGGGGAGGCAAGCTCTAGTAACAGGTATAGGTGGCTTTGACAATGGTATGGGAGATAGTATGAAATCCTGGGATGGGAGGCCCGAGTCTAAGTATAAAATGAAGTGGTTTTCTTGATAAGACTGGCGTAGGCATGATTTGGGTCGCTTCGTTGAGAGTCGATCTGAATGCGCAGGTGGATTGATATTGTTGATCTTATCTGGGCTGATGTATTAGCAAACGTTTGCTATTGTTTATACTTGTCCTACATCTTACTTCATTCATGAAATGCAAACACATTTATTTGCTCAACCCCCCGATAATTCTTGTGACCCACGACCTGACTGCCATTTAGTATCATATGAGCATGGTATTGAGGTGAGCATGTGCGTCGAACAATTGCCTGCACTACTATATAAGGTAATCATGTTTCTCACTACTTGGAGGTCTCGCTTATTCAAAGCGTGAAACTACTCAACTACAATTTCTTTTTATCAGGGAAGCCAGTTTGATAGCAAGGAAGATGTGTTTTGTTGACCTTGGGATTAAGATGATGGAGAGAGAGCATGGAAGCAGGAAGAGGTCTTCAAGTGACGAAGAGCGGCCAGCCCGAAGAGCATCACAATCACGAGTGGAGACGAAGAAAGATAGGGCTGAGGTCCCAAACGGAGTTAAGCTGAACTGGTCTGGAACAAATACATCTCACACTAAGCCTCCTTCAAGTCAGTGTCTAAGAGACGATAGAGATCAACCGTAAGAGCAGAGGGTTATGGAAGAAGTGAGTGGCTAGTCATCAGAGTGATCTTAGTCATGTAGCCTTGTGAGTGACTAAATATCAGATACATTAGGAAGAACGCGTTATCCTGGACTCAAGCATTGCTTCCAGCCTAGGAATACATTCAAGATGAAAGAGAATGTAACGAAAGGCGACAATAACAAGGGCTCACCATGGAACCTGATTAACGTTCAGTTGAGAAGCTTCTTAAACGCCCAAATGAATAGACCAAACGGTGAGTATATTCAATATGACCAATAATCCACCGCACAATCAGAGACCTCTATATGCATTTGAATTTAGAGTGAATAAGAGAATAACACTATCTCTCACAATCACTTGCCTGAGCCCATGTCTTATAAAATTCGCTCAATCGTCTGTTCCTCTTCCCTTCATCATCAATTCCAAAGAGATTACTAATTACAAAAAAGTATCACTGAAAAATTAGAGAGAAAGAAAGAAACCATGCCATTCTTCTGGGGTGCCTTCCACGGCCGAAGCAACAACGTCTGGGGAGGAGGATGGGGAAACCAAGGAAGATACCCGCGACAACACCAACCTCGAAGACCACACCGTAGCAACATGGAAATAGTGCGCCAACATCATGTTGGACCTTGGATGGATCATGCTTACAACGCCAGAGCTCTCGGTTATCGGTACTGGCCAGGTCACCGCAACTATCCTTTGGGACGTCGCTGATTGGGGTGGAATGAGGTTTGATATGAAAGAAGGAGTGAAATATGGAGGGGAATGAGTGGAAGTTAATCTTATTTCTATATAGACGATAATCGATGGAGTTCCAAAATTGTAGCATATCCTGTGGTTTGCATTACTGTAACGACGAAGGTAGAAAGTGTAGAATAGCACTTCAATGACGAATTATTAGTCTGTAGAAGGTCTATAAACTGTCACTATTTATATCGTAATAGTGTCTACAACGATTAACCTCAAGTAGTCAATACCACGTTGGTAACAGATTCCGGCGCGCAAGTAGAGTTGCAAAGAATGTTTTTATGAGCGTAGTAGTCAACTAGACTAATCAGGGCTAAACACCAAAGTCCCAGGATGATTAGAGGAGTTTCCAGGATATCCAATAACCTTCAATCAATTCATAATCATATGCTGTAAAAACAAAGTGCATCTGCCACGCCTTCTCTTATCCTTCAGGAGATCAGCCCAAGTTATATCATTCAAAAAATCCGATTCAAATTGAAAAAGCGAGAAGAGTCGTGATTGCGAGCTATATTCCAATTCTCTGCCCTGAATAGCTGAAACGAAATAAAATATTCCTGCAAAACGATTAGCGAGGGAAAAAGGGGGCCACGGAGCCTTCGGTAAAATGGCGGCACCGGCACCATGTCGGCACGTATAAACCTGGTCCCTTGAGGAGCGGCAGAAAAAAGATTCCATCCAAACTTCTCCATCCCCCGCCTCATCTTGCGACAATTCAACCACTCAACCTCACAATGCCCAAACAAAAGGCCTCCAAAGGCGCTGCAGCCGCAGATGCTTCCAGTTCAATTACCGATGCGCGATTCTCGAATTTTACCACTGACCCTCGATTCCGATTGCCTTCCAAGAAGCACACCCGAACTAAAATCGATAAGCGTTTCTCGCGCATGCTCAAGGATGAGGATTTCTCGAATACTGCAAAAGTCGATCGATATGGACGGAAATTAAGTGGCGAGGGGAAGAAGAAGGCTTTAGAAAGGTTATATGTTCCCGACGAAGAGGAGGAGGAAGAGGAGGAAGATGCAGACGTGGAAATTGAGGTTGAGGATGACGAGGTAGTAGAGAGGGAATTGGCGCAGGCGGATGCGAAATACGATGCTGCGCGAGGTGGTGGATTCTCCTCATCCGAGGACGAGGATGAGGACGATGACGAGGATGGAGGGGTTGAGATTGAGGAGGCTGAATTCCCGGATTTGAAGGCAGAACAAGGTGCCGTTGAGATGGGTGAAGTTTCGAGCAGATTTGCGGTCGTCAACTTGGATTGGGATAACATCAAGTCTACGGATCTCATGGTTGTTTTCTCGAGCTTCGTTCGACCGGGCGGAAAGATTCATAAGGTTTCGGTATACCCTAGCGAATTTGGCAAAGAGCGGATGGAACGAGAGGAAATGGAGGGACCACCGAAGGAAATTTTCGCGGCAAAGAAGGATGAAGATGAGTGGTCTTCCGATTCGAATTCAGAAGACAGTGAGGATGAAGAAGATGATGAAGAAGCCGATGAGAAGATCAAGAGGAATCTGCTAAAGGAAGACGACGGACAGGAATTTGATGGTGCCGCTCTGCGACAGTACCAATTGGAGCGTTTGAGATATTACTACGCTGTAGTTGTATGCTCCGATAATGAAACGGCACAAAAGATTTATGAAGCTACGGATGGAACAGAATACCTCTCATCGGCCAATTTCTTCGATTTGCGCTTCATCCCAGATGGCACAGAGTTCGACGACAAACCGCGCGATGAATGCGACTCTATCCCCACTGGCTACCACCCAACCGAATTTGTCACCGATGCTCTCCAACACTCAAAAGTCAAATTGACATGGGATCAGGATCCTGAGGAAGCATCAAGAAAAGACGCCATCAAACGCGCATTTAGTGGTAGCCGTACAGAAATTGGTGAGAACGACCTACGCGCATACCTAGGTAGTGACTCTGAAGACGACGAAGAATCTTCAGCGGAAGTAGAAGTCGTCACAGAAGAGACCTCGGCGCCCCTAACGAAGAAAGAACTCGCTCGCCAAAAGATGCGCGCCGCCCTCGGTCTCGCACCTGAACCTACCGTTTCATCGAAGAAGAAGGACGCTGCTCCAGTAGGAGACATGGAAATCACATTCACATCTGGTCTTACATCCTCCTCGAAAGGAAAAGGAGTTTTTGAAAATGAACCCATTATCGAGGAAACCACCGCCGAAGCCTATGTACGCAAAGAAAGAGAGCGCAAAGCCCGACGAAAGGAGAAAAACAAGGCAAAACGTGACCCCGAAGCTGCTGCCAAGACAGAGATTGTAGTCAATGAAGACGACGGCGCAAAAGAGGACCTCGGCTTCGATGATCCATTTTTCTCCATAGATCCCAGCGCACCAAAAGTCACGACCTCCAAATCAACGAGTAAAGCAGATCGTCTGGCCCGTCGCGCAAAGAAAGAAGCAGAAGCAGCAGCAAAAGCAACAGAACGTTCCCAACTCGAACTCCTTATGCAGCCTACCGCTGCCGAAGCCCATAACCAAGCCCTGGACCACTTCGACATCAACGAAATCGCCCGCGCCGAGAAACGTGCTAAGAAATCCTCTAAACATAAGAAGAAGGATGGCGAGGAGGAAAGTAAGAGAGGTGGTCTACAAAAAGGCTTCAATATTGATGTCGGGGATGAAAGGTTTGCGGGGAGATTGTTTGGGAATCACGAGTTTGCTATTGATCCTTCCAATCCGAGGTTCAAGGGTACTGAGGGGATGAAGATGTTACTTGAGGAAGGACGGAAGAATAGAGATAAGAGCGAGGGCGATGTTGTGGGAGGGAAGAAAAAGGATAAGAAGAGGAAGGCGGATGGGGAGGTGAAGGAGAGTTTGAGTAGTCTTGTGCAAAGTGTGAAGAAGAAGAGTCGGAAGTAGATTTTGTGTGAATAGATAATGAAAGATTTATTGTAAAATCTACTTTTCTTTATGCGTGTGATACTGTGGTATTGTTTCGGTGCTGTGGGGATGGGTGGTTTTGGTATCGTGCCCCCACCTCTACCTCATTAGACTGTTTTACCTAGCCTGCTAATTACAGTACCAACTCTCTGTGGATCACGGGATTCATGCAGTAGATAGAACGACCGGAGGGTTTTGGTAATATAAAAGAACCATTTCTTAGTTACCCCAAAACTGTCTTTTCTAAATATTCCAGTTTTGTAGAAGAGAATTCTAATGTCTACATAGTCTACTAGCTATACCTCACTACACCGTATATTTTCCATTTACTTATACCCGCAAAATTACCTAGCCTACTAAAGGCCTAATATACCTACGTAATCTTTTATATACCCCTCGACCTTCTATACTCCTTTTGTTAGAAGACGAGGGTATATTATTGAATGGATAAGCGGTGGAGAGAGGAGCTAGCTAAGGAGGAGCGGAGCAGCTCTAATATAAGACGACCCTGACCGAGTAAAAGTCTCTAGAGTACGAGACTTTCACGGAGGCTACCGAGAAAGTGGGTCCGGCAGTAGAGAGAGGAGTATAAGAGTCTCGGCTAACACTATCCTCCTCCAAACTTTAGTACTCTATTAGCTGCTCTCTATGTATAGTACGTTCCTTTGACACCAAGCGCCATAGAAAGACCACCTTGGATGATCTTCTTGGTAGCGGCGAAGTCTTACGTAGTGGCCTCTGTCTGGGCGATGGCTGACATATTTGAACTCGGAGGGTAAGAGACCAGAGTTTACTGTACACATCTGGCTCCTGTCGCTTCTCTATTCGTTCTAGCTCCGTAAGTTGATCCATCGTCATATCTCGCTTATGGGGCGGGATTGGTTTAGTAAGCGGTTTTTCAGAAATTCAGCTATTAAGCTTGGTTTAGTAAGCGGCTTTCCAGCCATTAGTCGTCTAGCCCTAATCAATGGTACAAGGGGTGTCTGGTGCATAATGGGTGGTGTGTGCTATCACGAGTAACTAGGATTTAGTGCTGAAGGTGATTGTAGGTACCGGTGATTGTAGGTACCATCTTACCCACTACTCCCTTTTCCACCGTAGTGAATCCTCCATTTTCGTCCTGAAGACTTTACATGTAGTTCAGGCGCCATCTTAGCTCTCCTCTTCCTGTGAACAAATTTGGAAACTTCTCGTGAAACTCAGACTTTACGAGGTCTCTTGTAAGCAAACCCATTTTCTTTTGTAAGGGAATTACCGTTTTCAGAGCTTCCTTGTAAGGGTATACATCCGTGGCTCTTTGTTCGGCAGCTTTTAGGCTAGCGATTCGTTCTTATACTTTGTAATGAGGTCTCAAAAATTGTCATCTCTCGCTCCTCGGTCTCTTAAGGGATTTCTTATCTGTTACAACTCGATACGTCTATGAAGTTGTATTCTTTTTGTTTGAGTCTTATATGTGATTTTATAGACCCGACTCAATGCCTATGTAGCCTTGATAAGTCTATTATTATTTTCCGCTAGCACTTTCAAACTTCCTTAATCTCTTTAAGTACTACACTTATACGAGCCTTCTTCTTTCTATTATCCTGGTGAGAGTGATTTATATAAGCTCGTGCCATTAGTACCGGGCTAGGTAGTACTATACGGACTTATATTAGCTAGCAATACTTTGATTTCTTTATTATTTTACTATTTCTTAAGTTATGTTATTTACTTCTATTTATTTATTCTAAAGAGAAACATTAAGACTTATACTTAAGCGTATTTAGAAGACTTTAATAAGTTAACTAAGTATACTTATATCTTTTAGAGAAGGTATAGATATAGATATATATATATTACTAATTATTATTAACTAATAGTCTATTAAATTATTATTTTACTTTAATAAAAAGACATTTGTTTTTCTATAACTTATTTAATATCGATTAAGAACAACTTCCTTATTATACTCTAAAAGATTAGATTACCTCATTTATCTCGAATAATAAAGATAAAAAGAAAGATATAAGAAAAAAGTCTATTAAACTTCTGATTATATCTTTCTACTTAATAAATTCAAGTATCTCTATTTTATAATCCTATCTAAGAAATAAAACTATCTAGCTTATTACCTAAATATCTAATAATAAGTAAATTAGAAATACTACCCTTATTCTATCTACGTATAACTAATTACCTAAATTGCTGTCTAAATATTTCTATAATGAACTCTGTATTTAGACATGTAAATAAACCAAAATCAAGAAGAGGAAACAGGAGGATAAGGTGAATAGTAATGTAATTACAACTAAAACTATCTGTTTTTATTCGTTTTTGATAGTTGATCGCGATTCTTCCTTCCTTCCTTCCATTCGCTATGAAAATCCTTCGCTGTCTCGATAATTAAAACTTGAATGTTTTACCCCTTTTGAACGCCTTCGCAAATAAAACCAACGCTATCCATCCATACTAACGCCCCTGTAATAAACCCCATGCCTTCAAACCTCGAAAACGCAAGCGTAAACCATCCATCCATCCATCCATCCAACCGCGCCAACACCAGAGAAAGCCACCATCCTCGCTTAAATATGACTAAGCATCATATAAATTCTCCTCATCAAGATCAGCCTCCACCTTCGTCACAACCTCATCATCACCTTCCTCTCCCTCTCCCGCTTCCTCCGCTTCTCCATCCACCTCTCCCTCCTCCCCATCAACCTCCATCTCCATCTCCCCCTCCCCCTC